>VMBQ01000266.1:222528-285005 GCA_007657795.1 Dreissena rostriformis
GGGGGGGGGGGGGGGGTAGGGGGGGGGGCATCTGTTTCCTATCGACATGAGTCTTTTTGTTTCATTTAAAGTTCAATGTCACTAAGTTTAAATGGCCAATATGTTTAGTTATTTGTTTCAACACCATTAATTTTAAATGGTTTAAAGGATTTAGTATTACTTTACTTTATTAATGCACACAGCCTGACGATATTTCTTTTAAATGACACGCACTAGTCTGCCAAAGGTCAATGTCAATAGTTTTCAAGAGTGTGATATTTTCCGAATGAATGTTCACATCAACAGCATGATCATTCCTCGTTGTTGTGCTGTTCCATGCTTGAAAACTACCTTAAAATAAGATAAATGTTTGTTATTCTTTCCAATTAATTATTAAGTTAATAACAATTGATCGCATTGCCAAGAGCAAGTTTTATGTTGATATTTATTTACCATACTTACCGGTACATATATCTACTTAGACTTGCGGTTAACGTGCTCTTTGCATCTCCATAAATATATTTTTGTGCAATTCATGATTCACAAACACATGTATCTTTCCAATAGTATTTTGCTCGTCATACCGGAGCATTAATGGAATATGTGCTTTAAATACATTCACTACCGTGTTGTTTTCTCCATTTATATTTTTGTGAGTCACATACAATTATTACTTCAACGTTTTCAAATGCCTGTTTAATTTCCGCGTATGCGAGTTTATAACGAAGGTGCGTTTACTTTCCTGAAATACTTCAGAAAACAAAGTAATAAAGATGTAAGAGAATTTCTTCTAATATTATTCATTTGTTAACATGAGATATACCCACAGGAACAATATAGCGTAAGCATATTTTATGCGGCATTGTTTTTATACATGTACAAACATTGTGAGCAGCCATGGCAAAAATTATATTACTCTATACAAGTTATAACGTCTGTGGTAATAAACTCAACGCGGGAATTAAACAGGCATTTGAATACGTTGAAGTTATAATTTTATGTGACTCCCAAAATATTAATGGAGAAAACAACACGGTAGTGAATGTATTTAAAGCTCATGTTCCATAAATGCTCCGGGTATGAAGTTACGAAGGTGCGTTTACTTTTCTGAAATACGTAAGAAAACAAAGTAATAAAGATGTAAGAGCATTTCTTGTAATATTATTCATTTGTTTGAGATATACCCACATGAACAATATAGCGTTAGCATATTTTATGCGGTTGTTTTGTTATACATGTACAAACAATGTGAGTTACCATGGCAAAAATTGTATTCCTCTATACGAGTTATAACGTCTGTGACAACTGTGTTACAATAACATATTTCATTGGTACCGAGCTGTAATTTATTCTGACATAAATGTTTATCATGCACATTAAGAAATACATTTGGCAAATGGTATAATTATTATGAATGTACTCGTGCATCGTTATGATGCTGATGAATAACTGACAGAATGTGTCCTAAATTATATATCCTTAACACGATTTGACATAGAAGATTCAGAGGTTGGAAATCATGGAAGGAAAAACACAGCACAAGAAGAACAAGAAAGCATATATTCATAGGTATATGTCTGTTCGTGGGCTAACACAATACCCGCAAGCATTCGACACGCGGGGATTTGTTCACGATCATTCGGTTGACCATACGTTTGTTTTTCAGGTAAATTAAAGCACACGGCAAAGTTCAATCACTAGAGCCTCGTTCTGGGAAAAATGGAATTAAGGCATCTGCGTTAAGTCTCGTCCCAAGCTAATCAGGGACGACACGTTCCGCTTGTATGGAGTTTTCGTGTAAAGGAATTCTCTTCTAACAGCAAATCCATCACTTGCATAAAAGCCACCTTTCTTCAGAACGATGCTCTATATTTTTCAAGTCCTAGCATACAAAAAAACAGAAGCGATGTATGTTCGTCAACTGGTATATTACTTCATGTACATGACAGCGTACTCGACTCAGCTATAGAACATCTTGACGTCAATGTGTAAACGGTGTGCCTTCTTTTGACAAGAAGCGGAATCCGGATGTCCATATATCGACCCGATTGTCATCAATTATGAAGCGGCTTTATTACCAGTATCGACTTCGCCTCCTGTGTCTTTAATAACCCAGCGCATGCTAATCTCCTAACGTCGTCTCTCATATAATTGTCGCTGTAGAGTTGAGATTGAAACATTCAGACACTTGACCTTACACGAGAATAGTTTCAGTTTGTTTCGTTATTCCCTATATGTTCCGTCAGAAAGATAACGATGAATATCAACGTTTGACTGGTTTGATGGTGAAATTTCACATAATACATGTATTTCCCATTGATTATTGATATCTAAAGAAAGGTACTGGAATGCAATACAAATATTCATTTAGAAAAAAACTTCATTGATCTTCTCATTTTGTATATAAACCGACAAAATGTCTGCGGTTTGCGCATATGATATTTATTGCCCAAATATACAAGTAATGTTTCTCGTAGTTGGTGATGTAACACTTTCACCAATATACTGTAGGTATGGATCATTAACTTTTTGTTGTCATGTTAGTAATATGGGCCCGACGCAAATGTGACCTTTGACCACCACTTACGGTCATGACCCTTGAGGTTTTGCTTTGCAAATTTGTATCCGGGAAACGGGTGGTTAGGGTGATCTGGTTTCCGGGCGCCTTGAGTTCTATACATGTCCGGTGGTGGCCTCTCGTCGCTATACTCGAGTCCGAACATGTACTCTCCCCTGTCGACCGTCACATGCTTTGCTTCAGAGTCACCGTCCGCGTGGTGGTGACACATTCCCTTATCTTGTGAGCTCGAGAGAGGAGCAGTCTGTTGGGCGCCTTTTTCGGAAATGTCGTCTGCTCTAATCGCGGCACGTTGCCTAGAAACCCCTTGTCGCGCGCGGTATATGACGTAAGCGCCGAGAGCGCCACTGAGTAGTGAGCAGACCACAGCGGCTCCTGATATGAAGACCAGGTAGGGAACTTGCGGGCGCGGCGTCTCCAGACCAATGTAGCGCCTCGTGGAGTCGAAGATAGCCAGAGATAGCAAAACACCTGCAAATAATATTATAATTAACACACGTGTGACTGGACAGAATAAACTTCATATTATGATACAGATATGGTATATATAAATACATGTGTGTGTGTGTGTGTGTGTGTGTGTGTGTGTGTGTGTGTGTGTGTGTGTGTGTGTGTGTGTGTGTGTGTGTGTGTGTGTGTGAGCTCGATATGATATGATATGATATGACACATGTGTGTGTGTGTGTGAGCTCGATGTGATATATATATATATATTATAAAGTAGTTTCCTCAATTGATAATCTCTGCCAGAAAGGTTTTGTGGCATGGAGATAGTCTACAGGACTATTTGACACCACATCAGTCAACCTTATCCAGAAATAAAAGCAGCGTTCTTTTCCAACCAAACGCGCTCTTTTGTATGACACCATTTCAGTGATCATCTGAGAAATTAACATTTTACGACAATGATTTTTTTAAATAACAAAGCTATAACCAATACCAAAACAAAGCAAATACATGTAGTTAATTATCAGCCATAAAGGCAAGATAGCACATGTGCATAGACGGATGAAACAGTAATTATGCTATTATATCAAATAACGAATTGGTAACGCAATATGCATGAGGAACCACTTCAGATACGTTTGTAAAATGACTCGCTGTGTCGCATAGAGATACAAACCTGACAAAATATTAAATATGGCTCCAAAACCTCCAATGTAGAGAATCTTTGCACGTGCAGTACACGTTTCCGTGGTAACTCCTTCCTGGATCACCGCCTGCGTGTTGCAATAAGCCTGTAATGTCCGCCACTCGAGGATCGCAAACACGACCGCACCTAGCCCCAGGAACCAGCATGACGTCATCTGAATCTGAAACCCGGCCTGGGTTTCAAACGTCGCACCTGAAACGGGAACAAAATGTTGACTACGTGCACGGCTAAACGAAATAATAGACAAGGTGTCGTCCATTCCGTCGGTGCAATTAACAAAATAGCGTGCTAATGAACGGTGACGCACCCGGTTTCAATCAGACCGAAATGTTGGACCATTATACGCAGCTTTGCTAAATGGGCGATTAATAGCAGAGTTCATTACATCCCACTCGTCAGGCATCTTTACAGACATATACAAGCACATTGCGCACGTGTTTCGTGCGTGCTTGTAGTACTTGATTAACAAAGGCGGAAGGAATATATGATTAGCATCAATGCCATGAAATTACAATGAACACCACGCTGGCTATTCATCTGTCTTCATTGTGACAAACGAAAGTAGACCGGTTATAAATGACTTTCACGGTTATATCCCCGTCTGCGAGTAAAAGAAGACCTATCAGTGAGCTCAAATCTGTAGACGTCGATGCTTTTACATATCATGTAAAGCAAAATGTTAACATTTATGTAAATTGTTAAATTTCAATATCTCACCGATCTACATAACTGTTTTTGGAGATCTCTGGGTATTTAAATGAAATAATTCATGTATATTATAGTGGAAGGTAATTAACTATGTACTAGTATATAATTNTTTTTTTGTTATGTAAGGTGCTTCTTACCTACTTTTAGATACAATAATACAATTTATTTCAAAGTTTTTTTTACTCTAGCGCAATGTCGGACAAATTTATAAATGGAGAAAACTTAAAAATGTCTTCGCCAAGTGTTGATGCCACCATGCACTTGGCTACAATAATAATTATAATGTTAGGTTCATAATACAACATGTGAACGGAAAGCAATGTGTCGTTCCTAATGAGTATGAGCCGCGTCATGCGAAAATGGGTGTTATGCCACATGCGTCCAGGGTTGCTCCAGACCAGCCGATGCATAGGCGCAGTATAGTCAGGAGCTATCCTGTCCGCTTTTAAGTCACGCAATGTTCCGTGGTCTCAAAAGCTGACAGGGTAGCTCTTGATCAGACTGTGCGATTGCGCAGGCTGATGTGGAGATACGCTGGCCATATATGCCATAGACCGATTTTCGCATGATACGGTTCATATTATCGTAAGTAAAAAAAATCTTGAATCTTACTTAAGTGTGAGATAGCAGAAGAATTCTTTTGGTCAGTGAGTTGGTCGTACAATAGTTTTTCACATGTTTTCGCAGCGGTGACGTTATCATCGACGTCAATGTCACGTTCACATACAATAATATACCACAATGCCGCATAAATGTCCACTTCCATCGTTTCAATTATAAACCATCCAGGAACTATTGAACAAATCGTTTGTAGGACTAGGCTCCAAGCCGCTAAAATAGCGGTCGCTAAAATAATCACCAACAATGTCATCGTCTTCCATCAATATCCTTTCAATAAGATTCTTAGGAGCCGGCGAACGATTCCAGATAATTTAGGCACTTATTGGCAAATATGGCACAAGTCAGCAGATTATTGGTTTATTTAACATCGTAAATAATGTCACACATATGGTACAATCTGGGTTCATATTTAAACTTCCATTTGAATTTTGTCTCCATCTCCGAACCAAACTAATGATTTTACTTTGCAAATTGATCGAGAACGTTGCACGTCATATTCATAGCGTCTTATTGCCTTCCATTTGAAAGTGAGTGTATCCAGCAAAAGGACAATGCAGTTAGGCAAGTTGCTATGTCAACAAAAAACACAAGCTGTCAACTGCATCTTTTCTCGGTCTTCGGACGACAATCGATGGTAATCAACAACGCAGTCGGCATCCCTCGAGCATTTGCCTTTGCCGGTACGCCTCTGGGCTGTCATACACGATCTGTAAGCTAATCAGCAGTTTTCTATCCACGCAGGAGTTTATTGTCAGACTGAAAAGCCTTTCCTCATACCTGAAAAATGGCGCGCATGCGCTATTTGGTACTGTTAAGAGTATAAGCGATTCCGACAAAGCGCACACTCAAGAAGTACAATAATAGTCATAATATGTGTGATCATTGGCACACACCCAGGCGATATTGTTAAAACAAATCATGTGGTGCAGGTTAACACTTGAAAACATAAATTATACCACCATATTATTATGGAATGTTGACGGTTTATGGTGTATATTTATTGCTTTCCAATATTCCAGTCATTGAAACGCTATGCGTATAAACAAACCGGTAAGCATCTGAGAACAAATAGTTGATAGCCGATAATGTGTCTAGTACACTTACCGGTAACTTCAATAATGAAATTCTTATACACTTAAAATACTGATATTATAAGAGACTTGATCTGGAAAAACTGGGCCTAATGCATGTGCGTAAAGTGTTGTCCCAAGGGCTAATCAGGGACGACACTTTCCGCTTTTTTAGAATTTTTACTTTAAGGGAAGTCTCTTCTAAACGAAAATCCGGTCTAGGCAGAAAGTGTAGTTCCTGATTAGCCTGTGCGGACTGCACATACTTATCTGGGAAGACACTTTATGCACATGCATTAAGACCAGCATTCCCAGAACAAGGCTCATATGTCTTTCAAAGGATGAATACATGATATAGGTATGTAATACATCAAATACTACCTTAACATACACACATGGATCAAACTCTTAAAGTGCACGCGGTTGGTAAACAAGGTGCCCTTATTAGGGGGGTTGGGTATGAAAAAAGTCGTCAACGCAATTTTGTATGGAGCGTGCATCGTTATTCCTTTATTTCTAATTGGTATGTAATATAAAGCATACAATGCTTGGGGAATTGCAAACGACGAATAGGCCGATGAGATTGGTTCGCTGAACAATATCTGTATCAATAAACTAATGGTCATAATTGTAAGATAGCTCAATGCCAAACATTCTGGCAAAATGTCGATGTAAGGAAAGCTGGAAGTATATGGTTGCCGCCACAACCGCAGTAGTGACAGAACAGTTAAAACATGCGCATTGAAAAGTTATTGCCCCATTAAGCCGACTTGCTTGTCTAATATCCTAATTGAGCATGCCATCACGAGAAATGACATCACGGGACACGATACATCGCGAGACTCGTGGAAAACGCCCAAGAGAACACATAATGACAGTGATCGTCAGACCCTCCGTTCACACAAAGACGCCGCTTCTACTACGATTAAAGCGTGGCCGAAAACGTGGCCGATCGTGACAAATCGCAGGAGAAACGTAGTGGAGTCTTCATAAGCGCAGTGTAATCGCGGAAGAGTCTTCATGATCGGAGAGCTCTACGCTCTCGCCACGCTTATTTTGAACATGCTCAAAACAAGCGTAGCGGGATCGTGGCCAACACGAATCGGTGTTGAGTCGTAAAAAGAGCGTAGTAGAAGCGCCGTTATCGGACAGGCAGCGCGAAAGCATCGTGGAGAGATCTTCATGATCGTAGTAAAAGCGCAGTAAAAGCGTAGTACTGTCGGGAACTTATAAAGTACGCTCCTACAACGATCCCAATACGTTCTTACTACGTTCACACAACGATCTCTCGACGTTCCTGACGATCCTACGAAGACCTACAATGACCTTACGCCGATCATACTACGACCTATCAGGCAGCTGTTTTTTTTTTATAGCGCTGATATTTGACCAATCATCATATGTCAACTACATGTAAAGGGTGACACTATACATGACGATCATTTGCAGTTGAGACTTCGGACTTTTCACATCTTGTTACAGTTACAATTGAAAATGCCCTGTAAACTCGGTGGTAAAGGCCGTGAAAAAATCTGCGGTTGCAAGCTCTGTGACTCAAGTCCTTGAACATCCTGCAGCAGCAATCCTGAGGCCGGGAAAGAGCATGACGTGACGAACCTTCGACCGTGGAAGCTGGTGCCCTTCCTTCCACGGAATGATGATCCCTTTTTTGAGTCCCGATTCGATGTTGAAGAAGGTAGAAATGTTCTACAGCAGAAACTCAGGAAAATGCAGACAGACCTTACAGAGGAACAGGAACAGGCTATGGTTGAATGGCTCAGCGCACATTCAATGCTTTACAACAAAAAGTTAAAGGGGTATAAAGAAACCCAGAAAAAAGAATATATCTGGAGGGAACAGGCTTATCTGCTTGGTAAAGACGCTGACATAAAAAAAACTTGTACAGTAGCATTCGAACAAGGTATGGGCGGCTGAAAACAACGCGATCCGGTGCTCCAGATGAGGAACTAACAGAAAGGGACAGTTGGATCCTGCGTGAGTTTGGTTTCCTGCAGCCCCATATCATTGAAGTCAAAAAACGCACCGCTGTTAGTGTAAGTAGATAACCACACATTCATTATAGGGTCGAAATTATGTCAAATGCTTGAGTGTTGATGCCTTTGGAACAAACGAATTTCCAAACGAAAACTGACTGGATCCCGATCAGCAGTCAATTAATAATGATTCACGTTACATATTAATCTGGCGTAATGGGAGAATCGGTTAAAAAGCCAAACTGTACAATAGGAAAACATGTTGTTTTCTATGTAAATATCCATTGCAGATGAAAATGTTGACAATGTATTAATTCGTACTTATTTTCGTAACAAACCCTGACTCTGCTGATGTCCAAGCTGATACCGCTGGTACAGGCGCTGTCTACATTGACGCCCTCGATGATTCCACTACAACGGTATCGACTTCGATAAGTGTATCTTCAACATCAACGTATTCAAGAGCTTACGGAACAAAAAACCGGTCCTCCGATGATGCAATCTTGGCAGACCTGGCAGGTTGTCGGGAACAGCTTATTAACTTGCAGCGAGAGTTGCTGGGTCGCATCAAGAATACACCTGAACCGAATGAGCGTGATGCCTTCATGGACTGGGTTAAACAAGCCGTGGCAGGCCTTAATAAGACTCTTTGGCGCCGCTTCCAGGCTGACGTACAACAACTGGTAAGCCGCTTCANTCTTCTGAATCCTAGGGCCAACTCTCTGGAGCAGCTCATCGAGCATCGCTGGTTCCATCATCAAAAAGTTGAAGAAGGAATTTGTGTCTTCCATTCGGAGTTCTCGCAGGAGTGTGTCATCCTGTCCAAACTGGAGCCTCCTATCTGCAGATGGCCATGGCCGTACCCAGTATCTTATTGGCCTTCTTCTGCGCCTCCGCATGTTAACTATCTGTGCAATTTCAAATTCAACTAACATTTGTTCTTGCTGAAGTAAAGCCAGATGAATCAGATCAGCATTAATACGTCCGTTCATGTTTTAAGTTTGGAAAGAAGTGAAAAATATCTTTAAAACCAAAGATATATACATGTATATACATCATCGCCAAAATCGTACTAGAAGCGTAATACAATCGTAATATGATCAGAGACATGTTAGCGATATCGTCGTACAGTCATATAGGTCTGCGTAAACTCGTAGTATGATCTTGAATGTCGCGGCAGTAAACGCAGTAAGCGCGGCCGCTGGTCGGCAACTGTCTGCGTAACATCGTAGTAGAAGCGTGTTAGCAGCGCGTTTGACGTAGGGGCATTTTAGTACGATCGAAATGAAGACAAATTGCTCGATTTAGACTCCGATCGGCCTCGATCCGCCCCGATCCAAACCTGTTTAAGATCGTGGCTTGATCGTCGTAAAGTCGCAGCTCTGTGAGAACGGGTGGTCGTGTCTATCAATGTCACTGTTGTTGAAGTATGGTAACAGAACAACTCAGACAAATGTGCCGCGCTCTGGGAAAACCGGGATGTATGCATGTGTGTAAAGTATTGCTTCAAATAAGCTAAGGACGACACATTCTGCTTTTATGTTTGTTCCTTTCAAACGAAATTCCAGTATATGCGGAAAGTGTTGTCTCTGATTAGCTGGTTCGGAGGCAGTCACTTTACGTACATGCATTAACCCTGGTTTTCCCAGAGACCGGCTCAAATGTATACGACGGACCGATTATCAGTTTCACGGAAATCTTGCCCCATCATTTGTTACATGACCATTGTATGCATATACACGCGTAAAATTACAGTGGAGTCAATAATTTTATCAATGTTATACTGCTTGAATTAAAATGAACAGTATTAGAAATAATGACTGTGTAAAAAACATGAAAAAAATAAATATGCGTTGTACTGAAAATTATGGTGCCAAATATGACCGAGAAAACTAAATGCAGAATATAATAGATCTCTACGGAATACCGTTAGTGCCATCGTGGTTACACATTAAAATCCAGAGGGCGACAATGCGAGAGTGCGAGAATACGATGACGAGAGTGCGAGAATACGATGACGATAGTGCGAGAATACGATGACGAGAGTGCGAGAATACGATGACGAGAGTGCGAGAATACGATGGCGACAGTACAATATGACTATCGCATTGTCGCCATCGTACTATCGCATTGTCGCCATCGTGCTATCGCATTGTTACACTGTCGTCATCGTAGTCTCGCACTCTCGCATCCTCGCCATCGCGTTTTCGCACTCTCGTCATCGTATTCTCGCACTCTCGTCATCGTATTCTCGCACTCTCGTCATCGTACTCTCGCGTTTTCGCATTCTCGCCCTCTGGATTTTAATGTGTAACCACGATGGCAATAACGGTATTCCGTAGATCCCACTAGAGTTTCGCGAATGGTTGAGGACAAGTCACAAAGCGGAGTTACTCTTGGTGTGCTTAGAAAAACCGCTTGCAGAGTTATATACAAGCTCCGCTCTAAGAAAACCGGGCTTAATGCATTCGCGTAAAGTGTCGTCCGAGTTGAGCCAGCGCAGTATACACATACTTATCAGGGACGACAGCTTCCGATTAAAAAATGGATTTTCGCTAAGAAGAGCCTTCCTTTAAACAAAAAATACAAAAAAGCGGAAAGAGTCTTCCCTTATACGCCTGTGCGTACTGTTGGAACGACACTTTACGCACATGCATTAAGCCCCGATTTCACAGAGGGCGAGGTTCACATCCTTTATATAGCTTACAACTTGAACATCACTTGCATTATTCCCAAGTGATATATGGACCAATTTCTGTGAATATCAATTACTTGATTAATCCAACGATTTCAGGGAATCGTCATAATACAGTGCCATAGCGTATCGTGGTTCTCATGATTCGGGTTGATGGGTGATCATGATCAAACAAGCTGCCTTGAAAATAATATACTACCAGTAATTGATTTACTAAGTCTAAGATGATAGATCTGTACATTTAGGCGGCATCCTAGACGTTTATCAACAACTAGCGTCTGACAATATATTGGTAATAACTAATAAGTGATTTTGTCTAAAAGATATGAGTAAAATAATCATCGAATGGCACATATCGGCTAACAACCAATACATGACACGTGTATCGCAAGGATTTGGTGTAAGAAAAGCGCGAATGGGAACAACACCTTTGGCATCACGATAGAATTGATTCTAATATACTTACGCTTGTGAATAGTTTAACCAATTGTGTGTTTTTGGCCTATGCAGTTGAAATGAGTAGGTTTTCTTGTGATCTAATACTAGTGTATACATGAGAAGATAATCAGGCAATGCTGTTGTATGTTTAATGAAGAAACAAAAGGTCACAAAACAAGCTCTCGACTGGTAATTAAAGTAACTAATACTTTCATTTTCAGCGATACATGGTGCGTCACAGCATTCGCATATCGTAAGAAACTGGCTTGAGATAAAATATCAAATTAAATAAAACGTCTTGTCTTAAAGGCATCAAGCACACCAATACATACGAGTACGTATTTGGCATGGTATACACGACAGTCGTTTCAAAATTAATTACAAGATGATAACACGTGCTTTTGTAGATCAACAAGGTTCGTCTGCGAACGAGGAAAATCAATGTTTACAAGGTATTTGAAATCAAAGCATCTCCAATAGTCATCGCCACACTCTCGCTGCAGACAATAGAACATCGTTTCAGATTTGTTTCCGATTTCGCGAGCGCGTATAAAGTGCGGACAAAAGGTTGCGCTCTCGTCCATATTCGGGAACACATTACAGTTATAATAGGTAAGTTTGTGTTTTTATTTGAATTTCTACTATTTGTTTAGCTGAAACAATTTTTTTTGGAACATGCATGACATGAAAGCTTTCTTTTGAGACTCTGCTTGATAAGAAATACAATTGTAGATTCTACATTTCATACCTCATAAGATTAAGCACCATCATACACGCATGCAGCATTATTAATTAGTCTTCTAAACTTATGAGAATATACACCAGGTGTCCTTTTTACAAACTCTAGCGTATGTGTTAATGTTTATGAAAAGTGAATTAAGAGTACCATAAGACGGATTTACTTGTATATCAATATCTTACCATCATACGCTTATAAATACTCGGACACGGGTTGTGAATATCTAAAGATGAATGTACATAGCACTGTGTTGCTAAAAAGATCCTGGGTGAAACACGGGGCAGTTGGTTAATCTCTTTGCTAATTACAGAGTTTTATATTTAGTCAAATGCAAATAATTGGTTCGAAAGGCAGCGTGGGTCAACAGCCTGAACTTGTGATACTCTGCTTTTAATACACGTGCACACACTTGTTTCATTGCTCTAATTATACATCGAAGCTGCTTACAGTTGATTAGTTCCGTAAAAAACCCATCGAAGTACTCGGCAAATAAACCATTTAGCCTCGTTCTGGGAAAACTGGGCTTGATGCATTTGGATAAAGTATCGCCCCGGATTAGTTTGTGCAGTCCACACAGGCTAATCAGGGACGACACTATTCGCTTTTCTGTGATTTTTCGTTAACAAGAAGTCTCTTCTAAACGAAAATCCAGTTTTATGCGGGCTGCACAGGCTAATCTGGGACTACACTTTACGCATTCATTAAGCCCTATTTTCTCCGAACGAGGCTTCATTGTTCTTGTGCTTACTACATGCTGCTAAGCTGCAGGTTCTTTGGGTCTCGTTAACAAATGTGAACAACCTGTCATGTATGCAAGTGTTCCGATGTTTACTACGTCGTCTTTATTCGAAGCTATTATTGTCCTGTCTAACGCCCTGAAATACAAAAAAAGCGGAAAGAGTCTTCCCTTATACGCCTGTGCGTACTGTTGGAACGACACTTTACGCACATGCATTAAGCCCCGATTTCCCAGAGGGCGAGGTTCACATCCTTTACATAGCTTACAACTTGAACATCACTTGCATTATTCCCAAGTGATATATGGACCAATTTCTGTGAATATCAATTACTTGATTAATCCAACGATTTCAGGGAATCGTCATAATGCAGTGCCATAGCGTATCGTGGTTCTAATGATTCGGGTTGATGGGTGATCATGATCAAACAAGCTGCCTTGAAAATAATATACTACCAGTAATTGATTGACTAAATCTAAGATGATAGATCTGTACATTGAGGTGGCATCCTAGACGTTTACAAACAACTAGCGTCTGACAATATATTGGTAATAAGTGATTTTGTCTAAACGATATGAGTAAAATAATCATCGAATGACACATATAGGCTAACAACCAATACATGACACGTGTATCGCAAGAATTTGGTGTAAGAAAAGCGCGAATGGGAACAACACCTTTGGCATCACGATAGAATTGATTCTAATATAATTACGCTTGCGAATAGTTTAACCAATTGTGTGTTTTTGGCCTATGCAGTTGAAATGAGTAGGTTTTCTTGTGATCTAATACTAGTGTATACATGAGGAGATAATCAGGCAATGCTGTTGTATGTTTAATGAAGAAACAAAAGGTCACAAAACAAGCTCTCGACTGGTAATTAAAGTAACTAATACTTTCATTTTCAGCGATACATGGTGCGTCACAGCATTCGCATATCGTAAGAAACTGGCTTGAGATAAAATATCAAATTAAATAAAACGTCTTGTCTTAAAGGCATCAAGCACACCAATACATACGAGTACGTTTTTGGCATGGTATACACGACAGTCGTTTCAAAATTAATTACAAGATGATAACACCTGCTTTTGTAGATCAACAAGGTTCGTCTGCGAACGAGGAAAATCAATGTTTACAAGGTATTTGAAATCAAAGCATCTCCAATAGTCATCGCCACACTCTCGCTGCAGACAATAGAACATCGTTTCAGAATTGTTTCCGATTTCGCGAGCGCGTATAAAGTGCGGACAAAAGATTGCGCTCTCGTCCAAATACAGGAACACATTACAGTTATAATAGGTAAGTTTGTGTTTTTATTTGAATTTCTACTTTTTGTTTAGTTGAAACAAATTTGTTTTGGAACATGCATGACACGAAAACTTTCTTTTGAGACTCTGCTTGATAAGAAATACAATTGTAGATTCTATATTTCATACCATGAGATTAAGCACCATCATACATGCATGCAGCATTATTAATTTGTCTTTTAAACTTATGAGAATATACACCAGTTGTCCTTTTTACAAACTCTAGCGTATGTGTTAATGTTTATGAAAAGTGAATTAAGAGTACCATAAGACGGAATTACTTGTATATCAATATCTTACCATCATACGCTTATAAATACTCGGACACGGGTTGTGAATATCTAAAGATGAATGTACATAGCACTGTGTTGCTAAAAAGATCCTGGGTGAAACACGGGGCAGTTGGTTAATCTCTTTGCTAATTACAGAGTTTAATAATTAGTCAAATGCAAATAATTGGTTCGAAAGGCAGCGTGGGTCAACAGCCTGAACTTGTGATTCTCTGATTTTAATACACGTGCACACACTTGTTTCCTTGCTCTAATTATACATCGAAGCTGCTTACAGTTGATTAGTTCCGTAAAAAAACCCATCGAAGTACTCGGCAAATAAACCATTTAGCCTCGTTCTGGGAAAACTGGGCTTGATGTATTTGGATAAAGTATCGCCCCGGATTAGTTTGTGCAGTCCACACAAGCTAATCAGGGACGACACTATTCGCTTTTCTGTGATTTTTCGTTAACAGGAAGTCTCTTCTAAACGAAAATCCAGTTTTATGCGGGCTGCACAGGCTAATCTGGGACAACACTTTACGCATTCATTAAGCCCTATTTTCTCCGAACGAGGCTTCATTGTTCTTGTGCTAACTACATGCTGCTAAGCTGCAGGTTCTTTGGGTCTCGTTTAAATATGTGAACAACCTGTCATGTATGCAAGTGTTCCGATGTTTACTACGTCGTCTTTATTCGAAGCTATTATTGTCCTGTCTAACGCCCTGAAGGGTCTGGTGAATATAAATGTGTTATTGTGTTAACTTCATAGTACATATATGCAGGGTATAGTTCCATCCAACACCCTGACGTATTTGGCGTATAAGTAGATGTTCTTGTGCTTACTACGTCGTCCCTATCTGCAAGTGCTATGGTCCCGTCCAACAACCTGAAGTACCCGGCGAACATACCAGTTTTCTTGTGCTTACTATGTGCTTCTTAGTTGTAGTTGCTATGGTGCCGTCCAACACCCATCAAGTACCTGTCGAACATAACAGTTTTGTTGTGCTAACTATGTGCTGCTTAGTTGCAGTTGCTATGGTCCCGTCCAACACCCTCAAATACCAGGCGAACATACCAGTTTTCTTGTGCTAACTATGTGCTTCTTAGTTGTAGTTGCTATGGTCCCGTCCAACAACCTGAAGTACCCGGCGAACATACCAGTTTTCTTGTGCTAACTATGTGCTTCTTAGTTGTAGTTGCTATGGTCCCGTCCAACAACCTGAAGTACCCGGCGAACATACCAGTCTTCTTGTGCTAACTATGTGCTTCTTAGTTGCAGTGCTTTGGTCCCGTCCAACAACTTGAAGTACCCAGCGAACATACCAGTTTTCTTGTGCTAACTATGTTATTCTTAGTTGCAGTTGCTATTGTCCCGTCCAACACCCTCAAGTACCTGGCGAACATACCAGTTTTCTTGTGCTAACTATCTGCTTCTTTGTTGCAGTTGCTATGGTCCCGTCCAACAACCTGAAGTACCCGGCGAATATACCAGTTTTCTTGTGATTCCTATGTGCTTCTAAGTTGTAGTTCGCTATGGTGCCGTCCAACACCCTGAAGTTCCCGTCGAACATACCAGTTTGCTTGTGATAACTATATGCTTCTTAGTTGTAGTTGCTATGGTGCCGTCCAACAACCTGAAGTACCCGGCGAACATACCAGTTTTCTTGTACTAACTATGTGCTTCTTAGGTGCAGTTGCTATGATCCCGTCCAACACCCTCAAGTACCCGGCGAATATACCAGTTTTCTTGTGCTAACAATGTGCTTCTTAGTTGCAGTTGCTATGGTCCCGTCCAACACCCTCAAGTACCAGGCGAACATACCGGTTTTCTTGTGCTAACAATGTGCTTCTTAGTTGTAGTTGCTATGGTCCCCTCATACAACCTGAAGTATCCGGTGAACATAACCAGTTTGCTTGTGATAACTATGTGCTTCTTAGTTGTAGTTGCTATGGTCCCGTTCATACAACCTGAAGTACACGGCGAACATACCAGTTTTCTTGTGCTAACAATGTGCTTCTTAGTTGTAGTTGCTATGGTCCCCTCATACAACCTGAAGTACCCGGTGAACATGACCAGTTTTCTTGTGCTACCTATGTGCTTCTTAGTTGCAGTTGCCATGGTCCCGTTGAACAACCTGGAATACCTGGCGAACATACCAGTTTTCTTGTGCTTATTATGTGCTTCTTAGTTGTAGTTGCTATGGTGCCGTCCAACACCCTGAAGTACCTGTCGAATATACCAGTTTTCTTGTGCTAACTATGTGCTTCTTAGTTGCAGTTGCTATGGTCCCGTCCAACAACCTGAGGTACGTGGCGAACATTCCAGTTTTGTGTGTGCTTACTATGTGCTTCTTAGTTGCAGTTGCTATGGTCCCGCCAAACAACCTGAAGTACCCGGCGAACATACCAGTTTTTTTGTGCTTACTATGTGCTTCTAAGTTGCAGTTGCTATGGTCCCGTCCAACACTCTGAAGTAACCGGCGAACATAGCAGTCTTCTTGTGCTTACTATGTGCTTCTTAGGTGCAGTTGCTATGGTCCCGTCCAACATTCTGAATTACCTGTCGAATATACCAGTCTTCTTGTGCTTTCTATGTGCTTCTTATGTGCAGTTGCTATGGTCCCGTCCAACACTCTGAAGTAACCGGCGAACATACCAGTTTTCTTGTGCTAACTATGTGCTTCTTAGTTTCAGTTGCTATAATCCAGTCCAACACCCCCAAGTACCCCGCGAACATACCAGTTTTCTTGTGCTAACAATGTGCTTCTTAGTTGTAGTTGCTATGGTCCCCTCATACAACCTGAAGTACCCGGCGATCATACCAGTTTTCTTGTGCTTACTATGTGCTTCTTAGTTGCAGTTGCTATGGTCCCGTCCAACAACCTGGAGAACCTGGCGAACATACCAGTTATCTTGTGCTTACTTTGTGCTTCTTGGTTGTAGTTGCTATGGTGCCGTCCAACACCCTGAAGTATCTGTCAAACATACCAGTTTTCTCGTGCTAACAATGTGCTTCTTAGTTGCAGTTGCTATGGTCCCGTCCAACAACCTGAGGTACGTGGCGAACATACCAGTTTTTTGTGCTAACTATGTGCCTTTTAGTTGCAGTTGCTATGGTCCCGCCCAACAACCTGAAGTAACCGGCGAACATACCCGTTTTCTTGAGGTTACTATGTGCTTCTTAGTTGCAGTTGCTATGATCCCGTCCAACACCCTGAAGTACCTGGCGGCGAGCAGCCTCTGTCTCTCAGTCGTACTGCAGTGCCTGTGTACCGCGTTACAGGGATGGTTCAAGATCTTCTTCCGTCATGGCCAAGGTACGTCAGACGCGAATATCACACAATGCATGCTGTGCAAACTGCAAACATGGTGCAGTTATGTGCTACCATAGCAGTTATACATGTGTGTACCTTAAAGGGGCCGTCCAACAGATAAAGCGTCGTATCGACGCGAAACGATATTTTGTGAAACTACGAGGATTGCTTATATAGCTAAACAATACATCCTTTACACACGAGAGCGTGGATGGTCGTGTGGTCTAGGCGGGTAGCTTTTTACTTCAGGACTCAATGAATCCAGGGGTCAGTGGTTCGAGCCCTGTTGAGGGTTACTTTTTTTTCCTTTTTTTTTAAATTGTATTCTTGTTTTTTTTTTAATGGAGATTTTTTAGTTCAAATGTTTAAATTAATCAATATAAAGCATTTAAAGCATTTAATGACAATCTTCAATACATGTCAAAATCTGTTGGACGGCCCCTTTAATTGTAAACTTGTTTTTAATCTGAACGAAACACATGCTTATATAAATAATTTATATTTATTACGGATGGTTGCAAATATCCGGATACTGGTCAAAGTATCCGGATAGTGAAAGAGGATCCGAATACTTGATTAAACGAAATAACCTTATTGTTATTCACACTATGTTCGTCATAGAATGTTTCGACGCAAATCTATATACTTATAATTTTTATCAATTTTAAATGTATTAAAACGGATTTTTTTTATTGCTGGTACCTTTTCATCGATCCCGTAATTCCATACTCATCGGGCTACCTTTTTGTAGTAGTAGTACTAGTAGTATAAGTAGTATCCACTATTTAAAGGAATCAACGTCCTCCAAGACTACGGCATATGGAGAATACGTCAGTGTGTAAACGTTTTCCACAGTAACGCTGCGGATATCAATGCGACGGTCATGTTGTACAACACCACGTGCCAGTCCTCGTCGTACAGGGAAATATACATCGCCAACAACGAGGACGCTTCAACAGCTTTCCTTTATTCGGGCATCGAACTGTGTATGTTGCTATAGTGTCCGTAAGGTTACCATTTTTCAACATTTACACAACAATTCTCACTTCACAGCTTTACAATTTCAGAGTATTTTGAGTATGTTAACATCGAGTTGAAACCGAAACTGACTGCTGGTGTTAACGAGTAAGTTTTACGGATGAAACGAGAACATTTTACCTTTAATGCAATTGCAGGCGAGTTCTCACTATTACTAAATTCAATGTTTGGTGTTTTATTACAAATTGTACACGTCATTTATAAACGGAAGAAATAAATTAATACAAAGAATGAATTCAATCCACTCAACTGTCATACGTGAATTTAGCACTTTTTTCATTTTTTAGTGTTCGCATATAGAGATTTAAAGACATTTCAAGTCGAGGCTGTGGTGTCCCTGGCGTGCAGTTTCCTGGCGTCCTGCCTCGTGCTTTTCTTCATTATCGACAGAGACCACAAAGGGAACCACACCAAGACAAGGGCCATGGTAATTCCTTTGACGGCACAAGTACTATCAGTTCTTTCAGGTAGGCCAAATGTGACACATTTTCTGTGCGACTCTGATACACAGCTCTTTTTCCTAAAATGGCGAAACAAAGCGCGCTCTTGTAGTATATGTTATTAACTGTCAAATTCAACACTTCATTCATATATACGTAGTTAGGAAATTGTTGTCAAGCAAATTGTAATGAACAAAACACTACGTGTCTGACTCTCAGGCTTATAACTGAGATTGTCATATTGTACTTAATATTGTCTTTAATGAAATAAGAGAATGTTTTGTCTGTTTTGTATTAAGGTTTTTGGTACAAATATCCACCAGGCATTCATCTTGTGTTTTTCTTTGTAAAAATATCTACCTATCATTAATGTTTGGTCCATATAACCCGAACATAATACATATGGGCCTCGCTCTGTCAAAAGGGGGTTCGATGCATGTGTGTTAAGTGTCGTACCAGATAAGCCTGTGCAGTCCGCACAGGCTAATCTGGGACAACTCTTTCCGATTGTATTGTATTTGTCGTTTACAGGAAGACGGTTCTTGACGAAAATCCAGTTAAGGCGGTAAGTGTCGTCCCTGATTAGCCTGTTCCGTCTGCACAGGCTAATCTGAGACGACACTGTACGCACATGCATTTACCCCCTATTCACAGAGCGAGGATCAAATTATGACTACAAGACGTACTCTGATATTGTTTTACAGGTGCCTTAGTGATGATACCAGCTGTGATTTTCTGGCGTCAGTATATGGTCTCCAGTAGAACTTCAGCAGCCGACACTTCAATTCTACGTGTGTACACACCCTTCGCTGTGTATATTTCATTCTTCAGTGCCGGGCTGATGTTTGTGGTCGCCATCTTGCTTTTCTGCGTCATGTGTACAATATACACGTGTTTGTACGACAGACGAGCGCTCAGACGATTCGAGTGGGAAGAGATTTCCACCACATCCAGCGCAACTCCCATGTCAGACATACCGAGTGAGGTCAAAATGTAAAATTAATAAATAAGAAGAGTCACATCAACAGCTGGAACTTGACGGATTAGTATTTTTTCAAACTAGCGCCAATTATACATTATAGGGCCTATATATGCCTACTTTTCTGACGAATGACAACAGTACACTATATTTCTTGCAACACATTTTATCCTTGGTACTCCATACGTACTAGCACACATTCCTGGTCGGAATCATCAATCCTCATGGTCGGTTCTCTGTCTTTGAACCCTGCGCACGGGGCTTCGTGGTCGTTTAAATGTGTCCAAACATTGGCCGTATCGGTCCCGTACTAAGCTGCATGCAACGTCGCGTACTCGCTGACCGTGTCGCTACCACAGTTAGGATCCTCGAGCAGAAACTGAAAATTGGCGCTGTTGCCAAGTTGGCGAGTGTAGGTCGCTATCGATGCAAACTTTTCCTACGGTGCGGTGGACCCTATTAAATCCTTATGATATGTAAAGATTGTTGATTTTATTTACTAATTTTGTTTTTAAATGGCACTAATAATATGGGTGGATGCTAACACGTGTACACGTGATCATGGTTGTGAACGGATTCTGGTGTATGTTAATGTTGTTATATTTTTGTTTTTATCTGTATGGATGTGATTTTTAGGGTCCCCCGGTCTGTACTGGGGGACATATTGTTTCTGCCCTGTCTGTTTGTTGGTTTGTTGGTTTGTTTGTTTGTTTGTTTGCGTCAAACTTTAACATTAGCCATAACTTTTGCAATACTAAAGATAGCAACTTCATATTTGGCATGCATGTGTATCTCATGGAGCTGCACATTTTGAGTGGTGAAAGGTCAAGGTCAAGGTCATCTTTCAAGATTAAAGGTCAACTATATGGGTCAAAATCGCTCAAAAGGGGGACATAGGGTTTCACAAACACATCTTGTTGTTTTTGTTCTTATAATGAAGTTTGTGAATGGCCAATGAACTTTGCAATCTAAAATCGCAGTCTGGATCTATGAATATTACTAACGAGAATTAATTACGAGTATATAATAAATAAGTGGAGGTAACACACGACTGCGAACTTCAATCGTTTAAAGTTGCCTCTGGAGTCCCAAAATACTTTCTTCTTGCGCTCTACGTACGTTCAACAGTCAAGGAAATCGATAAGCGGGCAGATCGGCTTCATATCAGCGACTGATTAACGGGCAGATCGGCATCTGATCAGCTACTGATTAACGGGCAGATCGGCTTCTAATCAGCGACTGATTAACGGGCAGATCGGCTTCGTATCAGCGACTGATTAACGGGCAAATCGGCTTCTTATCAGCGACTGATTAATGGGCAGATCGGCTTCTTATCAGCGAATGATAAACGGGCAGATTAGCTTCTTATCAGCGACTGATTAACGGGCAGATCGGCTTCTTATCAACTATATATAACGGGAAGACCGGCTTCTTATCAGCGAATGATAAACGGGAAGATCGGCTTTTTATCAGCGACTGATAAACGGGCAGATCGGCTACCTATCAGCGACTGATTAACGAGCAGATTACCTTCTTATCAGCGACCGATTAACGGGCAGAGCGGAGTCTTATCAGCGACTGATTAACGGGCAGATCGGCTTCTTATCAGCGACTGATTAACGGGCAGATCGGCTTCTTATCAGCGACTGATGAACGGGCAGATCGGCTTCCTTTTAGCGACTGATTTACGGGCAGATCGGCTTTTTATCAGCGATTGATAAACAGGCAGATCGGCTTCTTAGCAGCGAATGATTAACGGGCAGATCGGCTTTTTATCAGCGACTGATAAACGGGCAGATCGGCTTCTTATCAACGATTGATAAACGAGCGGATCGGAGTCTTGTAATCGATTGATAAACGTGAAGATCGACTTCTTATCAGCGACAGATAAACGGGCAGATCGGAGTCTTATCAGAGACTGATAAACAGGCAGATCGGCTTCTTATCAGCAAATAATAAGCGGACAGATATGCTTCTTATCAGCGACTGATAAACGGACATATCTGCTTATATCAGCGACTGATAAACGGGCAGATTGGCTTCTTATCAGCTGGTGATAAACGGACAGATCGGCTTCTTATCAGCGACTGATTAACGGGCAGATTGGCTTCTTATCAGCGGTTGATAAACGGATAAACCGGCTTCTTATTAGCGATTGATAAATGGACAGATATGCTTCTTATCAGCGGTTGATAAACGGGTAAACCGGCCTCTTATCAGCGATTAATAAGCTTACATATATGCTTCTCATCAGCGACTAATAAACGGACAGATCGGCTTTTATCAGCGACTGATAAACGGGCAGATTTGCTTCTTATCAGCGGTTGATAAACGGGCAGATCGGCTTTTATCAGCGACTGATAAACGGGCAGATTGGCTTCTTATCAGCGGTTGATAAACGGGCAGACCGGCTTCTTATCAGCAAATGATAAACGTACAGATCGGCTTCTTATCAGCGACTGATCAACGGATAGATCGGCTTCTTGTCAGCGACTGATTAACGGACAAAAACGCTTCTTATCAGCGAATGATAAACGGGCAGATCGGCGTCTTAGCAGCGAATGATAAACGGACATATATGCTTCTATGCTTCTTATCAGTGATTGATAAACGGGCAGATCTGAGTCTTATCAGCGAATGATAAACGGGCAGATCGGAGTCTTATCAGCGAATGATACACGGGAAGATCGGCTTCTTATCAGCGAATGATAAAATGGCAGATCGGCTTCTTGTCAGCGATAGATAAACGGACAGATCGGCTTCTTATCAACGATTGATAAAGGGGCCAATCGGAGTCTTGTCAGCGATTGATTAACGGGATGATCGGCTTCGTATCAGCGACTGATAAACGGGCAGATCGGAGTCTTATCAGCGACTGATAAACTGGCAGATCGGCTTTTTATCAGCGACTGATAAACGGGCAGATTGGCTTCTTATCAGCGATTAATAAGTGGACAGATATGCTTCTTATCAGCGACTGTTAAACGGACAGATTGGCTTTTTATCAGCGACTGATACACGGGCAGTTGGCTTCTTATCAGCTGTTGATAAACGGACAGATCGGTTTCTTATCAGCGATTGATTAACGGGCAGATTGGCTTCTTATCAGCGGTTGATAAACGGGTAAACCGGCTTCTTATCAGCGATTGATAAACGGACAGATCGGCTTCTCATCAGCGACTGATAAACGGGCAGATTGGCTTCTTATCAGCGACTGATAAACGGACAGATATGCTTCTTATCAGCGACTAATAAACGGACAGATCGGCTTTTATCAGCGACTGATAAACGGGCAGATTGGCTTCTTATCATCGACTGATAAACGGGCAGATTGGCTTCTTATCAGCTGTTGATAAAAGGGCAGACCGGCTTCTTATCAGCGAATGATAAACGGACAGATCGGCTTCTTATCAGCGACTGATAAACGGATAGATCGGCTTCATATCAGCGCTGATTAACGGGCAGATACGCTTCTTATCAGCGAATGATAAACGGGCAGATCGGCGTCTTAGCAGCGAATGATAAACGGATATATATGCTTCTATGCTTCTTATCAGCGATTGATAAACGGGCAGATCTGAGCTTTATCAGCGAATGATAAACGGGCAGATCGGAGTCTTAGCAGCGAATGATAAACGGGAAGATCGGCTTCGAATCAGCGAATGATAAAATGGCAGATCGGCTTCTTGTAAGCGATATGTAAACGGACAGATCGGCTTCTTATCAACGATTGATAAAGGGGCGGATCGGAGTCTTGTCAGCGATTGATAAACGGGCAGATCGACTTTTTATCAGCGACTGATAAACGGGCAGATTGGCTTCGTATCAGCGATCAATAAGCGGACAGATATGCTTCTTATCAGCGACTGTTAAACGGACGGATNTTTGATCTTCTTGGCCAACTCACTTTCGTCTCCAGTCTTACACCGGCGACTTTTCACAAAATGTTTAGGAATAGCTTTTCTATCGTACGCAAGTCCCAGCCACGCGCATGCGTCAATGAAAAACGTCGATATATTCAGAAGCCATCCGAATTCGGTAGTCGCATAGTCCTGCGGGAAAGTATGATGGTAGTTATGGAAACCTTCTCCCAGCGCGAACAACGTCACTATGTAATTCTCGACTGGGTTAATCCTGACGTCATATGGCCGCCATCCCCACAAGTGTGCCGCGCTATTCACTAGCCAGGTGGCGTTCAGCCCGATGCAGTACCGGAAGATGGAGCATATGAAGTATGACGTCACGAGTGACTCTCCCCAGAAATACCAGGGTACAATTGTGGGCAGTGCGAAACAGAAGAGGACCACGGACGGCAGGTAGAACCTTTAATAGAAATACGTTACTTTGTGATGCCGGAGCCCGTCGTATTAAAGATGACGACAAATTTAAGTTACGATACATTTTTTTTTAAATAAGTATAATTTCTAAGCACAAACCTTTATAGTACGTTATTTTCAGTTATTCTATTAGTTTTCTTTCAATCGTTCACATGTCCTTTATTTCAAGAACTTATTGATCTTAGATAGATAGATAGATTTATTTCAACATAAAATGCATAGATTTACATGGCAGCATGTTGATTATTGATCTTAAATCATAAATATTTATTTGTTGTAACCTAAAAATTCAGTCGTCATTAGAATTTTCTCGTAAAATCATTGATAAGACAATGCACTGTTACCTACATTTCATAAATATTTGTGTTTTTTCAAAGACAGGACATAATTTATTGAATGATGTCTTCTTTTACTTTATTATATCCTCATAACATACACTTGATAAAATTCAAGCAACTTCCAATGTTGCTTTTTTAACTCGTTTAGCTGAAATGTGTGATCAGTGGATCATTTATTAATTGTTTTAACTGCTACTCACTTCCTTTGGATGCGAAGTACGGGGTCAGCCAGTAGATCTGATATGTCGAGTTGCTTCCCTTTGATTTTCACTTCCGGGTGTTTGCGCACCAGCAACCAGCCAACGTGCGCAAAGAAGAAGCCGCGCTTGGCGTTGTGAGGGTCGGCGTCCGTCTCCGAGTACTTGTGGTGCACGCGGTGGTCACGTGCCCACTCGATGACGTCATTCTAGAGAACAGATAGTATAGCATATATGTGTNAGTCTTACACCGGCGACTTTTCACAAAATGTTTAGGTATAGCTTTTCTATCGTACGCAAGTCCAAGCAACGCGCATGCGTCAATGAAGAACGTCGATATATTCAGAAGCCATCCGAATTCGGTAGTTGCATAGTCCTGGGGGAAAGTATGATGGTAGTTATGGAAACCTTCACCCAGCGCGAACAACGTCACAATGTAATTCTCGACTGGGTTAATCCTGACGTCATATGGCCGCCATCCCCACAAGTGTGCCGCGCTATTCACTAGCCAGGTGGCGTTCAAACCGATGCAGTACCGGAAGATGGAGCATATGAAGTATGACGTCATGAGTGACTCTCCCCAGAAATACCAGGGTACAATTGTGGGCAGTGCGAAACAGAAGAGGACCACGGACGGCAGGTAGAACCTTTAATAGAAATACGTTACTCTGTGATGCAGGAGCCCGTCTTATTAAAGATTGGCCGACAAATTAAAGTTACAATGACATTTTTTTTTAAATAAGTATAATTGCTTAGCACCAACCTTTATGGTAAGTTAATTTCAGTAATTCTATTAATTTTCTTTCAATCGTTCGCATGTTCTTTATTACAAGAACTTTTTGATCTTAAATCACAAATATTTATTTGTTGTGAGCTAAAAATTCAGTCGTAATTATAAATTTCTCGTAAAATCATTGATGTGACAATGCCCTGATACCTGCATTCCATATTTTTTTTTTCAAAGACAGGACATAAATTATTTAATGATTTCTTTAACTTTATTAGATCCCCATAACATACACATTGATAAACTTCAAACAACTTCCAATGTTGCTTTTTTCACTCGTTTAGCTGAAATGTGTGATCAGTGGATCATTTATTAATTGTTTTAACTGCTACTCACTTCCTTTGGATGCGAAGTACGGGGTCAGCCAGTAGATCTGATATGTCGAGTTGCTTCCCTTTGGTTTTCACTTCCGGGTGTTTGCGCACCAGCAACCAGCCAACGTGCGCAAAGAAGAAGCCGCGCTTGGCGTTGTGAGGGTCGGCGTCCGTCTCCGAGTACTTGTGGTGCACGCGGTGGTCACGTGCCCACTCGATGACGTCATTCTAGAGAACAGATAGTATAACATATACATGTGTGTTTTGTCCGTGTATATACCGTCTTTTCGTTTTTCGTTTTGATTCGGCAAAACGAACTACGAAAGCCAATACATATTAGTTCGTATTCTGATTTTCAAACAACCAAAACAAAAACATAATTCCCGGTACGTAATGTATTATTACAGTAATTATCTGCAGTATGCATACCTTAAAGTTCTGTGCTATTACACCCAGTGTTTGCAGTTTAAGTACTTGAAAGATATGTGTTTTATTACAAAGAGTGTACGTTGTTTACATATTACATATAACAACCAAACGTTTGATGTTTACATACCTGAAATGTCTGTTTTATTACAACCAGTGAACTTTGTGTATGTACCTAAAAGGTCTTCGTGATCACAACCAGTGTTTGCATGTTACGTACCTGAAAGGACATGGCGTTGAGGACGTACGTACCTGAAAGGAAATGGAGTTGATGACGTACGTGCCTGAACGGACATGAAGTTGATGACGTGTACACGTACCTGAAGGAACATGGAGTTTATGACGTACTTACGTGAAAGGACATGGAGTTGATGACCTTCGTACCTGAAAGGACATTGAGTTGATGACGTACGTCCCGGTGAGGACATGGAGTTGAGGAGGTATATACCTTGAAGGACATGGAGTTGAGGACGTACGTACCTGTAAGGACATGGAGTTGATGAGGTTCATACCTTGAAGGACATGGAGTTGAGGATGAACTTACCTGAAAGGACATGGAGTTGAGGATGTACGTACCTGAAAGGACATGGAGTTGATGATGTACGTACCTGAAAGGACATGGAGTTGAGGATGAACGTACCTGAAAGGACATGGAGTTGAGGATGTACGTACCTGAAAGGACATGGAGTTGAGGACGTACGTACCTGTACGGACATGGAGTTGAGGACATACGTACCTGTAAGGACATGGAGTTGAGGATGTACGTTCCTGAAAGGCCATGGAGTTGAGGAGGTACATACCTTGAAGGACATGGAGTTAAGGACGTACGTACCTGTAAGGATATGGAGTTGAAGATGTACGTACTTGAAAGGACATGGAGTTGAGGAGGTAAATACCTTGAAGGACATGGAGTTGATGATGTACGTACCTGAAAGGACATGGAGTTGAGGACGGCAAGGAAGATGCGGAGCGGCAGACGGGCCTTGTATGAGCGGTGCGACCAGAGGCGGTGCGCCCCCGCCGTGATCCCCAGGGCGTTCAGTTGGTATAGGAACACCACTGCAACGAGAGAACACCGCAAGTGAAGATATTGGACATGTCAGAGAAAATAAATACATTGTTTAATGCGCAATGTTTATTTAATTTGTGAGATTGAAGTAAAGATAGTAATACATTTTGAATAGGTCAGGCCTTTTTGACTTATCATCTGACTTGAATAGACAGATGTGATCGGCAAACAGACGGACCGACAAAGTAACTTCTTTTTTACTACTACGCAACTTCGTTCGCGATAATATATAATATAAAAAATATCAAAATTCAGATGTTCGTTAAAGCGAGAAAAGTGCACTCAAATTATATATTGGAGCTTAATCCTAAATCAAATCATCATCGGAATGTATAAACGATTACAAAATAATACAGACGACTTCAAAGTACATGCACAGTCAGAGGCATGGTTAGAACGAAAATATAGAAGCTTACAAAGTCCAATACATGAGTAGAAAGATATAACAGCAGACAGACATTGTTTTTAAACGACTGGGTACAAAGTACACGCACAGTCAGAGCGCATGGAAAACAAAGTTAAAGGGGCATATCGAGGGATTAAATAAGAATTTCTTACATGACTTCCTTTTTTTTATAAAAGAATCAACGAGACACTTTTTTAGCGCGGCAAACCGGTTCTTATGATATGTACATAAATGATACGAAGTTCCCATTTGCGCTTGATCGTTGATAGTCATGTAGTATGGCAAAAATCTCACTTAAGTTTGCGATTTGTTAATGTGTGCATGAGTTCGAATCCCACTAGGGCCGTGAATCGAAAAATATGTTTCGCATTTTTAATTATACGTCACGATAATGAATATACTATTGCTGCTAAAAAAATAACAGACACAGAATAGATATGCGTGCGTTCAGAAATGCTTATTTAGCATATTTATATGAAAAAAACATTGTAAATACAGAGAAAATCGTATTATAATTACAGTACACGTATTATAATCACAGAATAATCTAGTCATGTATAAATTTTGTTTTTGTTTTATTTCGTTAATGCGTGCATTTCGATTCAGCTCATATAATTAGCCTACTTAAATATACCTGTGAAACTATGTGTACTTACTCCATATTAACGTGTACCATTTCGCCTGTGGTATCATGAAACACGCGGCTACTGCACCTACATGCAATGTCGACATCAAAATCACGTTCTTCCAGACGACCTGATGGGGGCGTTTTTCGGGCGCTTGCACGAACTCGGGAGCGGCGGGCACGAGACCTAGCGTGTCTGTGACGTCATCTTCCGGTAACGTCGGGACTGGCTCTTGATTCGATGACTTGGGAGCCATGTTGCGTAGCGTTTATACCTTTGTCAGTTTTTGAGTTACTGAAATCAATACATAAACGAATGTTTCAATGATAGTTCGTCAACATGGTCATAATCCATGTAGTTAACTAACTCTTACTTCGCGATGGTTGGTTTTAACAAAGATAGACAGAATATCGCTGGCAATTGGGCAGATCGCACTCCACCCGAATATGAATTGAAATGTTGTTATTTCCCCCTATCCAAATTCACATGTTGTTGTCTGAATATGACTGACAAACTTGTCAAATTATCATGATTTTAACGTCCATCAAAACAATGTTTTACGTGTAAATAACTTTCTGTCCGCACAGGCTAATCAGGGATCACACTTTCCGCTTTAATTGAATTTTTCGTTTAAAGGAAGTCTTTTCTTAGCAAAAATCCAGTTTAACCGAAAAGTGTCGTCACTGATTAGCCTGTGCGGACTGCACAGGCTAATCTGGAACGAAACTGTATGCACATGAATTAAGCCCCGTTTTTCCAGAGGGAGTCTCAAACACATGTTATGGTAATCGTGAGTGCTAATTAGTACAAACGCTGATCACTAGCTGTGTTGATTACGTTCCAGGATGCACGCTTTGACCGTCAGAGTTGAAGACATTTATATTGCAATGTTCGCACATTGTCCCGCAGGAAAATATTCAAGGAATCTTACAATTAGACTGTTCTTGAACTGTTCGCCAATAACTAGTCGACGCGATTTCAGCTAGCCGTCGTACGTTTCCGTGTCTTAAGGCTGCACATTGATAGAACGTGAACTATCGCTGCATACAAGATGTTGATTTCGTTATAGTTAAATGCATATTAAGTATATACGTTTGCTGTAAATGGATAAAACAGATTACTGATAAGAAGAAAAAAGGATTCCAATCCTCGGTGCAAATATTCCAACGAACGAAAAACTAAGATCAATACGTGCAAAGCAGCGATACCTACAAGTCATTTATTTGACACTCGGTGATTTTATAAATACACCACACACCGACATGCAAGATTTTCATTGGCGCACAACGACATTTCGTATATGTAGAGTTATTGAATATCTATAAAGACATCATTCAATATTTTCCCACAGGAGACAATCTCGACACCAAAACAACACCAATCGCACTTGTTCACCTTCAAGTATTCTCGAAAATTCTTCGCCAGTAGCAACTGTGATCTATAAGGTTCTATTTAACAACACTTATATTCTTCGAATATTCGCTTACAAAAGCTGATATAGCACGCAGACATAATATGAATAACGACAGTATGTTCACACAATTCCAACGGCCAAACTATAAACCTGTTTCCTAAACGTTGCAATGCTGCTGCATCAATCGATATTGTCTGGGAGCTGCACAATTTGAAGGTTCGCACGGGATGAACGGGAAGTACGCGTGATATTGTATAGAGCAACGCAGTATTGTGTTCTTTCAAATTTCATTTTGCCATACGAGCAAAGGTAGTGAGTGGAGTGAGTGAATTGTTAGTGAGTGAACGAGTGAGGAATAACTTCAATTAATGAAATAATAAGTCTGAGTTAAACTTACTAAGATAAGAATCGATATTTTCAAATTGTTGCTAACTTCAATAAGTGAGTTTACCTTTTTTGAATGTTAAATAGTATACTCGGAACTTGTTACAAAAAAAATGTTCAACAGAATGAACGTGAAAACGTTGTCATTTCCCCGCAAAAAGGTCAAACAAAGCTTAATTTTGTTGTAACACGTGCCTCTCAACAACACCAGCGCAGAGATGGTTTAACAACGTATAACAAGTGCACATCATTCAAAATGTGTTCTTTAGAATCAAATCAGAATATGACAGTTAAACAAAATCAGCGTGCTTTAAATTTAATACAAATTGATGTAGAATAAACACAGACGACATAAATAAATTTACAATTATATAATAAAAATTAAATATAATGATAACTGATTTGATGTTATACTATATAATGCGTCTAAATTTACTACAAAATGATAATACATGTAAAATAAATTAAATCGAACCTTCTTCGTTGAATCCGATTGAAACAGTAAACACAACACATTGCTTTAGCGCTTATAAACAGATGAGTCCACGTTCAAATCACATGTACGACCTTTGTATGACTTTTGTTATTGTGATGGTACGTACGGTTCATTTGCATATCACGTGACGTATATATCGAAATGAACATGTGTGAATGGAAAACCCGTGTTTTCTATTTTAAGTTACATGCTGTCATAAAATGATAAACCCGTGTTTTCTATTTTAAGTACAATGCTGTCATAAAGTTATAAACCCATATTTCTATTTTAAGTAACTATTTTCATAAGTGATTTGTGCACGTGGGGTCCTGTGTTTGGAAGCTCAGCAAGAAACAATAACAACCAGCCGAACGATGTCGTGGTGTCGCGTGACCTTGTATTGGCAGCCAACTCCTCACATCGTTTTGCTTACTTCGCCCACACCAGAAAATGTCCAAACAACAGTGAACACACCAATCAGCTAGTTTATACGACTTATCCCACGTTCGCGTAGGCAGCTGCGACGAATTAGGGACGCGGAAGGGGTGGGTGCGGCAATTGTTTTATGTCTAAGTAAAACATCCTGCATTGTTATCTATTGATAGTGGTGTTTCAACATAGATTAATAATTTACTTTATTATTAATAAGGTCAGATAAATTATTGGATCAGACCGGGATGAACAAAAGTATTTGTTAAGATAGTTAGTTATCTTTTAACATGTAACAACGTTTCGAAACATCCGTTATTTATCGGCAGTGTAATACCGATGACCTACATAGGATGTAGTACGCACATCTTATAAAAGTCGATCGATTGATACGCATCAAACAATGAACATCAAAGGATCTCTGCGCGAGATTACTTTTTTTGTAAAGATGCATGAATATTACAATAAAAGAAGTAGAGTATTGTATCAAGTTAAATTATGTTAACATTTTAACCATCGGAAATTATTTAAAATGTTTTGTCTGATATTTTTGTAATAATCTTTTGGGTTTTGTATGCACCTACTTTCAGAGGGATTGGGGCATTATTATTTTTTTCATTGTCCGTCCGTCTGTCCTTCCCTTCATCTGCAGGTATGTTTGTCTCACATACTTAAAAAAAGAAGTATTGCTGCTAGAGGGCTGAAACTTAATAAAACATATTAAGCACCATGTATTAAGCACCATGTTAACTTTCGTACATGTGTATTTTGGTTCATTTTTTTCCACCAGCAAAATTTCGAGATACACGTGGAGGCATCTGCGTCCTGTAAAAATATGTTGAGTTAAAAGTATATCCAGAAATGTAATTACATATTCACAACGCTTACTTATATGTTCTTCTATGTGAACTGTATAAAGGATTGTGTTTATGACAAATACCAACTATTTTATTATAATGTATATATTTATTATACTTTTATACCTTTTATAGCCCACGAAGGAGTAAAGTAACAAAGGCATTAATTGTTGATAAAGAGTGTATATTTATGACTATTTGATCAGTCAAAGCGTTCGAACAATAAAAATATAACTTTACAAATATTATAACTAAATGAAAACGCCAATTTATGTTACCGGTAATAGTACGGTTTAAGAAAGTACAATGATTCGTCATATCCAAATTATGTTTAATATAAGTACAAATAGTTCTACACTAGTATAGCTATTCACAATTAAAAATTTATTTAAAAACAACATATTCTAGACATTAACGATCTTAAATTAAGAACACATTGTATGAGCAAATATTATAAAATGATGATCTTGTAACATCAAGCTAAACATTTTGTATCTATAGATTGTAAATAATTATTTTTCTGAAATGCCAAAAAGCAAGTTAATAAACACAGTTTTGTTGTAATTGCAGACAATAACTATTATATTTAAACACCAAGATACTTTGGAAATACATGAAATGTAAAATCTGTTACATGTACCATCATGCTCGTCATAATACTACTAATTCAACACATACCAAATATGTGTTAGTCCATTTAATTTAGACAAGAACCAATTATATCTTTAAGATAATTTTAAGTAAAGGTGACATTTGAATACGTCTTCGTTTTGTATTTCTCTCATAACAATGTACCAAAAATAAGTTAAGTCAATACATGTAGCTTTTCTTTAAATTGGCTTTGCACGTATAGAATGTAGTGCTATCTCTTTGAACATGGGAAACTCATTTTCCAATTTTATTAATATTACAACATCAATGTTACGAATATCAATGTTCGAAAACTATTTTCTCTTGTTCCGTTTAGGCTTTGATAGAACGGTAAACAAAACATGATTGGCGCTTATGTCAACTTGTGAGTGGCATTTCTCTCCCTAAGGTACGATAGTAAAGCAATTTCTTACCTTAGCTTTTGTGTGAACACGTATCTTCGTAGGGATGGATGCCGTACAACAGTGTTGTTTTTACAATCATTTCTATTGCACTTAAAATATATATAAGAGCATCATGAGTTCATTCCCAGCTAATCTTTAAACATTGTCGCTTACAAACGACGTCATATTATGGCATCAATGTACAAAACTACGTCGATTTTTCGTTTAAACTTTTAACTCCATTTATACAAACTTTACCATTTTACTAAAGTGCTTTACGGAAAAAACGGTCTACAGAAAGTTGAAGTATTGCTATGTATGCATATACATGTATGAAATGAAATACATCCTCAATAATTAAAACCGAAACAAATGTGAAGCGTAACCCCCCCCCCGCCCCACAAACAAAAAACGCCGTGTATTTTGCGTGCATTTTGGTTGGTTGTCACCATGCCAGACAGGTGGGGTTTCTTGCGGGTACTCCGGTAAGCCCTTCCCCTACCTACCCCTACCCTCACAGCACAAGACACTAAAATTGAATACATTTTAAAAACAATGAAAATAGCTGGACATTCCAGGCACATACAATTGTCTCAACTCTCGCGAGACTAGTAAGTACATTTGGTAGATGTGCTGGGACATACTCCGGGTACTCACATAATGCAGCCTCAGGCGCAGAAGGACCTGATCATCGTCGATCTACACACACTAATAGGTCAGAGATGCTCTCGACATCGTTAACAATATTGAAAAGTTATTAAAATTATATCATTGACAAAACACTAAGGTCCCTGATTGCAGGGAGACTGCCAATCGTCTTCTAGCGATGAAGTAGCCTTGACGCAGGATTCCTGCTCCTTAATAGGTCGGGTAGCTAGTAAAATATATAAACAAAACCTTTGAAAAACACTCTGTAACTGTTCTGGTTACATACCTAGGGTATGAGGTCATAATAAAAAAAAACAGGAGTCGTATCTACTTGGCCATGACTCTTGCCTATCTACCCGCAGTCTCGTCTACTTTATCCGACGTCTTGGCTCGAGGTCATGTTTAACTAACCCGGTCTCGCGTCTATTTATCAATAAATCATTAAGGTCGTTTTATTACAATTATACGTTCTCATTATTTTCATTTTTGTTTTCATTTCAATATACAAGCTTGAGCTATACTTTTAAAAACCATAAACTTCGCTACACTTTACTTAATTGTTTAAGCAATAGACGTACTTCAGTATGTAAACGGACTTTAATATTATCTAGTAAATCTCGGGACATGTTGCAATTAACGAGCGGTTAAAGAAACCTTATTATCGTTAATATGTTAAAAACTATTTAGGCCCGTTCAACCATTGTTCATATACTGTTTTGTTTTATTGTGTATTGTCTGAGTGTAGAGGTTTGCAATACAAATGTATGTAATCAAGTGACTTAATAACTACACAAGTGTGAGTTTATATATTTAATCGCATTCTAATCACAGCTATTCTCTACAACAACTAACAATGAATTATGTTATGAATAACAATTGGGAATGTAGATAAGCTCAAGTCTTCGCTGTAGCTATGTATCTATGAATAATGGAATAACTCCCTCTTTTTATAGGAAATACATTTTCAAGATGCAAACAACTTTTTAGCACAATATGTCTAATAAAGAAATACACATAATAAGTCCATTAATGATGACACATGTCTAGATAGGCTAACAATATAACGTTATATCGTCAATTAACAAGAACATTCACTCACGAAAAAATATAATCACACATTCTCATAGTAAATTCATTCATATCATCAACAAGATTGCGTACGGAAAACAATCAAGTTTATCAGCACTGCCTGCCACGCTTCAGGTAGATAGTGTGTCAAACTCATTCAACGAACTACTGTTATCGGTTTACACCATTACATCTCAAGGTCACACTCACATCCAAATGTTATTTACAGTATCTTATTAAACCCATTCATATCCGGATTACAATTTGTTTGGCTTGACTTCTCCTAAGTCAGACATTATACCTTATCATTATTATTATATAGTTACCTTCGGAAAATAAAGAGATTATTATTATTATTATTATTATTATTATACCGAGTATGTTCATAATACTACTTATTTTAATAATATTACTTATTGTACACGAACTTGCAAAACTATGATTGTTAATAATTGACAGAAGTAACTCATCTAAACTGTCCATGTTAATACTTTTAACAATGTCACTCTTTTTATATTATCATGATCCTTACAATTTCCAGCACGATATTGTATGACTTCACACTAATATGTTAGCTTAGTGACTCGTAAGCCATTTATATGGCTGGGGAGTACAATATTTTGCAAATATATGTATTTATATACATATATTGATTGATCGTATTATTTCTGTTAATACCAATGATTGTCTATGTACTGTGCGTCACTTTAACAAAATATACAACTACTACCGAGTGAGGTCAAAATGTAAAATTCACGAAGAAGAAGAATCACACCAACAACTGGAATTTGACGGATCTGTCAAAATTTTAAAACTAGTGCTTATTAGAAATAATAGGGCCTATATAGGCCTACTTTTCTGATTTATGGCCACAGCACATTTTATTTCTTGCAACCAGGCTTATCCGTGGTACTCCAGCTAACATACGTCGTATCACACATTCCTGGTCGGAATCATCAATAATCATTGCCCTCTATTCTGGAACTTTTCTTTAAAGGACGTCTCATCTAAATAAAAGTCAAGTCGAACTGGAACGTGTCGTTCCTGACTAGCGTGTGCGGACTTCACAGGATAATCTGGGATGACACTTACCGCAAATGTATCAAACACAATTTTCCCAGTCAACAAGTATGCTTTAATGTATTATTTTGTCGTATTTATAAGAATATGTTGAACACTTTATCCTGAAACGAATGCCCAGACTGATGCCTTAACTGAACTTGCTTTTTTTGTTCCTTAAACTTGCGTACAGCACAGAGTACGTTTTTCCATAGTGAGCACTGTCAATTTATGTTCTGTAGCGGATAAACGTGAACTGTTAATTTGAAAACTGAAAATACCATTTATATGTTCACTGAAAGTTTCAGTTGAAGAAATATGTGGTGACCCAGTGAACGTATGAAATACAGAGAGGCAGCAGAATAAGTGAATGTTGAATGTGGAAAATGGGCGTTCCATGACAAAAGTAACAACTGCTAAAAAAAAACGTTGGTTTCTCCAAACTGGCGCGGTCATTACTTTGTCTATACTGAATTATTTCCTCAGCATGTCCAACAAACAGTAAAGGTATATCGCAAAATGCGTGCACTAATTGTGTCATGGAAACGTCCATTAAAAACATTTAAAAATAACGTTTTTATATAAACAACAACAACAACAACAAACAAGAGCGTTTTCGGAAACGTGACACCCGCACCGCTTTTTCACAGGAACAGAAGCTCTGCTTATAGCTTACTTAAAGACACATATCTCATAAATAAATGGATTAATGCACTTAAAAAAATGTGTCTTGCACATCTACATTTCATGGTGATGACATATTGTCAAGTTGTTAGAGAAATGTAAAAGAATTTAGCTCCACAAATTTATAACATTTTATGCATACAAGTTCAAGGGCACATTAACCCGGGAACGTGTGGATCACTGCACGTATAAATTGTGTTTTGCACATCTACACTTCTATTGATTACATATTGCAAGTTTAATTTAATAGCTTGAGAAATGTAGAAGTTCGCTTCAAAAACTTGTACCATTTAACGCATAAGAAAGTTCAATGGTCCTTAACTAGGACAGTGTCGATCACTGCACGTGACAACTGTGTCTTGCACATATACACTTCAAAGGGATTACAAAATTTTAATTTTCATTTCAATAGCTTTAGAAATATAGAAGTATTCACTACACAAATTACAATATTAAATGCGGACATCCCAACCAACCAACCGACTCCGGTACTCCTATTTGCCCCCTATCAAACTTCACTTACGGACGGCTAATACATACTTATAATAAATTGATTCACTAATCTTTATATGAAAGGTAATGCAATATTTCATGGCAAAACAAACTCGAAATGACAGCAAGTCGCGAGAAATTCGTCAAAATGTCAATTTTATTAATCAAAATCATGGTTGAATACAATAAAGTCAATCGATTGATAAAGCAGAAACGAAATAAGCACCACGAATGAGTAACAATGGTTCTGAATCACAAAACCCTTTAATCAACGTACATATTTGTTAAAGTTAAAACATACGTCGTTAAACGGTCAACAATTTATCAAACGTATGCTTGACATTTAAATACACGTTCGCAACAAAGTGTATACAGTACTCATGGCATCTCATTGTTTCGGAATCACTAGCGTTTACTCAAAGAGCACCAGTCATCACAGTTTGTTCATTTGATCTTCTAGGCCAACTCACTTCCGTCTCCAGTCTTACACCGGCGACTTTTCACAAAATGTTTAGGAATAGCTTTTCTATCGTACGCAAGACCCAGCCCCGCGCATGCGTCAATAAAGAACGTCGATATATTCAAAAGCCATCCGCATTCGGTAGTCGCATAGTCCTGCGGGAAAGTATGATGGAAGCTATGGAAACCTTCTCCCAGCGCGAACAACGTCACTATGTAATTCTCGACCGGGTTAATCCTGACGTCATATGGCCGCCATCCTCACACGTGTGCCGCGCTATTTACTAGCCACGTGGCGTTCAGTCCGATGCAGTACCGGAAGATGAATCATATGAAGTATGACGTCATGAATGATTCTCCCCATAAATATAAGGGTACAATTGTGGGCATCATGAAACAGAAGAGGACCACGAACGGCAGGTAGAACCTATAATATAAATACGGTACTCTGTGATGCAGGAGCCCGTCGTATTAAACATCGGGCGACAAGTTTAAGTAACGATACAATGTTTTAGAGAAGTACACTTGTGGGCATCGTGAAACAGAAGAGGACGACGGACGGCAGGTAGAACCTAAAATAGAAATATGGTACTCTGTGATGCAGAACCCGTCGTATTTAACATTGGGCGATACAATTGTTTTTAAATAAGTATATTGCTAAACACCAACTTTTATGGTAAGTTAATTTCAGTAATTATATTCATTTTTCTTTCAATCGTTCACATGTCGTTTATTTCAAGAACTTACTGATCTTTAATCATAAATATTTATTTGTTGTGAGCTACAAATTCAGTCGTTTCTAGAATGTTCTCGTAACATCATTGCTAAGACAATGCCCTGATACGTACATTACATAAATATTTGTGTTTTTTCAAAGGCAGGACATAAACTATTTAATGATTTCTTTAACTTGTTATATCCTCATAGCATACATGTTTATAAATTTCAAACAACTTCCAATGTTGCTTTTTTTCACTTGTTTAGCTGAAATATGTGTGATTAGTGGATCTGTATTATGCATAATTGTTTTAACTGCTACTCACTTCCTTTGAATGCGAAGTACGGGGTCAGCCAGTAGATCTGATAGGTCGAGTTGCTTCCCTTTGATTTCACTTCCGGGTGTTTGCGCACCAGCAACCAGCCAACGTGCGCAAAGAAGAAGCCGCGCTTGGCGTTGTGAGGGTCGGCGTCCGTCTCCGAGAACTTGTGGTGCACGCTGTGGTCACGTGCCCACTCGATGACGTCATTCTATAGAACAGATAGTATAGCCTTGCGGGTATTATTGACAGGTGCGCAGTCAGTGATAGATAAAAGTGTTAAAAGTAGTGACAGGAGGCGTCAAAAGTGAGAAAGATAAAAGTATGATAGAGTTATCATATAAGGTGAAGTGATTTAAAGTTAAAAGCTGATAAAAACATGTCTCCCAGAGTACAAGGGGCAGAAGGGGAAAGCAGGGACTGCTTAAACCCTTTAAGATCTGGATGTAAAACTGTAGAGACAGGGAGGTTGTTTCACATCATAATAACACTTGGGAAAAATGAAAACTTATAATAATTTACAGGGGTATGGATCTGTCTGTAGGAGAGGGGTGCATGTGACGTGTGAATCTGGTGGGTCCCTCGATATATGATGGTAGGGGCACAGCCACTAAACCATGGACAATTTTGAAAAACATGAGTAATTTAGTGTCATTTCGTCTGTCTTGTAGGGTCTGCCAACCAAGTTCCTGTTGCATGGAGGTGACACTGCCTTATGGGGAATAATTATGCTTGACCCAGCGGACTGCTCGACGCTATACATTTTCATTTTTTTTGTATATTTTGTAATGTGTGTGGACTCCATACGGAAGAAGCATATTGAACCTGTGGTCTAACTATGGTCTTGTATGCGAGCTGGCGAATGTTGTAATTTCTTGTCTGAATGTTCCTGCGGAGAAAACCAAGAGATTTGTTTGCATTATTTGTAATTCTATTTATATGAGTATTCCAGGAAAGGTCTTTAGAAATGTCCACACCTAGGTATTTTGCATCGTCAACAGTTTCTAATATTTGTCCATGAAACATGTAATAAAAAGAAAATTTTGATTTATTTCTGGTTATGTTTAAAACTTGACATTTACTTGGGTTGAACTCCATGTCCCAGAGATGTTCCCATTTCATTAGTTTATCTACATCTTCTTGTAGAGTAAGGCAGTCATGCATATTGTTGATTGTTAGGTATATGGCTGTGTCATCTGCAAATAAGCGAACTAGAGAAGTAATAGATTAAGGTAAGTCATTTATATAAAGAAGAAAAAGTAACGGACCAAGCACAGACCCTTGTGGTACCCCAGATGTCACTGGTACCTCTGATTATAATTCTCCATCTAGAGCATCACGTTGAGTTCGACCTTTAAGGAATGATTTGATACATAAGATAGTAGCTGTATCCACACCATGTTCCTGCAATTTGAAAAGAAGTCTAAGATGGTTTACTTTGTCAAATGCTTTGCTGAAATCAAGCAATATTCGATCAGTTTGTTGTCCAGATGTCATATTTCGTGCCAGGTCGTCAATGAATTGTAGAAGTTGTGTTTCGCAGGAATGCTTTTCTCCGAAACCATGCTGTAAGTCATAAAGTATGTTATATTTATTGAAATGAGCTGAAAGATTAGAAGAAACTATATGTTCTAAAGATTTACATACAATGCATGTGAGAGAGATAGGTCTGTAATTTGCTGGATCTTCTTTGTTCCATTTATTGTACAGCGGTATTACATTTGCAGATGCCCATACTTTCGGGAGAATTCCGGAGTCCAAGGATTTCTGAAAAAGGAGTGTTATTATTGGAGAAATTTGAGAACTTAGTTCTTTTACAACAAGAGGTTTGATGTTGTCGGGGCCTGCTGCCTTGTCTGGGTTAAGATTGGATAGCAACTTCTGCACCCCATTGACACTGACTGTGATCTTTGGTATTGTTTGAAGTTTTCTGAAAGATGAAGTTGAAATTTCATTAAGATTTCTGAAAAAAAGAGAGACATAATTGAGAAAGGGTAAGGGGGGACATAGGTGTGAAAACGGATTGGAACTGTCGGTTTAAAACATTGGCCTTTTCTTGATTCACAGAAAGTGATTTTCCTGAAACTTTGTCAAAAAGAGTAGAAGTACCATGAGCGTCTTGTTTGGAGTTTTTCAAGAGACTATACAGTTTCTTCGGATTAAAGTTGGATCCGTTTTGTTGATCGTCAGGGTCTTCAATGCCTAAAATGAACTCGCCATATTTATTGTAGGCAATTTTGATATTTCGTTTGATAAGGTTTTTAATATTGAGGAACATTTTCCTGGTCTTATGATCTCCATTGTTTTTGAGTCTGAAATAAAGTTTATCTCTTTTTATCATTAATCGTTTTATCGGTTGGGTAATCAATGGTAATGATCTTCTTGTACCAATAGTTTTTGAGGGAATACAATTTTTTATACCAGTTGATATCTCGTCTGAAATAATTGACCAAAGTTCTTCTACCGAGGTACTTTCATCATCTTCAAGAACCCTGTCACTCACTCCCTGCATGTGGGTTTTGAAAGAATCCCAGTCTGCCTTTTTATACAGTGGTACAACCCTTGGTTTCTGTCTTGTTATTTTTGGTTTTAGATCTAAAATAAAAGATACATTATCATGGTCTTAAATACATGGAAGAGATTTTACAGAGTTAACAAGAGTATGATTAGAGGTCAGGAAAAGGCCCAAGATGTGGTTATCTCTTGTGTTTTCAGTCACCATTTGATTAAGGTTAAAATCTGCAAGAAAGTCAATAAAGTCAGCATAAAGTTTTTAATTACTACATCCGGGTTTTATTGTAGGTCTGTGTTCTGTATCCCAGGAGAACCTCGGGTAGTTAAAATCTCCGAGTATCCAAAATTTTCCATTCAGACTGACGGTTAGCTCTAGGGATTTTCTAAATTCTTCTGAACTTTGCACATCAGCTACTTTTGGTCGACAGTATGCTGCAATATATAAAGGTTTACAAGAGGCTAAATGAATTTTAATCCAGAGTATTTCACAGTTAGGTTTTAGCTGTTTCTGTTCAGTTGCCAAAATTGTGTCTTTCACCAAAATAAAGACTCATCCACCTTTGCTGATTCGGTCTTCTCTGAAGGGGGTATAACATGAAGACTTTGGGAAAAGTTCACAGTCTGTATGATCTTTGGTCAACCAGGATTCCGTACCTACAACAATATCCGGTTTATGATTCTCTAAAAAGGCATAAAATTCAGCTTTTGTATTTGCTATGGACCGAAAATGTACACATATAACTTTTAATTTGGGGTACTGTTTAAAGGGTGTTTTCAGAGACCCAGGCTTGGTGGCCGTCTGCGTTTTAGTCCGTCTAGTCTGTATAACATCATTTAGCGGTTCAAAACTGTTATGGGAAGAGATGGACGACAACGAGTGCAATGAGCCACTCGAATAATTATGGCAGTCACATATCGAGCATACCCACGAAAAAGACACATCCAATGCTACTAGGCCATTGTATGTATTAGGATCAACATTCTGACAATTTATATGGAACCAGTGAGAGAACATGTGTTACACTGTAAGGCTAAATCATTATTGAAAACTTCAGTACCACATGGACCACATGGGTATTCAGGGCCAGGATTTGTCCCTATGTCATGAGATAATGAGAGAAGCAGAATACATAAGTACGTCAATGATGAAGTATGAGTACATTTGTATGGAATATGCCACTTGTTAAATTTCAGTAAACAACCATAAATATGAACATTTTCAGGCAGGATACTATTTGGTTCGTATTCTGGTTTTAAAATAACCAAAACAAAAACATAATACCCGGTACGTATTGTATGATTACAGTAATTGTTTGCAGTTTACATACCTGAAAGTTCTGTGCTATTACACCTAGGGTTTGCAGTTTAAGTACTTGAAAGATATGTGTTTTATTACAAAGAGTGTACTTTGTTTACATATCACATATTACAACTAACGTTCGATGTTTATATACCTGAAATGTATGTTTTATGACAACCAGTGTACTTTGTTTATGTACCTGAAAGTTCTTCGTTATCAGAACCAGTGTTTGCATGTTATGTACCTGAAAGGACATGGAGTTGACGACGAACGTACCTGAAAGGACATGGAGTTGAGGATGAACGTACCTGAAAAGACATGGAGTTGAGTACTTACGTACCTGAAAAGACATGGAGTTGAGGATGTACGTACCTGAATGCACATGGTGTTGAGGACGTATGTACCTGAAAGGAAATGGAGTTAATAACGTACGTACCTGGAAGGACGCGGAGTTGATGACATACTTACGTGAAGGACATTGAGTTAATGACGTTCTTACGTGAAAGGACATGAGGTTGATGACGTACGTACCTGAAAGGACATGTGGATGAGGAGTTACATACCTTGAAAGACATGGCGTTGATGACGTACACACTTAAAAGGACATGGAGTTGACGACGGCAAGGAAGATACGGAGCGGCAGACGGGCCTTGTACGAGCGGTCCGACCAGAGGCGGTACGCCCCTGCCGTGATCCCCAGGGCGTTCAGTTGGTACAGGAACAACGCTGCAATGCGAGGACACCGCAAGTGAAGATATTAGACATGTCAGAGAAATTAAAAATACATTGTTAAATGCGCAATTTTGATTGATTTTGTGAGATTGAAGTCACGATAGTGATATATTTTTAATAAGTCAGGCCTTAAAGCGAGAAAAGTGCACTTAAATTATAAATCGGAACAAAGGCTTAAATCAAATCATTATCGGAATGTATAAACGATTCCAAAATAATACAGCCGACTTTAAAGTACATGCACAGTCAGAATCATGGAAAGAACGAAAATATAGAAGCATACAAAGTCCAATACATGAGAAGAAAGATATAAAAGCAGACGGACATTGTTTTCAAGAGACTGGGTACAAAGTACACGCACAGTCAGAGCGCATGGAAAGAACAAAAATACCTGTATACCAGAAGCGTACAAAGTTCAATACATTAGTAGCAGGTTATCAAAGCAGACGGGTATTGTTTTCAAAATGTCGCCTGACGCATACTTAACTTGTTAAACTTTTACGCACGACAACTCCAACGTCCATCGCATGTTCAAGAATTTAGCCATTTTCAAGGTGTAATTTGTTTCGCGACAGATAAAAAGTCCTTTAGACAATTATGTCAATCTGACATCCAATAATCTCGCGAGGTCTTCGCGACCAAACGCTTTTTGTTAAAAATTCCCTCGATGTCACTTTTCTATTTCAAACAAAGTTATAGGGGCATATCTAGTAAAATATTATAACAAAACCTTTGAAAAACACTCTGTAACTGTTCTGGTTACATACCTGGGTATGAGGTCATAATAAAAAACCAGGAGTCGTATCTACTTGGCCCTGACTCTTGACTATCTACCCGCAGTCTCGTCTACTTTATCCGACATCTTGGCTCGAGGTCTTGTTTACCTAACCCGGTCTCGCGTCTATTTATTAATAAATCATAAAGGTTACGTAAATATTGTCTTTATTTTGTTGTCATTTCAATGTACAATCTCGAGCTAAACTTTTAAAAACCATAAATTTCGTTTCACTTTACTTAATGTTTTAAGCAAAAGTAAGTAGTTGTACTTACAAGTACTTAACAAGTACTTCAGTATGTAAACGGACTTCAGTATGTAAATTATCTTGTAAATCTCGGGACATGTTGCGATTAACGAGCGGTTAAACAAACTTCATTTTTGTTAATATGTTAAAACCTATTTAGGCCCGTTCACCCATTGGTCATATACTGTTTTTGTTTTATTGTTGTATTGTCTGAGTGTAGAGGTTTGTAATACAAATTTATGTATTGAAATGACTTAATAACAACACAAGTGTGAGGTTATATATTTAATCGCATTCTAATAACAGCTAATCTCTACAACAACTAACAATGATCTATGTTATGAATACCAATTGGGAATATAGATTAGCTCAAGTCTTCTCTGTATCTATATATCTATGAATAATGGAATAACTCTCTCTTTTTTAAGGAAATACATGTTCAAGATGCAAACAACTTTTTAGCACAATATGTCTTATAAAGAAATACACGTAATGAGTCCATTAATGATGACACATGTCTAGATAGGCTAACAATATAAAGTAGTATCGTCAATAAACAAGAACATTCATTCACGAAAAAAGTCAAACTCATTCAAAGAACGACTGTTATCGTTTACAACCAGTAAATGTCAAGATAACACTCACATTTCATTGCTATTAATAGTTTATTACCCATTCACCTCCGGATTACAATTTGTTTTGCTTCATAACTCCTATGTCAGACATACCGAGTGTGGTCAAAATGTAAAATTCATGAAAAAGAAGAATCACAATAACAACAACTGAGATTTGACGGATCTTTTTGTTTCCAACTGGCACTAATCAGAAATAATAGGGCCTATATAGGCATAATTTTCTGATAAATGGCCACAGCACATTTTATTTCTTGCAACCCGGGTTATCTTAGGTACTCTAGCTAACATACGTCGTATCACACATTGCTGGTCGGAATCCTCAATCATCATGGCGCTCTGTTCTGGATTTTTCCTTTAAAGGAAGTCTCGTCTACAAGTAATTAAAAGTCCAGTCGTGGTGGAACGTGTCACCTCTGATTAGCTTCTGCGGTTTTTACATGATAATCTGCGATGTCACTTTACGGAAATGCATCAAGCTCAATTTTTCCGGTCAACAAGTATGCTTTAATAAATTATTATTTTGTATTAATGAGAATCCGTTGAAACATTTACCCTGAAACGAATGCCCTGACTTATTTCTAAAGTGAAATTGCTAATTGGTCCTAAAAATTGCGCACTGTCAAGAGTTCGTTTTCCCATAGTGAGCACTGTCACTATATGTTCTGTGCTCTGTGAACTGTTGTTTGAAAACTGAAAATACCATTATGTTCAATGACAGTTTCAATTTGATAAATACGTGGCAATCCAGAGAACGTATGAAATACAGAGAGGCAGCAGAATAATTGCTAGTTTTATTATGTGGACTCAGTTAACAATAAAAATGTGGAGAATGGGCGTTCCATGACAGAAGTAACAACTGCTAAAAGTGTTGGCTTCTACAAAGTTCTGATGGGGTCATCACTTTGTTTCCTCTGAACTGTTTCCTCGGCTTTTTCAACAAACAGTAAAGGTATATCGCAAAATGCGTATACTTATTGTGTCATGGAAACGTACATTTAAATATTTAAAAATAACTTTTTGTATAAACAACACCAGCAACAACAAACAAAAGCGTTTTCCCGCACCGCTTTTTCACAGGAACAGTAGCACTGCTTATGGTGAACTTAAAGGCACATAACTCATAATTAAATGGATCAGTGCGCTTGAAAATTGTGCATTGCACATCTACACTTCATGGCGATGACATATTTCAAGTTGTTTGAGACATGTAAAAGTATTTAGCTCCACAAACTTATAACATTTTATGCATACAAGTTCAAGGGCACATTTACTCAGGAACGTGTGGATCACTGCACGTTAAAAATGTGTTTTGCACATCTACACTTCATAGCGATTACATATTGCAAGTTTTTAATTTAATGGCTTGATAAATGTAGAAGTTCGCTTAAAAAACTTCCACAATTTTACGCATAAGAAAGTTCAACGGCCCTTAACTAGGAGAGTGTGGGTCACTGCACGTGACAACTGTATCTTTCTCATCTACCGGTACACTTCATAGAGATTACAATATTTGTATTTTCATGTCAATAGCTTGAGAAATATAGAAGTATTCACTACACAAATTACAGTATTTAATGCGGACAGACCAACCAACCAACCGACACCGTGACTCCTATATAACCCCAATCAAACTTCATTAACGGACGGCTAATGCATACTTATAATAAATTTGATTCACTGATCATTTTATGAAAGGTAGCGAAATATTCAATGGCAAAACAAACTCGAAATGACAGCAAGTCGCGAGAAATTCGTCAAATAGTCATTTTTTAAAATCAAAATCATGGTTAATACAATAAAGTCAATCGATTGATAAAGCAGTAAAAGCTGGACACCACCAATGAGTAAAAATTGTTTTAAATCAAACAACCCTATAATCAACGTACAAACACAGTTCAAACATATGTCGTTAATTGGTCAACAATTTATCAAATACACTGGTTTACAGTTAAATACCCGCTCGCAACAAAGTGAGAACCGTACTCCTCGCATCTCATTGTTTAGGAAGTACTAGTGTTTATTGAAAGAGCCCCAGTCCTCACAGTTTGTTCATTTGATCTTCTTTGCCAACTCACTTCCGTCTCCAGTCTTACAACGGCGACTTTTCACAAAATGTTTGGGAATAGATTTTCTATCGAACGCAAGTCCCAGCCACGCGCATGCGTCAATGAAGAATGTCGATATATTCAGAAGCCATCCGAATTCGGTAGTCGCATAGTCATGCGGGAAAGTATGATGGTAGTTATGAAAACCTTCTCTCAGCGCGAACAACGTCACTATGTAATTCTCGACCGGGTTAATCCTGACGTCATATGGCCGCCATCCCCACAAGTGTGCCGCGCTATTCACTAGCCAGGTGGCGTTCAGCCCTATGCAGTACCGGAAGATGGAGCATATGAAGTATGACGTCACGAGTGACTCTCCCCAGAAATACCAGGGTACAATTGTGGGCAGTGTAAAACAGAAGAGGACCACGGACGGCAGGTAGAACCTATAATAGAAATACGGTACTCTGTGATGCAGGAGCCCGTCGTATTAAACATCGGGCGACAAGTTTAAGTTACGATACAATGTTTTAGAGAAGTACAGTTGCTCCCAACCTTTATGGTAAGTTAATTTCATTAATTATTTTCTTCGTTTTTTCGTTCAATCGTTCACATGTCCTCTATTTCAAGAACGTATTGATCTTAAATCATAAATATGTATTTGTTGTGAGCTAAAAATTCAGTCGTTACTAGAATTTTCTCGTAAAATGATTGATACGACAATGCCCTGATACCTTCATTTTATAAATATTTGTGTAATGTTTTCATCAAAGACAGAAAATAAACTAGTAAATCTTTTCTTTAACTTTATTAGATCCTCATAACATACACGTTGATAAACTTATAACAACTTCCGATTTTGCTCTTTTTATTTTCTTTCAATCGTTCTCATGTCCTTTATTTCAAGAAAGTATTGATCTTAAATCATAAATATGTATTTGTTGTGCGCTAAAAATTCAGTTGTTATTAGAATGTTCTCATAAAATCATTGCTAAGATGCCCTATTACCTAAATTCCATAATGTTGTTTTTTTTTCAAAGACAGGACATACATTATTTAATGATTTCTTTAACTTGATTATTTCCCCATAACATACACGTTGATAAACTTCAAACAACTTTCGATGTTGCTTTTTATCACTTGTTTAGCTGAAATATGTGTGATCAGTGGATCATTTATTATGAATTATTATTTTAACTGCTACTCACTTCCTTTGAATGCGAAGTATGGGGTCAGCCAGTAGATCTGATATGTCGAGTTGCTTCCCTTTGGTTTTCACTTCCGGGTGTTTGCGCACCAGCAACCAGCCAACGTGCGCAAAGAAGAAGCCGCGCTTGGCGTTGTGAGGGTCGGCGTCCGTCTCCGAGTACTTGTGGTGCACGCGGTGGTCACGTGCCCACTCGATGACGTCATTCTAGAGAACAAATAGTATAGCATATACAAACGTGTTTGGTTCGTGTTGTATCGTCTTTTCGTTTTTCGTTTTGGATTCGACAAAACGAACTACGAAAGTCAAAACATATTAGTTCGTATTCTTATTTTCGAATTAACAAAACAAAAACATAATACTTAATGTGTTAAAGCAATGATTGTTTCCAGTAAACATACCTTCAAATTGTGTGTTATTACAGTGTTTGCAGTTAAAGTTCCTGAAAGATCTGTGTTTTATTACGACGAGTGTCCTTTGTTTACATATTTCATCTTACAGCCAACGTTTGATGTTCATGCACCTGAAAGGTATTTATGATAACAACCAGTGTTTGCATTTTACGTAACTAAAAGAACGGTGCTATAACAACCAGTGTTTGCATTTTACGTACCTAAAAGACCGGTGTTTTAACAGCCAGTGTTTGCATTTTACGTACCTAAAAGAACGGTGTTATTACAACCAGTGTTTGCATTTTACGTACCTAAAAGACCGGTGTTTTAACAACCAGTGTTTGCATTTTACTTACCTAAAAGAACGGTGTTATAACAACCAGTGTTTGCATTTTACGTACCTAAAAGACCGGTGTTATAACAACCAGTGTTTTTGCATTTTATGTTCCTGAAAGGTCCGTGTTATTACAAATAGTGTACTTTGTTCACGTACCTGAAAGGTATGTTTTATTACAACCAGAGTACTTTGTTTACGTACCTGAAAGGTCTGTTTCATTACAACCAGTGTACTTTGTTTACGTACCCGAAAGGTCTGTTTTATTACAACCAGTGTACTTTGTTTACGTATCTGAAAGGTCTGTTTTATTACAACCTGTGTACTTTGTTTACGTATCTGAAAGGTCTGTATTATTATAACCAGTGTTCTTTGTTTACGTACCTGCTAGGTCAGTTTTATTACAACCTGTGTACTGTGTTAACGTATCTGAAAGGTTTTTATGATTACAACCAGTGTTTGCTGTTTACCTACATGAAAGACGGGTGTTATCACGTTCAGTGTTTGAATGTTACGTACCTGAAAGGACATGGAGTTGAGGATGGCAAGGAAGATGCGGAGCGGCAGACGGGCCTTGTATGAGCGGTGCGACCAGAGGCGGTGCGCCCCCGCCGTGATCCCCAGGGCGTTCAGTTGGTACAGGAATACCGCTGCAACGCGAGAACACCGCAAGTGCAAATATTGGACATGTCAGAGAAATACAAATGCATTGTTAAATGCGCAATTTTTATTGATTTTGTGAGACTGAAGTCAAAGTAGTGAAACATTTTGAATAGGTCAGACTCAGGCCTTTCTTATCATCTGACTTGAATAGACAGATGAGATCGACAAACAGACGCACCGGCAAGTAACTTCTTTTTTACTACTACGCAACTTCGTTTATGTTATATGGCGTGTCAAACGTTGCACAATTCAATGTCTCCATATTTTTTATGGTGTATTTATATGTTCTATATTTCCAATCTGTGTAGTATGGTTGTATATAAATGTTGTATAAAGTCATTTATATGTGGTAAAATCCCATATAGGTACGGCAAAAAAATAGGTGTTATATAATTTCATATCTATGTTTGATATTTTCATACATATGTTCGAAAAGTTAGTATATGTTTGCAATATTTTCATATACGCGTTGTAAAACTCTGATATTTGTGTTGGATAATTTTCAAAATATTTCTGCGTTCTAAACGTTCATATGTGTGTGCAATATTTCCATATGTTTGTTGTAAAAATTGCATATATATGTTCTATAATTTGCATTATGGAATATTTTTTAAACGGGTATGACTGAAAGGCGGAGATGATTAATGAAAAAAACAACAACAATGAACATTTGTGAGCGAAATAACACTTATGTTAATATAAAAATAAAAGTTATGAAAATTCAGATGTTCGTTAAAGCGAGAACAGTTCACTCAAATTAAACATTGGTACAAAAATCTAAATCAAATCATCATCGGAATGTATAAACGATTAAACAATAATACATACGACTTCGTACAAAGTAAGGCACAGTCAGAGCGCATGGAACGAAATAACTTATAGAAGCGTACACAGTCCAATACATGAGTAGCAAGATATAAAAGCAGACAGACAGTGTTTTCCAAGCGACTGGGTACAAAGTACACGTACAGTCAGAGCGCATGGAAAGAACGAAAGTACGTGTATACTAGAAGCGTACAAAGTCCAATACATGGGTAGAAATATATATAAGCAGACATACATTGTTTTCAAAGCGACTGGGTACAAAGTACACGCACAGTCAGAGCGCATGGAAAGAACGAAAAACACGTGTATACCAGAAGCGAACAAAGTCCAATACATGGGTAGAAAGATATCAAAGCGGACAGGCATTGTATTTAAAACGTCGCCTGACGCATACTTTACTAGTAAACATTTAACGCACGACAACTCCAACGTCCATCGCATGTTCAAGAATTGATCCATTTTCAATGTGTAATTTGTCTCGCGACAGATAAAAAGTACTTTAGACAATTATGTCAAGCTGACCTCGTGAGGTCTTTGCGACTAAACAATTTTTGTAAACAAAAAATCCCTCAATCTCACTTACGTTATGGTGTCAGTTATCTATTTCATACAAAGTTAAAGGGGCATATCGAGAGATTAAATACGAATTTTTTTACATGACTGATTTTTTATATAAAAAAAAAATGTTTTCAACGGGACACTTTGCCAGCGCGGCAAACCGGTACTTATGATAAGTACATAAATGATATGAAGTTCCCATTTGCGCTTGATCGTTGATAGTCATGTAGTATTGCAAAAATCTACTTAAGTTCGCGATTTGTGACTTTGTGCGAATCCCACTGGAACCGTGAATCGAAAAATATGTTTCGCATCGTTAATTGTACGTCACGATAATGAATATACTATTGCTGCTAAAAAAATAACAGACACAGAATCGATATGCGTGCGTTCAGAAATACTACTTAAACATATTTACATGCAAAACATTGTAAATTAAAAGAAAATCGTATTATAATTTCAGTACAATCATGTGTCACAGAATAATCTAGCCATGTACGATTTGTGTTGTTGATTTATTTCTCAAATTCGTGTAGGATGTTAACGTTTCGATTCAGTTCATCTGACGAACCTAATTAAATATACCTGTAAAACTATGTGTACTTACTCCATATCAACGTGTACCATTTCGCCTGTGGTATCATGAAACACGCGGCTACTGCACCCACGTGCAATGCCGACATCAAAATCACGTTTCTCCAAACGATCTCAAGGCGGCGCTTTTCGGGCGCGTGCACGAATTCGGGAGCGGCGGGCACGAGACCAAGCGTGTCCGTGATGTCATCTTCCGGTAACGTCGGGACTGGCTCTTGATTCAATAACTTGGGAGCCATGTTGCGTAGCGTTTATTCCTTTGTTTGTTTGTAAGACACTGAAATCATACATAAACGAATGTTTGATGTTCGACAATAACAACGACGACGCGATTTCAGCTATTTTCCGTGGTACATTTCCGCGCCCTAAGGCTGCACATTGGTAAATCGTTAACTATCGCTACATGCACGATATGGATTTCGTTACAGTAAAATGCATATAACGTATTTACGATTGATGTAAATGGATAAAACAGATTACTTCTTAAGAACAGACAGAAAAGATTCCAATCCTCTATGCACATATTCCAACGAACGATGAACGTCAATGCGTCACAAACAGAGAGACTAAAAAGCCATTAATTTAAACTTATAGCGATTTTTATAAAAACACCCCACCCCGAAACGCAAGATTTGGCGCTCAAACACATTTCTTTTATGTATAGTTATTTAATATCGAAAACAAGACTTCATTAAATATTTTCCCACGGGAGGCAATCTCAACACCAACACAACACCAATCGCACTTGTTCTTCTTCAAGTATTCACGAAAATCCTTCGCCAGTAGCAACTGTGATCAATAACGTTCTAGTTAACAACACTTATATTCCTTGAATATTCACTTACACAAGCTAATATAGCACGCAGACAGAATATGAATCACGGCAGTATTTTCACACAATTCCAACGGCCAAATTATAAACCTGTTTCCTTAACGTTGCAATGCTGCTGCATCAATCGATATTGTCTGAGAGCTGCACAATTTGAAGGTTCGCACAGGATCGCACAGGATCAAGACACGGGAAGTACGCGTGATATTGTATAGAAGAGCAGCGAGGAATTACTTCAATTAATGAAATAATAAGTCTGAGTCAAACTTACTAAGATAAGAATCGATATTTTCAAATTGTTGCTTACTTAAAAAAGTGAGCTCGGAAAAAATGTTCAACAGAACGTACGTGAAAACGTTGTCATTTCCCCGAACAAAGGTCAAACAAAGCTTAATTTTGTTGTTACACGTGCCTCTCAACAACACCAGCGCAGAGATTTTTTACAACGTTTTACAAGTGCCACGTACATTCACAATTGTTCTTTAAAATCCAATCAGATAAGCATATGACAGTTAAACAAAATCAGCGTACTTTAAATTTAATACAAAATGATGTAGACTAAACACAGACGACATAAATAAATTTACAATAATATAATAAAAAATAGATAAAAATAATTTACAATAATATAATAAAAAATAAATAAAAAAAAAAATGATTACTGAGTTGATGTAATACTATATAATGCGTCTAAATTTACTACAAAATGATTATACGTGTCAAATAAATTAAATCGAACCTTCTACGTTGTATCCGATTGAAACAGTAAACACAAGACATTGCTTTAGCGCTTATAAACAGCAGCTGATTCCACGTTCAAATCACATGTACGACCTTTGTATGACTTTTGTTATTGTGATGGTACGGTTCATTTGCATATCACGTGACGTATATATGTGTGAATGGAAAACCCGTGTTTTCTATTTTAAGTTACATGCTGTCAAAAAAATATAAACCCGTGTTTTCTATTTTAAGTACAATGCTGTCATAAAGTTATAAACCCATATTTCTATTTTAAGTAACATGTTTTCATAAGTGATTTGTGCACGTGGGGGCCCTGTGTGTGGAAGCTCAGCTAGGAACAATAACAACCAGCCGAACGATGTCGTGGTGTCGCGTGACCTAGTATTGCCAGCCAACTCCTCACATCGTTTTGCTTACTTCGCCCACACCAAAAAATGTTCAAACAAAAGTGAACACACTAATCAGCTAGTTTATACGACTTATCCCACGTTCGCGTAAGCAGTTCCGGCGAATTAGGGACGCGGAAGGGATGGGTGCGGCAATTGTTTTATGTCTTAGTAAAACATCCTGCATGTTAATCTATTGATAGTGGTGTTTCAACATAGTTTAATAATTTATTTCATTAAAAATAAGGTCAGATAAATTATTGGATCAGTCCGGAATGAACAAAAGTATTTGTTAAGATAGTTATCTTTTAACTAATAACAACGTTTCAAAACATCCGTTATTTATCGGCAGTGTAATACCTATGACCTACATAGGATGTAATACGCACATCTTATAAAAGTCGATCGATTGATACGCATCAAACAATGAACATCAAAGGATCTCTGCTCGAGTTTTCTTTAATGATGCATACATATTTCAATATAAGAAGTTGAGTATTTTATCAAGTAAAATCTTGCATACATTTTAATCATCGGAAATTATTTTAAATGGTTTGTCTGATATTTTTGTTATAATCTTTTGGGTTTTGTATGCACCTACTTTCAGAGGGATTGGGGCATATTATTTTTCCATTGTCCGTCCGTCTGTCCTTCCCTTCATCTGCAGGTATGTTTGTCTCACATACTTAAAAAAGTATTGCTGCTAGAGGGCTGAAACTTAATAAAACATATTAAGCACCATGTTAACTTTCGCACATGTGTATTTTGGTTCATTTTTTCCACAAGCAAAATTTCGAGATACACGTGGAGGCATCTGCGTCCTGTAAAAATATGTTGAGTTAAAAGTATATCCAGAAATGTTATTACATATTCACAACGCTTATTTATATGTTCTTCTATGTGAACTGTATAAAGGATTGTGTATATGTCAAATACCAACTAATTTATAATGTTATACCTTTTATATCCCACGAAGGAGTAAAGTAACACAGGCCTTAATTGTTGATAAAGTGTGTAAATTTATGACTATTTGATCAGTCAAAGCGTTCAAAAAACATAAAAATAAATTTACAAATATTATAACTAAATGAAAATGCCAATTTATGTTACCGGTTATAGTATGGTTTAAGAAAGTACAATGATTCTTCATATCCAAATTATGTTTAATATAAGTACAAATAGTTCTACACAAGTATAACTATTCACAATTAAAACTTGATTTAAAAACAACATATTCTAGACATTAACGATCTTAAATTAAGAACACATTTGTAAAAGCAAATATTATTAAATGATCTTGTAACATCAATCTAAACATTTTTTATCTAAATATTGTGAATAATCATCTTTCTGAACTGCAAAAAAAGCAAATGAATAAAAAACAGTTTTGTTGTAATCGGGGACTTGCAGACAATAACTTTTATATTTAAACACCAAGATACTTTGGAAATACATGAAATGTTAAATCAGTAACATGTACTATCATGTACCGTCATAATACTATTACTTTAACACATGTAAAATATCTGTTATTCCATTTAATTTTGACAAGAACTAATTATACGTTTAAGATAATTTTAAGTAAAGGTGACATTTGAATGCGTCTTCGTTTTGTATTTCTCTCATAATAATGTACCAAAAATAAGTCAATACATGTAGCTCTTCCTTAAATTGGTTTTGCACGTATAGAATGTAGTTCTATCTCTTTGAACATGGGAAGTTCATTTTCCAATTTTATTAAATATTACAACATCAATATAACGAATGTCAATGTTTGAAAATTATTTTCTCTTGTTCCGTGTAGGCTTTAATAGAACGGTAAACAAAACACGATTGGCGCTTATGTCAACCTTTCAGTGGCATTTCTCTCCCTTAGGTACGAAAGTAAAGTAAAGTATTACCTTAGCTTTTGTGTGAACACGTATCTTCGTAGGGATGGATGCCGTACAACAGTGTTGTTTTTTACTATCTTTTTTATTGCACTTAGAAGATCTATAATAGCATCATGCGTTCATTCCCAGCTAATATTCAAACATTGTCGCTAACAAACGACTTCATATTATGACATCAATGTACAAAACTACGTCGATTATTCGTTTTAACTCCATGTATACAAACTTTACCATTTTACAAAAGTGCTTTACGGAAAAACACGATCTACAGAAAGTTGAAGTATTGCATTGTTTGCATGTACATGTATGAAAATGAAATACATCTTTAATAATTAAAACCGAAACAAATGTGAAGCGTAACCCCCCCCCGCCCCACAAAAAAAACGTCGTGTATTTTGCGTGCATTTTGGTTGGTTGTCACTATGCCAGAAAGGTGGGGTTTCTTGCGGGTACTCCGGTAAGCCCTTCCCCTACCCACCCCTACCCTCACGGCACAACACCAGACACCAAACTGGAATACATGTTAATAACAATGAAAATAGCTGGACATTGCAGGCGCATACAATTGTCTCAACTCTCGCGAGACTAGTAAGTACATTTGGTAGATGTGCTGGGACATACTCCGGGCCCTCACATAATGCAGCCTCAGGCGCAGAAGGACCTGATCATCTTCGATATACACACACTAATAAGTCAGAGATGCTCTCGGCATCGTGAATAATATTAAAACGTTATTAAAAGTATATCAGTGACAAAACGCTAAGGTCCCTGAGTGTAGAGAGATTGCAAATCCTCTTCTAGCGATGAAGTAGCCTTGACGCAGGATTCCTGCCCTTTAATAGGTCGGGTAGCTAGTAAAATATATCAACAAAACCTTCGAAAAACACTCTGTAACTGTTCTGGTTACATACCTGGGTATGAGGTCATAATAAAAAACCAGGAGTCGTATCTACTTGGCCCAGACTCTTGACTATCTACCCGCAGCCTCGTCTACTTACTCCGACGTCTTGGCTCGAGGTCATGTTTACCAAACCCGGTCTCGCGTCAGTTTATCAATCAATCATACAGGTAACTTGAGGACAGTTATACGTTCACATTGTCTTTATTTTGTTTTCATTTCAATGTACAATCTTGAGCTATACTTTTAAAAACCATAAACTTCGCTACACGTTACTTACTGTTTTACGCAATAAAAGTACTTCAGTATGTAAACGGACTTTAAAATTATCTAGTAAATCTCGGAACATGTTGCGATTAACGAGCGTTTAAACAAACCTCATTTTTTTTAATATGTTAAAAACTTTTTAGGCCCGTTCAACAATTTTTCATATACTGTTTTGTTTTATTGTTGTATTGTCTGAGTGTAGCGGTTTGTTATACAAATGTATGCAATCAAGTGACTTAATAACAACACAAGTGCGAGGTTATATATGTAATCGCATTCTAATAACAGCTAATCTCTACAACATCAAACAATGATCTATGAGTCCATTAATGATGATACATGTCTAGATATGCTAACAATATAAAAACCTCATTTTTAGTTGTTCGCGCTAGCGAGCAACTAATGTAGAGTGAGTATTGCAAGCCAGTGGCTGCTTAACTATGCTAGGAACGATCACCACCGCATCTGCCTGTTTATAATTCACCACTGGTACACTTTAAACCCACTGTTTACATTTAAATCACTGAGCGGTGTATCGAGTGTGTATGTAATCAATAGTGTTTAACAGCTTGTGCGACGACATTAGCAGGTTTATCATTGAAATCTGTACATATTGGCTGCTTTTAGGGAAAACGGGGCTTAATGCATGTCAAATAAGATAAGCCTGTGCACACTGATTAGCCTGTGCAATGTGCACATTTTGTCTAAGTTATCACTATAACATAAATATGAGGATAAACAGTTCACACACATCTCGACCTGTGCTTTAAGACACACTCTTTATAAATTTGAATGGGTTGTGTTCATTTCAAACTTGCGATATAAAAAGCTATGACATAATTTTGAAAACTGAGTTGCGTCTAAGATTATGCAATAGCGAACAACTTCAGTGCCTTCAGCGCTTTAATTGTTTAAATGTTAAAAACTAGTTAGGCCCGTTCAATAATTGTTCATATAATGTTTTGTTGTATTGTTGTATTGTCTGAGTGTAGAGGTTTGTAATACAAACGTATGTAGTCAAATGACTTAATAACAACACAAGTGCGAGGTTATATATTTAATCGCTTTCTAATAACAGCTAATCTCTACAACAACTAACAATGATCTTTGTTATGAATAACAATTGGGAATGTTAATTAGCTCAAGTCTTCGCTGTATCTATGTATCTATGAATAATGGAATAACTCCCTCTTTTTATAGGAAATACATTTTCAAGATGCAAACAACTTTTTAGCCCAATATGTCTAATAAAGAAATACACATAATGAGTCCATTAATGATGACACATGTCTAGATAGGCTAACAATATAAAGTAGTATCGTCAATTAACAAGAACATTCACTCACGAAAAAATATAATCACACATTTTCATAGTAAATTCATTCATATCATCAACAAGATTGCGTACTCAAAATAATCAAGTTTATCAGCACTGCCTGCCACGCTTCAGGTAGATAATTCTTCAAGTCAAACTCATTCAACGAACGACTGTTATCGTTTAAAACCAGTAAATGTCAAGGTAACACTCACATTTTATTGTTATTTATAGTTTATTATTAAACCTATTCACCTCCGGATTACAATTTGTTTTGTTTCATAACTCCTATGTTAGACATACCGAGTGTGGTCAAATGTGAAATTCACGAAAAAGAGGAATAACAACCAAAACTAGGATTTGACGGATCATTTTGTTTTTAACTGGCGCTAATTAGAAATAATTTCGGAAAACGCTCTTGTTTGTTGTTGTTGTTGTTGTTTATATAAAAACGTTATTTTTAAATATGTAAATGTACGTTTTCATGACACAATTAGAATACGCATTTTGCGATATACCTTTACTGTTTGTACATTGTAAAAAATGTAAAAACAAGAGATGTGTTCGTCAGAAACACAATGCCCCCTACTGCGCCGCTTTGAAATACAATTGCTATTTATCATTTGGCAGGTATATAAAATTATCTCCCTTTAAAGCTTATTACTTCCCTTTGGATTTTGTTTTTTGACCTTGAAGAATGACCTTGACCTTTCAGCACTCAAAATATGCAGCTCCATGAGATACACATGCATGCCAAACATCAAGTTGCTATCTTCTATATTGCAAAAGTTATGGCCAATGTTGAAGTTTTCCGACGGACGGGGGGGGACAGTCAGAAATGACCAAGGCAGACATCGCTGACTACCAAGGCCTGTGGTTTAATCAAAGAGATCATAGCCACAGTTCATCATGTATCTATGGAGATAAGTCCACTATCTATGGACATAAGTCAACAGGTAAGTAATGAAACCTACCATTCACAAATTAGTACAGGAAGGAAATGATAGTTATATAATAAAATTTGACAAATCAATCATTTAAGTTATAAATAAACAAAATACAAAATCTGTACAGTAACTGTGAAAAGAACTTATATTCTTGGTAAGGAAATATATAATCTGAGATTTATAATTATTTGAATTACGTCCCTTGAAAATAATTGTTCTTTAACAAATCTCTATTTTTAGTAGCAAATAAAAATAAGCCACTGTAGATTCACAGGTAACCTTTAAGTATCTAAGATACTTGTATGCCCAAAGGTATCATTGTATGCTTGGCTTGACCATAAAATGTCATTTTGATTATGCTTCAGTTGTATGGTTTCATATATAAAACTTCAATATATCTTTTGAAAGGTTTAGAAATTATCTCCCTTTTTAAAGCTAATTACTTCCATTGATTTTGTTTTTTTTACCTTTGACCTTGAAGGATGACCTTGACCTTGAACTTTAACCACTCAAAATGTGCAGCTTCATGAGATACACATGCATACCAAATATCAAGTTGCTATCTTCAATATTGCAAAAGTTATGACCAACGTTAAAGTTTTCGGACGGACACACAGACGGACGGACGGACGGACAGACGGACTGACGGTTCAACTGCTATATGCCACCCTACCGGGGGCATAAAAAGTTCATAATATGCTAAAGAGAGATACGCTAAGAAACAGAATTCATGATAAAAACAACTGGGTATCAAATATAAGAGAATGCCTCGTAACTATCGGTTTCGGTGAAATTTGGAATACAAACAATTTAGATTTAACCACTCTGGAAATTATTAAAAGGCGAATTATAGATAGTTATCATCAAACCTGGCATTTCGACGTTAACTCATCATCTAAACTAAAAACATACATGTATTCTCGTGTCAAACAAGAATTCAAATTAGAGCCATATTTGCAAAAACTTCATGAAAAGAAATACATATATGCTCTTGCGAGATTCAGAACATCTTCACACAAATTTGCTTGCGAAACTGCCAGATACACGAACAGGTCCGTGAATGAACGAACCTGCCGATCCTGTAACATGAACCAAATTGAAACAGAATACCATTTTTTCTTGTTTGCCCAATGTATAGGGAGTTCAGAATAAAATATTTGAAACCTTATTACTTCCATAGGCCTACCATAAATAAATTCGAATTGCTTCTAAAATCAACACGTAGTACCAGCTTATATAATATTGCCAAATGTATATATAATGCCGAGAAATTAAGAATAGACACTTAATAATTTATTCTTAATATACTGTTTATTATAATGAACTCATCTCACTTTCATTCACGATTACTATACGTGTAATTTTTCACATTTGTCTTTATAGTTAGCACTGTGATGCTGAATACGTGTTGTATGTTCTGTTGACTGTTTACTTCTCCATGTTGATATTATTTATTGTGCTTTGACATTGTATACTGTTTATGCAATAAATGTTGGACTTGGACTTGGGTTGAATAACACAACCCTATAATCAACGTACAAATTAAGTTCAAACATATGTCGTTAATTGATCAACAATTTATCAAACATATGGTTGACATTTAAATACAAGTTCGCAACAAAGTGTGTACAGTACACCTCGCATCTTATTGTTTCGGAATCACTAGCGTTTTCTCAAAGAACACCAGTCATCACAGTTTGTTCATTTGATCTTCTTGGCCAACTCACTTCCGTCTCCAGTCTTACACCGGCGACTCTTCACAAAATGTTTAGGAATATATTTTCTATCGTACGCAAGTCCTAGCCACGCGCATGCGTCAATGAAGAACGTCGATATATTCAGAAGCCATCCGAATTCGGTAGTCGCATAGTCATGCGGGAAAGTATGATGGAAGTTATGGAAACCTTCTCCCATCGCTAACAATGCCACTATGTAATTCTCGACTGGGTTAATCCTGACGTCATATGGCCGCCATCCCCACAAGTGTGCCGCGCTATTCACTAGCCAGGTGGCGTTCAGCCCGATGCAGTACCGGAAGATGGAGCATATGAAGTATGACGTCACAAGTGACTCTCCCCAGAAATACCAGGGTACAATTGTGGGCAGTGCGAAACAGAAGAGGACCACGGACGGCAGGTAGAACCTTTAATAGAAATACGGTACTCTGTGATGCAGGAGCCCATCTCATTAAACATCGGACGACATCTTTAAGTTACGATACACTTTTTTTTAAATAAGTATATTGCTAAACATCAACTTTTATGGTAAGTTTATTTCAGTAATTATATTCATTTTCTTTCAATCGTTCACATATCCTTTATTTCAAGAACGTATTGATCTTAAATCATAAATATTTATTTGTTGTGAGCTAAAATTACAGTCGTATCTAGAAGGTTCTCGTAACATCATTGATAAGACAATGCCCTTATACCAACATTCCGTAAAGATAAGTTTTTTTCACAGACAGGACATACACTATTTAATGATTTCTTTAACTTGATTAGATCCTTATAATATACACGTTGATAAACTTCAAACAACTTCCAATGTTGCTTATTTCACTCGTTTAGCTGAAATATGTGTGATCAGTGAATCATTTAATATGCATAATTGTTTTAACTGCTACTCACTTCCTTTGGATGCGAAGTACGGGGTCAGCAAGAAGATCTGATATGTCGAGTTGCTTCCCTTTGGTTTTCACTTCCGGGTGTTTGCGTACCAGCAACCAGCCAACGTGCGCAAAGAAGAAGCCGCGTTTGGCGTTGTGAGGGTCGGCGTCCGTCTCCGAATACTTGTGATGAACCCGGTGGTCACGTGCCCACTCGATGACGTCATTCTAGAGAACAGATAGTATAGCATAATTATATATGTGTTTTTGGGTCGTGCATATACTGTCTTTTCGTTTTTCGTTTTGAAATCGACAAAACGAACAACAAAAATCAACACATTTTAATTCGTTTTCTGATTTTCAAATAGCCAAAACAAAAACTTAATACGTACTGTGTTATTACAATAATTGTTTGCAGTTTACATACCTGAAAATTCTGTGTTATTACAACCAGTGTTTGCAGTTTTAGTACCTGAACGATTTTTATTTTATTACAACGAGTGTACTTTGTTTACATATTACAACCAACGTTTGGTGTTTACGTACCTGAAAAGTATTTATGATTACAACTAGGGTTTGCTGTTAAACTACATTAAAGACCGGTGTTATGACAACAAGTGTTTGCATGTGAAGTACCTGAAAGAACATGGAGTTGATGACGTACGTACCTGAAAGGACATGGTGTTGACGACATTCGTACCTGAAAAAACACGGAGTTGCTGGCATTCTTACGTGAACGGAAATGGAGCTGATGACGTTCGTACCTAAAAGGACATGGACTTGATGACGTACGTACCTGAAAGGACATGGAGTTGAGGACGTACGTAACTGAAAGGACATGGAGTTGAAGACGTTCGTTCCTTAAAGGACATGGAATTGAGGATGTACGTACCTGAAATGACATGGACTTGATGACGTACGTACCTGAAAGGACATGGACTTGATGACGTACGTACCTGAAAGGACATGGAGTTGAGGACGTCCGTACCTGAAAGGACATGGAGTTGATGACGTACGTACCTGAAAGGACATGGACTTGATGACGTACGTACCTGAAAGGACATGGAGTTGAGGACGTTCGTACCTGAAAGGACATGGAGTTCAGGACGTATGTACCTGAAAGGACATGGAGTTGAGGACGTACGTACCTGAAAGGACATGGAGTTGA
>VMBQ01000266.1:287268-324238 GCA_007657795.1 Dreissena rostriformis
TGTATTATAGCAGAAATTTAATCAACGGGGCTATAATCAACCAATGGGAAAGACGAAAAAATCTTGTCGGACACGAGGTCCGATAACTTTTAAAATTTGTCGGACCTCGCCAGATTTTATCGGACCTCGTTTTTCTTTACCAAAGAATAGAAAATACCTTTTGTAGAGTTTATTTTTATTATTATGACGTATAATTATGACGTTCACAATGTTTAACAATTCTAAATACAATAAAATAACAACTTAATGAAAACCCGTTCTATGAAGACATTTGGAAAAACTTGATCTAAAGTAAAGGAAGTCAAGATGGCGACGTTTTTTTTTGTCGGACACGAGGTCCGACAATTTGGGAAATATTATCGGACCTCGTCAAATTTTATCGGATTTGTCCGAGGTCCGATGTCTTTCCCATTGGTTGCCATTAGTATTGCAAAAATCTCAATAAAGTTCACGATTTGTGAAGGCGTGAGTTAGAATCCCACTGGGTTCGTTTATCGGAAAATATGTATCGCACTGTTAATTGTAACGTCAGGATGATGTAGATTCTATTGCTGCTTAAGAAATAACCTACACAGGATCGATATGCGTCCGTACCGGAATACTACTGTAACATATTACATGAAATACATTGTAAATACAATTACAATATTATAATAACATAACTCACATGTGTCACAAAATAATCTAGTCATGTATAGTATTTGTTTTTGCTCTTTTTTCTAAAATTCGCGCAATGTTTCGATTCAGTTCATCTAACGAACCTACTTAAATATACCTGTAAAAAATGTATACTTACTCCATATTAACGTGTACCATTTCGCCTGTGGTATCATGAAACACGCGGCTACTGCACCCATGTGCAATGCCGACATCAAAATCACGTTCCTCCAGACGATCTCAAGGGGGCGCTTTTCGGGCGCGTGCACGAACTCGGGAGCGGCGGGCACGAGACCTAGCGTGTCCGTGACGTCATCTTCCGGTAACGTCGGGACTGGCTCTTGATTCGATGACCTGGGAGCCATCTTGCGTAGCGTTTATTCCGTTATCGGTTAGAAAATCACTGAAATCAATACATAAACGAATGTATAAATGATAGTTCATCAACATGGTCTAATCTGTAACGACACTTTATTTACATGAATTTAGCCCCGTTTGCCCAGTTCGAGTCTCAAACACATGTAATGATAATCACGAGTGCTAATTAATACAAACGCTGATCACTGGCTGTTAATTACGCTTCAGGGTGAACGCTTTGACCGACATAGTTGAAGAAGTTTATATTGCTATGTTCGCACATTATCCCGTAGGAAAATATTCAAGGAAACTGGCAATTATACTGCTCTTGAACTGTTCGCCAATACAATAACAAAGACGACGCGATTTCAGCTAGCCGTGATACATCTCCATGTCTTGAGGCTGCAAATTGATAAAACGTGAACTATCGCCTCATACAAACTGATGACTTCGTTAGAGTAAAATGCATATACAAATTTACATAATATGCTGTAAATGGATTAAACAGATGACTTCATCAGAAAGAAAAGAAAGGATTCCAATACACGGTGTAAATATCTCAATGAACGATGAACGTCAATGCGTCACACACATCGAGACCAACAAGTACGGAATACCGTTAGAGCCATCGTGGTTACACATTAAAATCCAGAGGGCGAAAATCCGATAGTGTGATAGTACGATGGCGACAATGCGATAGTACGATAGAGACAATGCGATAGTACGATGGCGACAATGCGACAACGATATAGAACGATGGCGACAATTCGATAGTCATCGTACTGTCGTCATCGTATTATCGCATTGTCGCCATCGTACTATCGCACTGTCGCCATCGTATTGTCGCACTGTCGCATTGTCGTCATCGTACTTTCGCATTGTCGCCATCTTACTATCGCACTGTCGCCATCGTATTGTCGCACTGTCGCCATCGTATTATTGCACTATCGCATTATCGCCATCGTACTATCGCATTGTCGACTATCGCCTTTCGGTACACAAACTATTCTTATTGCAGAAACAAAATAAATGACTTTATGAAGATGTACTTTGAAAGAGGTTACAGTTATAATGAAATCAAATTCGTATTAAGTTATAGAATGGTATTGATGTAAGGTATTCCGAACTGTAAAGTATTTTTTTTTAAATGTGTACCGAAAGGCGATAGACGACAATGCGACAGTACGGTGACGACAATGCGACAGTGCGACAATACGATGGCGACAGTGCGATAGTACGATGGCGACAATGCGATAATACGATGACGACAGTACAATAACGCGATAGTACGATGTCGACAATTCGATATACGCTGGCGACAGTACGATATGACTATCGCATTGTCGCCATCGTACTATCGCGTTGTCGTACTGTCATCATCGTATTATCGCATTGTCGCCATCGTACTATCGGTACTATCGCACTGTCGCCATCGTATTGTCGCACTGTCGCATTGTCGTCATCGTACTGTCGCATTGTCGCCATCGTATTATCGCATTGTCGCCATCGTACTTTCTTATTGTCGCCATCGTACTATCGCATTGTCGCCATCGTACTATCGCACTATCGCATTGTCGCCCTCTGAATTTTAATGTGCAACCACGATGGCCCTTACGGAATTCCGTTACAGGCCATTAATTTAAACTCAGTGATTTATTATAAATACACCGCATGATTTATCACAACATTTCGTTTATGTATAGTTATTGAATATAAAAAAAACAAGACTTCATTCAATATTTTCCGACAGATTTCAACACCAACACAACAACAATCGCACTGGTTCACCTTAAAGTATTCTCGAACGAAAATCCTTCGCCAGTAGCAACTGTGACCTATAACGTTCAAGTTAACAACACTTATATTCGTCGAATATTCGCTTACACAAGCTAATATAGCACGCAGACAGAATATGAATCACTACAGTATGTTCACACAATTCCAACGACCAAATTATAAACCTGTTTCCTTAATGTTGCAATGCTGCTGAATCAATCGATAGTGTCTGAGCCGCACAATTTGAAGGTTCGCACAGGATCAAGACACGGGAAGTACGCGTGATTTTGTATAGAAGATCAGTGAGGATTTTCTTCAATTAATGAAATAATGTGTTTTAGGATTAAATCTTACTTATATTAGAATCGATATTTTCAAATTCTTGCTAGCCTCAGATATAGGGGTAACCTTTTATCTTTTGTGAATTTTAAATAGTATACACAGAAAAATTCAACGTACGTGAACTCGTTGTAATTTCCACACAAAAGTTGAAAGAGTGTAAGTAAGCTTGATTTTGTTTTAACATGTGCCTCTCAACAACACGAGCGCAGAGATTTTTTTTACAACGTTTTACAAAGTGCCATATACATTCAGAATGTATTGTTTAGAATCCAATCAGAATCTGGCAGTTAATGATTACCTATAACAAAATCAGCGTACTTTAAATTTAACACAAGCTACATACTTAAATATACATAATATAATTATGTATAACAATAATCATAACTGAATAGATAAAATACCGCATAATGTGTCTAAAATAACTACATTATGCTTATACGTGTAAAATAAATTAAATATAACCTTCTGTAAATTAAACGCAAGATGATGTTACCACAAACTACATAAATAAATGTCATAATATAATAAAGTATACAAATAATTATAACTGAATTAATGAAATACTATACAATTAATGTGTCTAAATTTAATTCAATATGCTTATACGTGTAAAATAAATTAAATCGAACCTTCTACGTTGTATCCTATTGAAACATTAAACACAACACATTGTTCTAGCGCATTCCACGTTCAAATCACATGTATGACCTTTGTATGACCCTTGATATTGTGATGGCACGGTTCATTTGCATATCACGTGATGTCGAACTGCACATCGAACTATACTTGTCCTTGGAAAAACCCATATTTCTATTTTAAGTAACGTGTCATCAAGTGATTTGTGCGCGTGTTAACTAGCCCCTGCGAATGGAAGCTCAGCTATGGTTTAGAACAGTTACAACCAGAAAGCTTTCGTGGTGTCGCGTTGCCTAGTATTGCAAGCCAATTAACTCCTCATATTGTTTTAGTTATTTGGTTTACACGAGAGAATGTTCTATCAACTACGGAATACCGTTAGTGTCATCGTGGTTACACATTTAAATCCAGAGGGCGACAAGGCGATAGTGCGATTGTACGATGGCGACAATGCGATAGTACGATGGCGACAACGCGATAGTACGATGGCGACAATGCGACAACGCGATAGTACGATGGCGACAATGCGATACGCATCGTACTGTCGTCATCGTATTATCGCATTGTCGCCATCGTACTATCGCACTGTCGCCATCGTATTGTCGCATTGTCGTCATCGTACTGTCGCATTGTCGCATTGGCGCCATCGTACTATTGCACTGTGGCCATCGTATTGTCGCACTGTCGTCATTGTATTATCGCACTAACGCATTTTCGCATTGTCGCCATCGTTCTATCGCATTGTCGACTATCGCCTTCCGGTACACAAACTATTCTTATTGCAGAAACAAAATAGATGACTTTATAAAGATGTACTTTGAAAGAGGTTACAGTTATAATGAAATCAAATTCTTATCGAGTTATAGAATGGGTATTGATGTAAGGTATGCCGAACTGTAAAGTATTGTTAAAAGCGGCTCTATCCAGAAAAAAAAAAATACGATGTGCGCATGTGTACCGGAAGGCGATAGACGACAATGCGACAGTACGATGACGACATTGCGACAGTGCGACAATACGATGACGACAGTGCGATAGTACAATGGCGACAATGCGATAATTCGATGACGACAGAACGATAACGCGATAGTACGATGGCGACAATGCGATAATANAACGGTAGTAGTACTATCGACTACGTACTGGCGCACCAAGAGTTGTTCCCCTTCATTAGTAACTTTGTTGTGCATGAATACTTTTCATTCTCCCCGCATGCACCTATTGAAATATCTTTCAACTTTAATGTTGATAAAGCGTCTATTGGGGACGAGAAAGTTACAATAAAAAAATTGAATTGGTGTTACGACGATGATAAGTCTAACACATATTTAACAAGTATGCAAAACAATTTACACGAATATGATCGCATTGTCGATAATATAATTAGCAGTAATTTGAATATTGACATAGGTATTGAGAATTTCGCGACATTATTGTATGACTGTGCATTTAATGCATATGGTCAAACGAGAACATATTTTAATTCTAAGAAAACACCTGGACGGAAATATAATAGCCCATGGTTTAACAACGAGTGTAAAGTTGCGCGTCGTAGCTACATGCGGGCCAAACGATTATTTTACGATGATCGCTCAACTGATAATCGGGCAGTATTTTTAACATCGAAGACGCAATATAATAAAACAAAAAGAACTGCTAAGCGTTCATTTAACATGCGACAACGAGAAAATTTTCGCACATATGCCAAGTCACAACCTCAAAAGTTTTGGAATGAAATAAAAAAGATAAATAATCGGCGAAATGATAGTGATATTACTCCGGACACATTTTTTGAACATTTTAAGAATTTATTTTCAAGCGATGATGTTTTTTCTAATGTCACGGTTGAAGAAGATTTATCAAACTTATTAGATAGTGCCATTGTTTCCGTGGAATTCCTTGATAGCGACTTCACAATTGAAGAAGTAATGAATGCAATAGGGGATCTTAAACGGGGGAAAAGCGGTGGTTTTGACCAACTTATTCCTGAGATTTTTATTGATTGTAAAGAGATTATATCTCCTGTCCTATGTAAATTGTTTAATTATATTTACAGTACAAGTTCATATCCATATTCATGGTCTTTAGGCGTTATTGTTCCCGTGCCTAAGAAAGGAGATAAGAACGATGTCAATAACTACAGGGGGATAACTCTTACTAGTATTTTTTCTAAAATATTTTCCATATTGCTAGACAGAAGAGTACGTAAATGGCTTGAAAACAATAATAAACTTAGTGATTTTCAATTTGGTTTTAGAAACGATAAGAGTACTATAGATTGTATTTTTGTGCTAAATGCAGTGATAAATAGAGTAGTTTATCGAGAAAACCGGCAGCTGTATTGTGCCTTTGTTGATTTTAAAAAAGCTTTCGATCTCGTTTATAGGAACGGAATTTTGTACAAACTGCTGCAGCATAACATATCATCTAAATTTGTTAAAATGATTAAATCAATATATGGTTGTGTTAAATCATGCGTTAAGACAAGTAATGTAAGTAGTGGTTCGTGTACACTGTGTAGTAGCACACGTATAGAAAATCAGTGTAATCACACATTTAAAACTGGCTATTCTCTTTCAGAATTCTTTGATAGTCATTCTGGTGTAAAACAGGGTGAGCCTTTATCACCATTATTATTTATATTGTTCGTAAATGATATATATGACTATTTGTATAATGATTCTACTGAATATGTCAATGTCGACAACATAAAATTATTCACGTTGCTATTTGCTGACGATACCGCTTTATTTTCTTACTCAGCAACTGGACTCCAGCGTCTTTTAGATAGGTTGCATGAATATTGTCGCGAATGGGGTATATCTATGAACACAAGCAAGACTGTTGTTATGGTTTTTAATAAAGGCAATAGAATTAAAAATATTGATGTTAAATATAATGATATTTAGCTCGAGGTAGTAATTTGTATTACTTATCTCGGTGTGACATTGTCCTCAAACGGCAATTTTTTAAGGCACAGGAAGCCTTATCGAAACAAGCGTCTAGAGCAATGTTTTCCCTAAATAAACTTTTTTCTAAAATTTCATTCAGTATTGCTGACAAAATACGTCTTTTTGATGCTATGATATTGCCAATATTGACCTTCGGTACTGAGATTTGGGGATTTCATCCCAGCCCGGACATAGAGAAAGTCCATCTAAAATTCCTAAAACAGACATTTTCTATTCGACCACAAACTACGTCTGCGGCAGTGTATGGCTAGCTGGGTCGTTTTCCTTTAGAGTGTATAAAAAAAGATGCGTATCATTAAATTTTGGTTCAAAATAAAGCAGAAACCAGATTCCTTACTTAATCAATTGTTGCTAGATTTCGATGCTGTTAATTCGCATATTACTAACTGGGGTATTAAACTCAAGATATTGCTCCAGGATTTAAGATTGTCTTTTTTGTATTATAAATCTGATATAACCACTAGTGTTGTTAATTGTATTTGTAAGCGTATAAAGGATATCAGTTTACAAACATGGGTTAGTGATATTGATAACTTGCCCAAACTTGATACGTATCGTTTATTCAAATCAAATTTTGATTTTGAAAACTATTTAGATATTGTGGTAAATGATAGGGATATAATTTGTTTGACTAGACTTCGCTGTTCTGCACACTCACTATTCATTGAAGAAGGTAGATATAGAAATATTCCAAGAAATGAACGAGTATGTACAAGGTGTAATATGGGTGTAATTGAGAATGAATACCATTTTTTGTTAATTTGTCCATTGTATAGAGATTTAAGAAAACTATTGTTACCTAAATATTATCTACGCTGGTTTTCTATTATAAAATTTAAGCAACCGATGTCTACTACAATAGAAAAACATTAATTAACTTGGCTAACTTTACTAGAATGGCATTTAATTTAAGATCTAGTCACAATTAGTATTATTTATGTATATATGTAAATTGTTTATTGTTGTTTTGTTTTTTTGTCAACATTCGCACAACCATGAATCATTATTTCATGTCCATCATATACACCATACTTTTTATCACAATTGTTGTATAGTATGCATTTATTCACACCGTCATTACATGTATTATGTATGTTGTTTGGCTATGTACAAATGTATTTGCCAATAAAATTGACTTGATATCTGTGATCTATAACTTTCTAGTTAACAACACTTCCATTCGTCGAATATTCGCTTTTATAACCCGATGCTTTATATAAATGATAATTAATTATGTTTTGCTATTTCCTGGTCGAAAAAGTAATGTTGCAACCGGTGACGCTCCAAAACATGCATCATCATGTTAAAAAAATAGCAAGACATAAAATATTAACAGAAACTAGGGACACAATTAAAGTTAACTGATCAAATATACTTAAATGTTTATCAGTGACAATTTTAAAATGATTACAAAAATTATATTTTTTTCTTACCAAATTGTTGTTTTCAAAAACATTTTCTTTTGACAATGAGTCGTAGTCACTGAAAAGATAAGAGTTGTCATAATAATAAGAAATATTAATTTTATAAAATTAACAAATTGGCTTACAAATGATAAACAAGTACAACAAATCAAAAATTAAATCGTATCAACAGCGCTTTGGGAAACCCGGGCTTAATGCAAGTGCTGAAAAGTGTCGTCCCAGAATAGCCTGCGCAGTCCACAAAGGCTTATAAGGGATGACTCTTTCTGCCTGGACATTTTACGCACATGCATAAAACCAGATTTTCACAGAGCGTAACTCATGTGTAATACATGTTGATTGTGTACTTATAATACATGAAATGATGCTTTTAAACCATCTTCAGATGAGAGCTTCTGAAGTTCTCAGAGCATAATTATTTAAATAGATATAGCGACACTTAGTGGTACAAGACTATTATCATTTCAACATCTTAAACCTCCCTTATACAGCAGTATATTTTTTATATTAAAAGAAAACTGATTTGAAATGTAAGATTCTGGATTTTAACATTTGTTATTGCTGTTACAAACAAGATGGTCATCTTTTTATACAATGTTTATACAATGCTTCACAACAGTCATACAAGGAAAACTGCCCCAACCCCTGGCGGCCGTATTTTTCAACATACTGATACCTTTTTCTAACTTAACCAAGATATTATTACAAAAATTTTATTACCGAATATAATGAAAATATGAACTTTTTTCAAGTAATGTCATATACCAGTCGTGATATTTAAATCAATGTAAACTAATTATTGTAAAAAATACGGTATTTTAGAAGTTTTCTTTTTTCGTCATTCGTGGTTTACAGTCCCTTTAAGATGATTTAAATTAAAGTTTACATTTGAATACATCTTCGCTTTGTTTTTCTCTCATTACAATGTATACAAAATAAGTCAATAAATGTTGCTTTTCTTTAAATTGGTTTGCTTGTAGAGAACCATGTATTTCTATCTCTTTAAATAGGGGAAGTTCAGTTTTCCAATTTTATTAAATATTGCAACATTAATATTACTAACATCAATGTTTGAAAATTGAAATTAAGTATGTTTTTAATTGTGCCGTTTAGGCTTTAATAAAACGATAAACAAAAAACGATTGGCGCTTATGTGTTTCGAGACAACTTGTGAGTGGCATTTCTCTCCCTTAGGTACGAAAGTAAAGTAAAGTATTACCTTAGCTTTTGTGTGAACACGTATCTTCGTAGGGATGGATGCCGTACAACAGTGTTGTTTTTTACTATCTTTTGTATTGCACTTAAAATATCTATAAGAGAATCATGCGTTCATTCCCAGCTAATATTCAAACATTGTCGCTTACAAACGACGTCATATTATGACATCATTATACAAAACATCGTTGAAGTGTTGCTATGTTGGCATATACATTTATGCAAACAACATACTTCTTCATAATCAAAACCGAAACAAATGTGAAGCGTACCCACCGGCCCCCAGAAAAAAATCGTCGTTTTTTTTGCGTGCATTTTGGTTGGTGGTCACTATGCAGGACAGCTAGGGTCTCTTACGAGTACTCCGGTAAGACCCTTCCCTCACCCACCCCTATTTTCCATCACAATACCACACCAAAATTGAATAGATGTTAGTAATAGTACAAATAGCTGAAATCGCCTCAACCCTCGCGAGACTAGTAAGAAAATATGGTGGAAATGCTGGGATACATTCCGGGTCCTCACATATTGCAGCCTCAGGCGCGGATGGACCTGATTAACTTCAACATACACACACTTAACAGTCAATTATGCCCACGCCATCTCTAAAAGTATTAAAGAGTAATTAAAATTATATAATTGACAAAACGCTAAGGACCCTGAGTGGTGCAGAGAGAATGCAAATCCTCTTCTAGAGATGAAGGAGCCTTGAAGCAGGATTCATACCCCTTAATAGGTCGGGTAGCTAGTAAAATATAACAATACCTTCGAAAAACACTTTGTAACTGTTCTGGTTACAAACCTAGGGTATGAGGTCATAATAAAAAACCAGGAGTCGTATCTACTTGGCCCAGACTCTTGACTATCTACCCGCAGTATCGTCTACTTTATCCGACGTCTTGGCTCGAGGTCTTGTTTACCTAACCCGGTCTCGCGTCTATTTATCAATTACTCATAAAGGTAACTTGAGGACAGTTATACGTTCACATTGTTTTTATTTTGTTTTCATTACAATGTACGATCTTGAGCTATACTTGTTAAAATCATAAACTTCGCTACACTTTACTTACTGTTTTAAGCAATAGACGTACTTCAGTATGTAAACGGACTTTAATATGATCTACTAAATCTCGGGACATGTTGCGATTAACGAGCGGTTAAAGAAACCTCATTTTTAGTTGGTCGCGCTAGCGAGCAACTAATGTAGAGGGCGTATTGCAAGCCAGTGGCTGCTTAACTACGCTAGGAACGATAACCACCGCATCTGCCTGTTTATAATTCACCACTGGTACACTTTAAACCCGCTGTTTACATTTAAATCACTTAGCGGTGTATCGAGTGTGTATGTAATCAATAGTGTTTAACAGCTTGTGCGACGACATTGGTAGGTTTATCATTGAAATCTGTACATATTGGCTGCTTTTAGGGAAAACGGGGCTTAAAGTCAAATAAGATTAGCCTGTGCACACTTATTAGCCTGTGCAATGCGCACATTTTGTATATCTAGTTATCTTGTTATCTCTATAACATTAATATGAGGATAAACAGTGCAAACACATTTCAAACTTGCGATATAAAAAGCTATAACATTATTTTGAAAACTGAGTTGCGTCTAAGATTATGCAATAGCGAACAACTTCAGTGCCTTCAGCGCTTTTATTGTTAAAATGTTAAAAACTTGTTAGACCCGTTCAATAATTGTTCATATAATGTTTTGTTGTATTGTTGTATTGTCTGAATGTAGAGGTTTGTAATACAAACGTATGTAGTCAAATGACTTAATAACAACACAAGTTCAATCGCATTCTAAAGCAGCTAATCTCTACAACAACTAACAATGATCTTTGTTATGAATAACAATTAGGAATGTAGATTAGCTCAAGTCTTCGCTGTATCTATGTATGTATGAAAAATGGAATAACTCCCTCTTTTTATAGGAAATACATTTTCAAGATGCAAACATTTTATAGCCCAATATGTCTAATAAAGAATTACACGTAATGAGTCCATTAATGATGACACATGTCTAGATAGGCTGACAATATAAAGTAGTATCGTCAATAAACAAGAATATTCATTCACGAAAAAATATAATCACTCATTCTCATAGTAAATTCATTCATGTCATCAACAAGATTGCATACTCAAAACAATCAAGTTTATCAGCACTGCCTGCCACGCTTCAGGTAGATAGTGTGTCAAACTCATTCAACGAACGACTGTTATCGTTTAACACCAGTAAATGTCAAGATAGCACTCACATTTCATTGGTTTTTATAGTGTATTATTAAACCCATTTACCTCCGGATTACAATTTGTTTGGCTTTGGCTATGTCAGACGTACCGAGTGTGGTTGAAATGTAAAATTCATGAAAAAGCATCACAACAACAACTATGATTTGACGAATATTTTTTTAAAACTTGTGCAAATTAGAAATAATAGGTCATATATAGGCATACTTTTCTGATTAATGGCCACAGGGTTTATGCATGGTACTCCAGCTAACATACGTCGCAGCACACATTCCTGGTCGGAATCATCAATCATCATGGCGCTTTGTTCTGGAATTTTTCTTTAAAGGAAGTCGCATCTAATTAAAAGTCCATTCGAGGTGGAACGTTTCGCCTTTGAGCTTGTGCGGACTTCACATGATAATCTGCGATGACACTTTACGTAAATGCATCAAGCTCAATTTTCCCGGTCAACAAGTATGCTTTAATAAATTGTTTTGTTGTATTTATGTGAAACATTTACCCTAAAACGAATGTCCAGACTAATTCCTTCAGTGAAATTGCTATTTTTGGTCCTAACAATTGCGCACTACGTCTTCCCACATTGAGCACTGTCACTATATGTTCTGTAGCGGAAACATTTTTTGCATACACGTTCAAGGGCACATTAACTAGGGAACGTGTGGATCACTGCACGTATAAAATGTGCTTTGCACATTTACTCTTCAAAGTTATTACATACTGCAAGTTTTAATTTAATAGCTTGAGAAATGTAGAAGTTCGCTTCAAAAACTTGTACCATTTTACGGATAAGAAAGTTCAATGGCTTTTTACTAGGACAGTGTGGATCACTGCACTTGAAAAGTGTGTCTCGCTCATCTACACTTCATAGTGATTACAGTATTTTAATTTTCATTTCAATAGCTTGAGAAATATAGAAGTATGCAATACACAAATAAGTTAAATAACACTATTTAATGCGGACAGACCAACAAACCAACCGACACCGTTACTCCTTTATATTCCCTATCAATCTTCATTTACGAACGGTTAATAAATACTAATAAATATTAATACTTAAATTGATACACTGATCTTTTATGAAAGGTAACGAAATATTCAATGGCAAAACAAACTCAAAATGACGGCAAGTCGCGAGAAATTCGTCAAATGGTCAATTTTATTAATCAAAATCATGGTTGAATACAATGAAGTCAATCGGTTGATAAAGCAGTAAAAAGCTGGGCACCACGAATGAGTAACTATGGTTTTGAAACACACAACCATATAATCAACGTACAAATTAAGTTCAAACAAATGTCGTTATTTGGTCAACAATTTATCAAACATACGGTTGACATTTTAATACACTTTCGCAACAAAGTGTGTACAGTTCTTCTCGCATCTTATTGTTTCGGAATCACTAGCGTTTTATCAAAGAGCACCAGTAATCACAGTTTGTTCATTTGATCTTCTTGGCCAACTCACTTTCGTCTCCAGTCTTACACCGGCGACTTTTCACAAAATGTTTAGGAATAGCTTTTCTATCGTACGCAAGTCCCAGCCACGCGCATGCGTCAATGAAAAACGTCGATATATTCAGAAGCCATCCGAATTCGGTAGTCGCATAGTCCTGCGGGAAAGTATGATGGTAGTTATGGAAACCTTCTCCCAGCGCGAACAACGTCACTATGTAATTCTCGACTGGGTTAATCCTGACGTCATATGGCCGCCATCCCCACAAGTGTGCCGCACTATTCACTAGCCAGGTGGCGTTCAGCCCGATGCAGTACCGGAAGATGGAGCATATGAAGTATGACGTCACAAGTGACTCTCCCCAGAAATACCAGGGTACAATTGTGGGCAGTGCGAAACAGAAGAGGACAACGGACGGCAGGTAGAACCTTAAATAGAAATACGTTACTTTGTGATGCCGGAGCCCGTCTTATTAAAGATGACGACAAATTTAAGTTACGATACATTTTTTTTTTAAGAAGTATAATTTGTAAGCACCAACCTTTATAGTACGTTATTTTCAGTAATTCTATTAGTTTTCTTTCAATCGTTCACATGTCCTTTATTTCAAGAACTTATTGATCTTAAATCATAAATATTTATTTGTTGTGAGCTAAAAATTCAGTCGTCATTAGAATTTTCTCGTAAAATCATTGATAAGACAATGCCCTGTTACCTACATTTCATAAATATTTGTGTTTTTTCAAAGACAGGACATAATTTATTGAATGATGTCTTCTTTTACTGTATTATATCCTCATAACATACACGTTGATAAACTTCAAGCAACTTCCAATGTTGCTTTTTCACTCGTTTAGCTGAAATGTGTGATCAGTGGATCATTTATTTATTATTTTAACTGCTACTCACTTCCTTTGGATGCGAAGTACGGGGTCAGCCAGTAGATCTGATATGTCGAGTTGCTTCCCTTTGATTTTCACTTCCGGGTGTTTGCGTACCAGCAACCAGCCAACGTGCGCAAAGAAGAAGCCGCGCTTGGCGTTGTGAGGGTCGGCGTCCGTCTCCGAGTACTTGTGGTGCACGCGGTGGTCACGTGCCCACTCGATGACGTCATTCTAGAGAACAGATAGTATAGCATATACCTGTGTGTTTGTTCCGTGTATATAACGTCTCTTCGTTTTTCGTTTAGATTTGACAAAACGAACTACGAAAGTCATATAAGTTAGAATTCTGATTTTCAAATAACCAAAACAAACGCATACTACGTAATATTCTTTGCAGTTTACGTACCTGAAAGTTCTGTGTTATTACAATCCGTGTTTGCAGTTTAAGTACTTGAAAGATCAGTATTTTGTTACAATGAGTGTACGTTGTTTACATATTACATATTACAACCAAACGTTTTATGTTTACATACCTGAAATGTCTGTTTTATTACAACCAGATTATGGTTATCACAACCAGTGTTTGCATGTTACGAACCAGAAAGGACATGGAGTTGAGGACGTACAAACCAGAAAGGACATGGAGTTGAGGACGTTCGTACCTGAAAGGACATGAAGTTGAGGACGTTCGTACCTGAAAGGACATGAAGTTGAGGACGCTCGTAGCTGAAAGGACAGGGAGTTGAGGACGTAGGTACCTGAAAGGAAATGGAGTTGAGGACGTACGTACCTGAAAGAACATGGAGTTGAGGACGCACGTACCTGAAAGGACATGGAGTTGAGGACGTACGTACCTGAAAGGACATGGAGTTTATGACAGCAAGGAAGATACGGAGCGGCAGTCGGGCCTTGTATGAGCGGTGCGACCAGAGGCGATGCGCACCCGCCGTGATCCCCAGGGCGTTCAGTTGGTACAGGAATATCGCTGCAACGCGAGAACACCACAAGTGTTGGAAATGTCAGAGAAATAAAAATACATTGTTAAATGCGCAATTTGTATTGATTGTGTGAGATCGAAGTCAAGATAGTGATACATTTTGAATAGGTCAGGCTTTTCTTGACTTATCATCTGACTAGAATAGACAGATGAGATCGGCAAACAGAATGACCGACCAGTAACTTCTTTTTTACAACTACACATCTTCGTTCGTGATTATATTAATTGAAAGTTATTAAAATTCAGATGTCCGTTAAAGCGAGAAAAGTACACTCAAATTATACATAGGAACAAAAACCTAAATCAAATTATTATCGGAATGTATAAACAATTATAAAATAATACACACGACTTCGTACAAAGTACAGGCACAGTCAGAGCGCATGGAACGAACGAAAATATACTAGAAGCGTACTAAGTCCAATACATGTGTAGCAAGATATAAACGCGGAAAGACATTGTTTTCAAAACGACTGGGTACAAAGTACCCGCACAGTCAGAGCGCATGGAAAGAACGAAAATACGTGTATACCAGAAGCAAAGTTAAATACATTAGTAGCAAGTTATCAACGCGGACAGGCATTTAATTCAAAACGTCGCCTGTACTTTACTAGTTCAAATTTAACGCATGACAACTGCAACGTACATCGCATGTTCAAAAACTGATCATTTTTCAATGTCTAATTTGTCTCGCGAAAGATAAAAAGTACTTTTGACAATCATGTCAGGCGACATCCGATTATCTCGTGAGGTCTTTCGCGACCAAACGCTCTTAGTATTTAAATCCCTCAATGTCACTTCCGTTATGCTGTCAGTTATTCATTTCATAAAAAGTTAAAGGGGCATATCGAGGGATTAAATAATAAATTGTTACATGACAGCTTTTTATATTTAAAAATAGTTATCAACGGGACACTTTGCGAGCGCGGCAAACTAATACGAATTATATTTATAGCCCCAGTCACATACAGATTCCGGATCAACACGGCTCATATCCGGGATGATCCGGAATGTGTACCGTGTAGCCGCCGAGTAGCTCCGTGTTGATCCTGGGACGTCCGAAATGTCCTTGGCGCTCCGGGAGGCCAACACGACAGTTTTGTAAAGTTCAAAACTGCCGTGTTGATCTTGTTAATCCGCGACGAACCAGGATGATAGCACCATCTGGGATGGTCCGTGTAGCTGCCGTGTGGGGTCCGGGGACAGCCGTATAGAGTCCGGTGACAATCGTATTTATGTCTGAGTCGTCCGTGTGCGGCCTTGACAGTCCAGGAACACATTTCAGACCCCTGTCCTTTAAGTCTTCTGTGCTACCGACGATGCAACATGGGCGATGAGATGACGACTGAGGACATGTTGATGCTAATGAGATGCCAGCTTCTACTGCAAAAAGCTCAGGTTGAAAACAGTATCTTGATTGCTAAAGCGAAGCTGCGACAGAGAAATAGAGAATTCGCGAAACATTTTTATCTTTACCAGTAAATAGAATGAAAAGGAGAACCATCTGGGTCAGACAATTGCTCGCCAGCTGACCAGGCCTGGTTGATCGCGTACGGATGGATGAACTCAAGAAAAGGGATCCTGACACGCATTGAGCAAAGAATCAATCCAAAGACGTTAAACTGCATGTAGCATCTGACAGCTGGCATTAAGTTAGCAAAAACATTGCGGTAACTTACATCTGGAACAGTTACCACTGTCTGATGTATTGCTTTCAGGTCGCATAAAGCACCATCTCCAAGATAATTATTCAGGTCTGCGATGCGTACTTGTATAATTTCCTGAGGAACCAATGGCCTGTCCTGAAACAACAGATGAGTAGAAGAGCATCGTCAAGCAGTTCGGCGACCTATTTAAGTTGCATTACTGTGTGGTTGTATTTGACGGGAAGCACATAACCGTACATTGTCCTCGGTGTGGTATTTTCTTGAACTACAACTATGACCATTCCGTAATCAACGTGGCCTTGGTCGACGCCGACTACAAATTCATTTGGGTTGAATTTGGCAGCAGTGTGTTTCGTGTTCAACATAGGGTTCTCATTGAGCCAATCGGCCACGATGATCTCCTTTTCTCTGAAAGGACGAGGGACGTTTTTTTTCTTTTCTTTATGCGTCAGTTTCTGTGGGTGTTGCTGATGATTGTTGATCTACTTGTAAATATTATGGCAATCAAGCTTGTTTCTCCTTGTTGCTACTATTCTTCGTCGGCAGCGGATGCTCGTAACGATCTTTTGGAAACTGGAAGGCCCAGTTTGACAATACGCTTAATGTAAGGCGGCATTTTGACGTTTTATATATGTATACGAGGTTAAACCTTCGAGATTTGATTGCAGAATGATGGAATCACCGAAAATCAACCTGCTGTTATACAATTTATTGTCGGTCCGGCGCCGATCGTGTTTGGTTATTATGGATGCCGTTTTAGTCTGTGTCGTTGTCGTGTAGGCCCGGGATGGTCCGTGTAGATGCCGTGTTGGTCCGTGTTTATCCGTGTCTCTGCCTCGAGGTCCGTAGCTCTGCCGTGACTCTCCGGGACAGTCCGCGTGGGCGCCGTGTTGATGGCGTGTTGCTGCTAGATTCGTTCGTGAGGATGCCGTATTGTCATCGGAGTAATGGTCTTTGAAAGACCGTCGACGCTCAAAATCCGAAAAGGCCACTATCGTCCCGGTTCTTTATCCGGGGGGATCCGGGGCGCTCCGTGACTGCCTTGTCCATTCGTGCTTATATGGGATTGGGGCTAATATGAAGTTCCCATTTGCGCTTTATTGCTGACAACCATGTAGTATAGCAAAGTTCTCACTTAAGTTCGCGATTTGTGAAGGAATGAGTTCGAATCCCGCCGGGACCGTGTACCGTTAAATATGTTTAGCATTTTTAAGTATACGTCATGATAATGAATATACTATTGCTACTAAAGAAATATCAGACACAGAATCGATTTGCGTGCGTACCGATATACTACTTAAACATGTTTACATGAAAAACATTGTAAATACAGAGAAAATCGTATTATAATTTCAGTGCAATCATGTGTCACAGAATAATCTAGCTATGTACGATTTGTGTTGTTGCTTTATTTCTCAAATCGTGCACGATATTAATGTTTCATTTAGTTCATCTAACGAACCTACTTAAATATACCTGTACAACTATGTGTACTTACTCCATATCAACGTGTACCATTTCGCCTGCGGTATCATGAAACACGCGGCTACTGCACCCACGTGCAATGCCGACATCAAAATCACGTTCCTCCAGACGATCTGAAGGGGGCGCTTTTCGGGCGCGTGCACAAACTCGGGAGAGGCGGGCACGAGACCTAGCGTGTCCGTGAGGTCATCTTCCGGTAACGTCGGGACTGGCTCTTGATTCAATGACCTGGGAGCCATGTTGCGTAGCGATTATTCCTTTATCGGTTGGAAAGTCACTGAAATCAATACATAAGCGAATGTATAAATGCTAGTACATCAACATGGTCTTATTTGTATCTACACTTTATTTACATGAATTAAGCCCCGTTCTCCAATAGCGAGTCTCAAACACATGTAATGATAATCACGTGCTAATTAATACAAACGCTGATCACTGGCTGTGTTAATTACGCTTCTTGATGCGCGCTTTGACAGACAGAGTTGAAGACGTTTATACATGTATATTGATATGTTCGCACATTATCCCGTAGGAAAATATTCAAGGAAACTAGCAATTAAAATGTTCGCCAATAACAACGACGACGCGATTTCAGCTAGCCTTGATTCATTTCCGTGTCTTGAGGCTGTACTACACATTGATAAAACGTGAAGTTTCGATACATACAAACTGATGACTTCGTTAGAGTAAAATGCATATAAAGATTTACATATGCTGTAAATGGTTAAAACAAATGACTTCATAAGAACGAAAAGAAAGGATTCCAATCCACGGTGCGAATATTCCTATGCACAATGAACGCCAATGCGTCACACACAGCGAGACCAACAAGTCATTGATTTAAACACAGTGATTTTTATAATTACACCGCACACCGACACACATGATTTGAGCGCAAACTCGTTTCCTTTATGTATAGTTATTGAATATAAAAACACAAAACTTCATTCAAGCAATGCCCACAGGAGACAATCTCGACACCAAAACAACACCAATCGCACTTGTTCACCTTCAAGAATTCTCGAAAATTCTTATCCAGTAGCAACTATGATCTATAAGGTTCTATTAAACAATTCTTCCATTCGTCGAATATTCGCTTACACAAGCTAATATAGCATGCAGACAGAATATGAATCACGGCAGTATTTTCACACAATTCCAATGGCCAAATAATAAACCTGTTTCCTAAACGTTGCAATGTTGCTGCATCAATCGATATTCTGAGAGCTGCACAATTTGAAGGTTCGCATGTGATCAAGACACGGGAAGTACGCGTGATATTGTATAGAGCAACAATTTCATATTTCCATGCGGGTCAGGAAGGGAGTGTAGTGAGTGAATTGTGAGTGAGTGAACGAGTGAGAAATTACTTCAGTTAATGAAATAATGAGTTTGAGGATTTAATCTTACTTATATTAGAATCGATATTTTCAAATTGTTGCTAACCTCAGATATTGGGTTAACCTTAAATCTTTTCTGAATTTTAAATAGTATACATCGAAATATACAAGATAACGTACGTGAAAACGTTGTCATTTCCACGCAAAAGTTGAAAGAGTGAAAGAAAGCTTGATTTTGTTTTAACATGTGCCTCTCAACAACACCAGCGCAGAGATGTTTTTACAACGTTTTACAAAGTGCCACATACATGCAGAATTTATTGTTTAGAATCTGGCAGTTAATGATTACCTTTAACAAAATCAGCGTACTTAAAATTGAACACACGATGATGTAAACACAGACTACATAAATAAATATACATAATATAATAATGTATAGAAATAATTATAACTGAAAAGATGAAATACTACATAATGTGTCTAAATATACAACATTATGCTTATACGTGTAAAAATAAATTAAATATTTAACCTTCTTCTAAATTTAACGCAAGATGATGTAAACACAAACTACAAAAATAAATATACATAATATAATAAAGTACACAAATAATTATAACTGAATTAATGAAATATTATACAATGTGTCTAAATTTAATTCAATATGCTTATACGTGTAAAATAAATTAAATAAAACCTTCTTCGTTGTATCCGATTGAAACATTATACCACACACATTGCATGATCGCTTTTAAACAGCTGATTCCACGTTCAAATCACATGTATGACCTTTGTATGACCCTTGACATTGGGATGGTACGGTTCATTTGCATATCACGTGATGTCGAACTGCGCATCGAACTATACTTGTCCTTGGAAAAACCCATATTTCTATTTTAAGTAACATGCCATCAAGTGATGTGTGCGCGTGTAAGCCCATGTGAATGGAAGCTCAGCTATGGTTTAAAACAGTTACAGTCAGAAATATTCGTCTTGTCGCGTTACCTAGTATTGCACGCCAACTCATCACATTGTTTGAGTTATTTCGTTTACACGAGAAAATGTTCTATCAACAGAGACACAACCAATCAGCGGGTTTAAACTACTTTCCCTACAGGCGCGTAGGAAGCTCCGATGAATTAGGGCAGCAAAAAGGATATATTTTTTTATGTCGATGAATCACATTGATTTTTTCCTGCATTTTCGTCGATCGAAAGTGGTGTTTCAACATAGTTAAATAATGTATTTCATTATAAATAAGGTCAGATAAATAAATTATTGCATATCAGACCGGGATAAACAAAAGTATTTATTAAGCTATTAAGTGATCTTTTTGCCCAACGTTGAAAAACATCCGTTATTTATCAGGCGTGTAATACCGAGGACGTAGAACGCACATATAATAATAGTCGATCGATTGATACATTTCAAACAACTGAACATCGAAGGATCTCCGCTCGAGTTTTGCATTAATATGTCAATGAAAGAAGTAGAATGTTTTATCAGGTAAAATCATTTATACATTTTAATCATCGGACATTTGTTTAAATGCTTTTTTTCTGATAGGTTTTGGTTAAATCTTTTTTATGCACCTATGAATTATGATAGTTTATATGTAATTGAATATGTCTAAAATTTTACGTCATTTGTAATGGAGCTAATTAATTACAAAAATATATCAAACAAACTGTAGTGTACATATGTTGGGTCTTAACATGACAGTTGTAACAATACTAATACAGTTTATTGACCCGGTGTAACAATTTCGTTTCATGTGACCCATGATTGTGATACTTGTAAATATATAGCAGTATGTACACGTTTGAGACTAATAGAACAATACGTGATAGTTATATAATCTTTTTCGTATATAAAGCTATCTTACAGTTAGCTGAACTTAACTAAATATCAATTATGCTCATTCTCATGCATGTATCAATGTCATGAGAATTATGTAGATCAACGTTACGCAGTTTATACAACCACAAGTTTTTCAAGTTTATTTATTTCAAGCTCATTTCGTGCATTACATGACAGTGTGAGCAAAAGTTACACAAACATAAATTGAAAAAACATAGTTGAAGGGGCCATTACATAGCAAACTAAACACACAAAAAACATTTAAAGGGAGAGAATGTTAAGAAGTTAAGCAAAATATACATTTGAGCATAGTGGGGGGGGGGAACAACACACAATATTTAAATGTATAGAAAAACATGTTATAAATTAAAACTGTTTCAATATTTCCTCAATGAACATACAAAGTTTCCTGTAAGTATTGTTAGTATGATTACCGATGGACATAAACGATTTAAATTTAATAGTATTAGGTCTCGTGTAATATTTTGTATCAATAAAACGTAGAGCTGGCTGAGAATGGCTGGGACTAGTTGGCTGTACGTGTGAAGCAACAGCTTTGGTAATAATTTAGTTAAAGCTAGGCGTCAACATTACATTACAATTAACACTAATTGCATTTATAATATTCACATAATTTAAGTCAGATAGGGCCACATCTGCTGAACAGATAACGACATTAAAATGGACAATAATTGCAATCATTAGTTTCACAGATTATCTACTGAGATACTGCAACATATGTTCAACAGATATTATTGTTCAACAAGCCTGCTGAGAGCAATGAAATAACATGTTTTCGGCGCACCAGCCCCTAAAAAAACATAGAAAATTGCTTATAAAACTGAAACAGAAACTGTTCACTGACTGCCGTCTGCACAAATCAACCAATGTGTACAAATAAGAAACTTTTGCTCAAGAAATGTTCGTGTGGCTTCAAATTTTTCCTCCCGAAACCCAATCAAATATCCAAAATGATAGGAATTCTAATCTAAATGGGTCGAGTTGGCTAAACTATTTTTAATAAAAATTGTAAAGCATTGTTTCAATCGGACTGAAATACATGTATACCACTGCTTGACCCATGACAACTGGTACTTGACCCATGACAACTGGTATAAAACTGTTTCGCCTTTATTTTGTGAAATAATAACTACGATGTGATTCAAATTCAGTTTTTTTTCTTTCCTATAATACTGGATAAGTTCCCTTGATAAGGATTGAGGATATGTATAAACTGTTCGTTCTATTTCAATGCAAACAAACCAATTTTAAGGAGAACTATTTCCACCCAAATAACAACAATGGTTAAGGTATAAATGATTACATCGTAACTGAAGGCTTGTAAGTAAAACAGTTCTAAAATTACAGTATATTTTGAATCAATTCATAGCTACATTTTTTGTATTGAAAGCTACTGTGATTGTGATTGTTACTAAAAGTCCCGACCGAAACTACCCGTTAGGTCAGCCATTGAAGCAGTCGATGAGAGGTAATCGTGCACTAGGTCGCTTCCGGGCGATAACTCTTGCTTGTCCGACAGGGACCCTTAAAGGTGCATACCCACTTACTTGAAAATGACGCATAATACGCTTAATAGGCTGCACCTGACGCCGACCCTAATTAAAAGTCCCTACCGAAACTAGGTAAGCCCGAAAGGCAGTCGACAGGAGTTCAGCGTTAACTAGGTAGCTTCCGGACGATAACTCTTGTTTTTCCGAAAGGGCCGGGTCCCTTAAAGGTGCATACCATCTCACTTGATAATGACGCATAATACAATAAATAGGCTACACCTGACGCCGGCCCTATTAACAGTCCGGCCAAAACAAGGTCAGCCTGACAGGCAGTCGACGGGAGGTCAGCGTGCATTATGTCGATTCCAGGGGATACTTCTTGTTTGTCCGGAAGGGGCCTTAAAGGTGCATACCCACTCCCTTGAAAATTACGCTGAAACGCAAAAAAGACTTCACCTTACACCAAACCTATTTAAAAGACCCGGTCGAAATTAGGTCAGCCCGACAGGAAGGCGATGGGAGGGCATCGTGCACTAGGTAGCTTTCCGGGGAATAACTCGTGTGAGTACAAAAGGGGTCCTTAAAGGTACATACCCACTCACTGGAAAATGACGCATAATACGCTTAAAAGGCTGCACCTTTCGTCGACCCTAAATAAAAGTCCCGGTCGAAACTAGATCAGACCGACATACAGTCGACGGGAGGTCAGCGTGCACTAGGTCGCTTTAGGGGGATAACTCTGGTTAGTCCGAAATTGGCCCTTAAAGGTGCATACCTACTCCCTTGCAAATTACGCTGAAACGCTTAATAGGCTTCACCTTACACCGAACCTATTAAAAGACCCGTCGAAATTAGGTCAGCCCGACAGGAAGGCGACGGAAGGGCAGCGTGCACTAGGTAACTCTGGTTAGTCCGAAAGGGGCCCTTAAAGGTGCATACCCACTCGCCGTGGGAAGAACGCATACTACGCTAAATAGGCTGTATGTGACGCCAACCATTATTAAAAGTCCCTGCCGAAACTAGATCAGCCCGACAGTCAGCCGAAGACAGGTCAGCATGCACTAGGCTATCCCGGTGAATAACTCTTGTTTGTCGGATGTTCCCTTAAAGGTTTATACCCACACACTGGAAACTATATCAGCCCGACAGGCAGTAGACGGGAAAATCAGCGTGCACTAGGTCGCTTTCGGGGAATAAATCTTGTTTGCCCGAAAGGGGCCCATAAAGGTGCATACCCACTCACTGGAAAGTGACGCATAGTATGCTAAAAAGGCTGCACCTGACGCCGACCCTAATAAAAAGTCCCGGTCGAAACTATGTAAGCCTAACAGGCAGTCGGCCGGGGGTCAGCGTGCACTATGTCACTTCCGGGTTATAACTCTTGTTCGTCCGAAAGGGGCCCTTAAAGATGCATACCCACTCACTGGAAAATGACGCATAAGTCGATAAATAGGTTGCATCGGACGCCGACCCTAATTTAAAGTCCCGGCCGAAACTAGGTCAGCCCGACAAGCAGTCGACGGAAGGTCAGCGTGAAGTACGTCGCTTCGGGGGAATTACTCTTATTCGTCCGAAAGGGGCTTTTAAACGTCCATACCCACTCACTGGAAAATGACGCATAGTACGCTAAATAGGATGCACCTGACGCCGACCATAATTAAACTTCCTGGTCGAAAAAAGGTAAGCCCGCCACGCATTCGGCGATAGGTCAGCGTGCACTAGGTCGCTTTCGGGGTATAACTCTTGTTTGTCCGAAAGGGGGCCCTTTAACTGGCTAAATAGGCTTAATAGCCTGGTAAATGCACAACCGGTAATCACGGGCGCCACCTCTTTTTTGCGATGCATTAATAAATGAGCCAATTCTACTTCCGAGGTGGCGCTAAGGACCAGATGTTTTGAAATTTCACGGATAATTGTACAGGGTGAGTAGGTCTTATATGTTTGTTTCAACATATTTCACATTATTTTACAAATCGGGCAATGTAGTGCGATTCAGCGAAGATTAATTCATCCACAAATGTACAGAAACATATTAAAAACAACCTATTTGGAAACGTGATGACCTTTATAAGGTGTGGCATGGTGAAGTTTTAAAAGCAAATCGATGTATTTTGCCTTTGTGACAAGCAAATTTCCACGCAATGAAATCGCAAACGACACCAAACCATTGCTTTAAGCATGTACACGTTGTTGCATGCACACAAAATTTGCTTCTTGTCGATCTAATAGATAATTGTTATTATTCCAAAAGAGATGGAGCCAATACCAAGGAGGTGGCGCTAATGACAGGAGGTGGCACCAATGCATATTTTCAGCTATTTTAATTTTCGGTGCCGACCATACACTTTTTTGTGGTATACCAGGTTGAGTGTTCGATCTTTTTTCTTTATTCGATCATAATAAAATATAATCGAAAAAGTAAAGTCTAAACAATTATGTAGAAACATGTGTTGCAAAGAGGTTTTGAAAATTTCTGTCATTGCATATACTGTAAATCTGGTAAGTAACTTGAGTAAACTTTTTTAAAAAAGGTTAACGATTAAAAACCGAGCTATTCTAAAAAAAAATTAGATGTTAGTGGGAACAAACGACATATTTTAGCCTAATTAAGATTCGTTGACCTTGACCTTTTCGCGAATTAAGCATTTGGATTAGGGGAGACAACTCATCGTTTCATGCAAAAGTAACATCTTTTAATTATTTCGTGGATTATCTTACTGTATAAACACATTTGTTGTAGAAGAAATATTTTGAGAATGTTGATAATTTAGTTATTGGATTTATTTAGTTTTTCATATTTTTATGTCGTACAATATGTTTTATTCAGGTTGCTGAATTCTTAATTGAATTGGTTACTTATATATTTACAGATTTACATCTTGTTTTTATTTATTGAATATGTATATAAAGAAGTGAAACTCCAGAAGCTGCAGCAGTATTGTATATGTATTGTATATGTTCTGTATTAATTTGGGTTATTTACGTTGAAAACTAATAAGAAATATGAAAAAGTAATTATCTATCAAATGTTAGTCATGTGATGATTCACATATCGTGCATTGGCGTCACCTCCTGTCATTAGCGCCACCTCCTTCGCATTGGCTCCATCTCTTTTGGAAAAATACAAAAATATCTAGTAGATCTGCAGAAAGCCAAGGTGTGTGTTCATGCAGCAACTAGAATAAGTTGAACGGAATCGTTTCATGTCGTTAGCGTATTAATTGAGTGGAAATTATCTCGTCACACAGGCAAATACATCGATTTGCTTTCAAAAACACAACCATGTCACAACTTATAAAGGTCCTCACGTTTCCAAATGGGCTGTGATTGTATGTTTCTGTACATTTATGAATGAATTAATCTTCGCTGAATCGCACTACATTGTCCGATTTTTTTAAATAATACGAAATGAGTTGAAAAAAAACCCATATAAAACCTACTCACTATTAGAACTATCCGTGTAAATGGGCTTAAAAGGGTAACTAGGATGCATGTTTTAACCTTTTTAATAAACTTGCTAAGTAGGCTTAATAGGCTGAATACGCTACTAAAAAGGCTAAATGGGATGTTTGTTTCATGTTTTATTTATTTAGTTGCTTATAAGGTTAAATAGGCGTAAAGGGCTACTCCCTACACCCCATTAAGGGCTACTCCCGTTGAGTAATTGTCAAGTTTGACTGGTCAACGTACCGATGTAGAAATAGGATGTTCTGTACAACCTATATACTAAACTTGCCAAAAAGGCTGAATAGGCTAAATCGGCTAACTTTACAATGTAATTAAATATAAACAACGGCTACTTAGGTGTTCTTCTTTGTGAATTGTATAAATGATTGTGTATGTGTCAAATGCCAACGACTATTACGAGGCAAACTTTGGTATATATTTTTTTTTTATTAATCTATACCTATTATATCCCATAAAGGAGTATGATAACTTGCCCTTGAGTCGGACGGGTTAACGGTACAATTCTATCATAACAAGCTCGTCGATCAAAGCAGGGATTCAGCTGGTTCACCTTTTAGTATCATATCTTATGAATCTATTTTTCAAATTACTATTTGGTTCCCAGCTAATTATCATTGAAAAAAATAGTTGATTAATAATACCAACATAATTCGCCCATGAGTCGGACACATTTGCCCTTAACTCGGACACATATTTGTCTTTAGCACGGTTTGGGTTATACATTCCCTATACATGTATTGATAAACATGCATATATTAACAGTAACCGTCCTGTGTTGAATTCATAATTGACCCAGGATCTTGACTATCTAACGAGTATCGTCTACTTTACCGATGTCTTGGCTCGAGGTCTTGTTTACTTAACCCGGCCTCGCGTCTATTTATCAACAAATCACAAAGGAAATAATGACAATCATAACTCTTAGCCATGCATACACGTGACTGAATGTGCAGGTTGTCTGCATCTATTTTATGAATGATCATTGGGTATGTAAATAAGATATAGTCTATTGGTCTGTATCTATATCTATATAATGGAACATGTTTGTCAAAAATGAAAAGAAACACTTTATTGAAACCTTTGAATAATTGTTGATGTTGATCTTAGATATCATTCGGACAGTGCAAATTTGACACAATATTTATTTATTTGATTACTCGTTAAAAATTATTGGCAAATAATCAACGATTGGGAGCACAGGTGGTTTGCGAGTGGCTATATATGAAATTAATTAGTAAAAACATCATTTTGAATGAAATATAATCAAATAATAAAAAACATCAACTTCCCTAAAAACAAAATCACTATCAAATATATATGTGTATATATAACAAGGTATCCAACTCAAAATGACCAATGAAATCGCTCGTTTCGGGTCAGATCGATGAAGAGTAGGTCACGCCAGTTGTGTATCGTGTTATTTCTTAAAATGTGACCCAGCACGTGTAAAAATATTGCAAGATTTGTACATTTCCATAAAGGAAATTAATTTCTGCGTTTAATAAGACCGAGTTCATGGAAACCTCTGCACAATTGATGAAGTAATGGCTGTTCAAAGCGATGCATCCTATATTCGATAGTGAATGTTTTGTATTTTAGCTTTCATCAAAGATGATTTTTCGTTATAATTTGATTATTTTTCATTCAAAATGATGTTTTTACTAATTACTATCATAGCAACATGCTTACCAGCTGTGATCGTGAGTTCTTATTTCCTAATTTTTGAAACAGGGTGAAACAACTGGTTATACAAATGTACAATCTCTGAATGATCGCTAAACCGAACCTCACGAAGATAAAGTGTGACCAGAGCATAACAGAACAAATATTGTATTCAATTTAACATATTACAGCTCATCATATTTACAAATTCCTAATAAGATGTTCGAATAGTGTCATAGTGTAAGGTATACCATCCATATACCATGTTTTACCGATCCTATCATCATATCTCAATGCGAACTTTACTCCCTCCGCCTGCTGGGCATAACGCAAAAGAGTGGTTCAGATGATAAAGGCCGGTCACAAGACCTATATATGTAGTGAACTTTATCCGACGGACATATATTTCCAAATTATTTCATAATAATCTGATAGCTATTATCTTGGAAGCTACATTGCTTGTTGGAATGTTATCTTCACATTTACCAATACAACCGTTTGGAATGTCGATTTCGACCCTCATATCATGTTGACAAGCGTTTTCTAAAAGGTCGGAAAGTGTGGCGCAATACTTCAATGAGGGTATTTACCGCGCGGTAAGTTGATAACAAGTGCATCTTAGATTTAAATTGTTTACCTAAGTCGATAGTTCTTGTCATATTGTATAACTGGCTGATTCATTTTATCTGTTATCTTCTTGATTGAATGTTTTTTTTAAATAAAGATTAAACATACGAAATTTTATTTTTAAGTATTGGCAATTTGTTGATTGAGCAATAAAACCCACTACTTAATAATAGTTATCTGACAAACTTACTTTAATTAAGAAGTGAAATAATTATTTTTAGCTTTTTCAAACATGTATTGCTTGTCGGAAATAGTTCGAGAAAAGGAAAGTGTTAAACATTTGCCCATTATGTGTTATACCAATGATGGGGTCATGATTTCATAAAAAGATAATTCCTTTTTTTCGGTTCCTAAATGTCGATGCCGTTCGTTTAAAAAATATGGGCATGTCATTAAATAGTGTCTTTCGGTTTCAATTTTTTTGTGCGACATATCTTGCATATATAGGCAAGCATATAAAGGCTTGCATTCCTAGCGGCCAGTATCTGCAGGAATTGAGTGGTTGGTATCCGGTGAATGTCAAATATAGCTGTAATAATATTGCCCGTCGACTCTCGCGTTTTTTTAAATGATGTTATAGTAATTGTTAACTACGGAATCCGGATATTGCCATCTATAATCTCTCTTTTCTTTCATCAAGGGCGACACACGACACACGAAGCGATAAACGATATTTTGCGCGACACACGAAGCGACCCACGATATTTTGCGCGATACACGAAGCGACCCGCGAGAATGTACCACGAAATATCGCCCTTGTGTACGTAGCCCAAATGGCGATTTTTCGTGGTAAATATCACGTGTCGTTTCGTGAATCGCGCAAAATATCGTGTGTCGCTTCCTGTATCGCGAAAATAACACGAAGCGACACACGATATTTTGCGCGACACACGAAGCGATACACGATGTTTAATTATTCAAATATCGCCCGTTTTATCCGAATCTCGTATATCGCGGTCTAATTTTAGACCGCGACACACGATACACGAAGCGATACTCGATATTTTGCGCGATACACGAAGCGACACGCGATATTTGTACTGTTCAAATATCGCTGTAATAATATCGCCTGTCGACTCTCGCGTTTTCAAACAATCAGGGGAGTCAAAAAGCGGATATTTTTACGTCATCAACCATGTACATCAAGCATGGACGCAGACTTTAAACCTCTTTGTCTCCCCTGATTTTTTGAAAACGCGAGAGTAAACGGACGATATTATTACAGCGATATTTGAACAGAACAAATACTTTAGGTGGAGTATGCGAAAGTGTTCCGCCCTCTGGAAGCAATGTTTTCCAATGAACCGGAACCATTTTCTAACTCTGCCACGATATCATTAGAACATATTTTCTGACCAAGTTTCTTGAAGATTGGATCATAATTTGTGTGTGTGTTTTTTTTTTATTAAGAGTTTAGTAATAGGTCGTTTCCGCCTCTTCACGAGTTCAATGGTATCGATCTGCCCCTGTGACCTTTCAGGAGGAAATATTGAATTTTGAACCATAATAGGTCAAATTTAACCCGGCTGCCCGGGTATTCGCCAAAGAGATAATTTAGATCTAAATAGATCAGCGCACGATGGCCAATGAGACCATAATGTGCGCTGGTAGACAATTAGAAGACAATTCATGCCTGGTTGTCCTTAAACGGACATAAGCTGGATTAGCAAAGCCGCCCGCAGAAGTGCCCCTATCCGACAAGTCTTCAAGAAAATCTTCTGCGGAAGACTCTCGCCCCGGTCGCGACCCGCACGCTCCAGCAGCTGACCGAGAAATGTGACTTCTAGTTGTATTTAAGAGTTTAGTTACAGGTCGCTCCCGCTTCTTCACGAAAGTCATATGGTATCGACCGGCCCCTGTGACCTTTCAGGAGGAAATGTTTAATTTTAAGCCAAATTAGGTCAAATTTACCCCGGCTTCCCGGGTATTCGCCAAAGAGATAATTTAGATCCAAAAAGGCCAGCGCACGATGGCCAACGAATGTGACTTCTAGAGTGTTAACGAGGTTTTATAAGGAAAACTGCTCCCCCGGGTGGCCATGTTTTTCATCGGACCGGAACCATTTTCGAACTTCGAGATATCATTTGGAAAAATGTTCTGACCAAGTTTCATGAAATTGGACAATACATGTAGCCTCTAGAGTGTAAACAAGGTAATTGTGGACGGGCATTTACGAACGACGGACAAAAGGCGATCACTAAAACAAATTTAAACAAATATGTTGGTTATACAATGTATATATATTCTTTAGTGAAATAACAGACAAAGGGCTTGTAACATAGTTGTATGTTGTTGGTATATAGAAATTAATAATTGTAGAAAATTATTAATAAATCGTTTGTTACAACAACCATAACTTCATAAATAGAATTCTGGAATTTTAGAGATTATTAAAAGATGTTAAATTATTACAAAGAATATAATTGTATACGCAAAACATTAAAAAGAAAACCCCAAAAAGGCATATTTTAAAAATTTGACTTGTAGGTCAACATTACCTTGAGGCAATGCATAACAGATGCCGGTTTGAATAGTATATGTGATTAAACATCTGTCGTGTTATCTTTGCCTGCATAGGGGCGTAGCATTAGTTTTGTTATGACCAATCAAAATTGTACAAGGCCAGATTTCATCATCTCTGAATTTTTATTTTTGGGTAGAGATATCAGTCCACCTTTAGCCAGTGACCAGAGAAGTCGATCTTTGTTCTGCAGCGGGGCCATTTGGCCCCCGCGCTGTTAGATTGTTTTTCACGAACATTAGCAAGCGTTGTATTAGAAAATATTCAACAGAAATAAATCGCGATGAACATATAAACGGACTTGTTTGTTACTGTGTTTAACAACCATTATGTTACAGGCCATAATTCGGAGAGAAAAAAACTCCTCGCAATACTTAAGGCCTTCCACTTTGTGAGGGCACACACATATGCTGGCTCGATTTGGGACTCAAACTCTCCACGTTAAAATACTGTTATCTCTATATCTAATATCTGAAGTACACAAACATGCCTAAATAAAAATACCACTATAATTAAATTGTAGCACGTAAACACTAGTGTTTTTTTTAAACTTTAATTGTAGAAAATTGTTTGTCAATAAGGACACACATACATGTAAGCTTCAAGTGGTACCAAACTATTAAAATTACATCATCCGCAAACAAACAAAATGCAGAAAACTGAATAATTATTGGTGGCCTGGTGACATAGTTTTTTGCCCCACTTGACCCAGTTTAAATCATGGCCTTGATATTGTCAAAATAAACATTCTGACCAAATTATCAAGATTGAATCATAAATGAGGCTCTTTAAGTTAAAAAAATGTTATTTAAAGATTTGACCTGGTGACATAGTTTTTGACCAAAATTCGATCTTGGCCTAGATTTTGGCAAGATAAACTTTCTGGCCTAGTCACATCCAGACTGAGTCATAAATGTGGCTTCGAGAGGGGTTACCAGGTTCTTCTAAGATTTGACCTACCTTTTGTTCATAGTTACCCAGATTCAAACTAATCATAGTAAATGTCAAGATAATATTCTGACCAAGTGTCTTCAAGGATGGATGAAACATGTGGCCTTTTGCGCAATAACAAGCTAAAAGTTGATGACATGCGAGGCAGGACTCTGTCCATAGGGTGACAACAATAGCTTAAACTGAGCTCTTCATGCTAACGTGAGTTTGATATTGTTTGAATACAGTAAAGATTAAATTAAGAATGTAATAAAATTGTACAAATACATCTAAATATCCTTGATAACAGGTGCATATAATCTTGATATTCATTGAAAACCAATAAAATCCTATTGAGTTATATTATGATTGCCTAAGTTGTTTGATTTGACATTTTTTTGCAACTGCAAGATGAAATGTAGTCCATTTTGAAAAATGTTATTCAAAACAATTACAAATATAACAAGAGTTCCGTGGTCGGAGACATATGCCCCCTTAAGGTCGCCGTGGTGTAATGGATATGGTGTCCGCCTAGCGATCGGGAGGTCACGGGTTCGATCCCCATTGTGGGAGCGTTCTTTAGACCTCCCCCAAAGACACCAAGTACTGGTTCTAGTCCCAGGAAACGGACTCGAGAGCGTTTCAAATAAGTAGTAAGTACTTTCTATGCAATCGAGCTTAAATAAATAGGTTTAAACTAAATATGCCCCCTAAACAGGGCCTTGATTTTCACACTTATTGTGACAGTGACCTTGACCTTTCACCTAGTGACCCCAATTTAAATAGGGGTCATCTACTGTCCAAGGCATATGCACATGTGAAGTATCAAGTCAATCGGTCAATTGGTTGATGACTTATTGATCAGAAAAGATTTTCACACTTATTGTGACATTGACCTTGAACTTTGACCTGGTGACCCTTATTTCAATAGGGGTCATCTACTGTCCAAGGCCAATAAACATGTAAGTATAAAGCCAATCAGTCAATTTGTTGACAAGTTATTGATTGGAAATGATTTTCACACTTATTGTGACAGTGACCTTGACCTTTGACCTAGTAACCCATTTTCAATAGGGGTCATCCACTGTCCAAGGCCAATGCACATGTGAAGTAACAAGCCAACCGGTCAATCCGTTCACAATTGATCGGAAACGAACTGGTCTACCGACAGACACACAAGACACACAGACACACTGACAGACACACAGACTGACAGATTGACAGACAGACTACCAACCGACAGAATGACAGACCTTCATCCAGCAAAACAATATACCCCCTCTTCTAGGGGGGGATAATAAATACCAATATTACTGAGAATTCACTATGAACCATTTTAATGTATAAACTAGAACTCTGCGAGTTGGATGTGTCGCCTGATGGTAATGGTTTAACCAAGAAATTGGGCCATTTCAATAAGTCTTAGTCCAAAATAAGGTCAAGGTCACAGGGGTCAAAACTTTTATGCGCATGGAAAGGTCTTGTCCAGATACACATGCGTACCAAATATGAAAGCAATATCTGAAGGGACACAGTAGGTATAAGCCTTCTTTGAATCGTGGTCGCAGATTTCGAAACCTGAACGCTGACCTCAAGTTAAAGGTCAAGGTCACAGGGATCTAAACTTTTATGCACATGGAAAGGTGTTGTCCAGATACACATGCATTACCAAATATGAAAGCAATATCTGAAGGGACACAGTAGTTATGAGCCTTTTTCGAATCGCGGTAGCAGATTTGGAAACTTGAACGCTGACCTCAAGTTCAAGGTTACATGGGTCAAAAAGGTTATGCGCATGGAAAGGTGTTGTCCAGATACACATGCATACCAAATATGAAAGCAATATGTGAAGGGACACAGTAGTTATGAGCCTTTTTCGAATCGCGGTCGCAGATTTCCAAACCTGAACGCTGACCTCAAGTTCAAGGTCAAGGTCACAGGGGTCAAACATTTTATGCGCATGGAAAGGTGTTGTCCAGATACACATGCATACCAGATATGAAAGCAATATCTGAAGAGACACAGTAGTTATGAGCCTTTTTCGAATCGTGGTCGCAGATTTCGAAACCTGAACGCTGACCTCAAGTTCAAGGTCAAGGTCACAGGGGTCAAAAAGTGTATGCACATGGAAAGGGCTTGTCCAGATACACATGCATACCAAATATGAAAGCAATATATGAAGGGACACAGAAGTTATGAGACTTTTTCGAAAAGTGTGACGCCGCCCCCGAAGACGCTGCCGCCGCCGACGAAGACCATAGTCAGGCGACACATAAACAAGACATGTGTTTGTCAGAAACACAATGCCCCCTAATGCGCTGCTTTGAAGTTTTTTGTGTTTTTTTTTACCTTTGACCTTGAAGGATGACCTTGACCTTTCACCACTCAAAATGATCCAAAAGTTACGACAAAACTTTACCCTAGGTTAAAGTTTTAAGACAGACAGAAAGACAGACACACAAAATGACGGACAGACAGACAGGCCAAAAACAATATACCCCCCTTGTTTTTAAAAGGGGGCATAAAAATAAAAATACTTTTTGTTGTCTGCTTTACATGTACATTTATATAGCTGAAAGCAGACTTTGTTGTCTTTACCAGTAGACTACTTTGTAGAGTAGCAAAAAAACAAAAGTCAATACTGTGAATTAAAAACAATTTTATTGTCCAATAATTTAATAAAATTGGATGAAAATCATGAAAAAAGAGACAACCTTTTAAACATAAAATAAGCTCTAATCAGACAAATTATTGAGATTGCATGAACACAAAAGGTTTCAGTAAATGCTTATGATGTGCAAATCATGAACTACAAAAATCTTACAAATGGTAACCACAGCAACAGAATTACAACTTGAAAAATAGAGCTAAATTCTGGAACAACCATGACATGACAACTACTGCGTTATTCATTTGCATTTGTTAATTCTATAATAATGCCTTTTCAACTAAACTCCTAGTACAAGGAAAGAGTCATATTTTTCAATTAATACTTTAACTCTAGTGAATACATTTATTAACAAATGGACAATTGATTTTCAATTAATACTTCAACTAAATTGACTATTTACAAATGGGAATTATAACAAATTGTTCAATAAATTGATATCATAACATTACAAACAAATATTTATAATGATCCATGCAAATAAACAAGGTTGATGCATTTACAAAAGTTAAGTTCAATAATGGGAGCTAAATTGTAATCTTGAAAGCTCTTTATATTCATTATACCGAAGACTTCAAATGCAACTATATTGACACAATTCTAGCAATACTGGTATACACAAATATCTACCCATAAATAAGGTATAAGACTTGTTCAAATAGATTACAGTGCTTTAACATGCAATTTCTAATAAAAAGGGACAAAAACAACAGGACCATGACATCCCTTAAATGTGTCGTGTTCTGAGAAAACTGGGCAAAATGCATGTGCGTTAAGTGTCGTCCCAGATTAGCCTGTGCAGTCTGCACAGGCTAATCCCGGGTGACACTTTCCGCCTTAACTGGATTTTCGCTAAGCAGCGACATCATTTAAACAAAAAATTCCATAAAAGCGGAAATTGTCGTCCCTGATCAGCCTGTGCGGACTGCACAGGCTAATCTGGGACAATACTTTACGCACATGCATAATGCCAGTTTTCTCAGAACTCGACACAATTGTCAAAACTTGAGCTGTTGACCTAGTTTTTGATCACACAAGAGGATTGATTGGCTTCGAGAGCGGGAAACAAGGTTTCTCTAAGATTTAACCTGGTGACCTAGTTTTTTAAGCCAGTGACCCAGAATCATACTGGGCTTAGATATTGTCAAGAAAAACATTCTGACCAACCAAGTGTCATCGAGATTGAAACGTTAAGTGGTTACAAGGATTTTTTTAAGCTGAGAACTGGTGATCCAGTTTTTAGATGCCGGTGACCCAGATTCAAACTCGTCCTAGATAGAGTTGAGATAAACATACTGACCAACTTTCATCAAGATCAAGTCATAAATATTTCCTCTACAGTGATAACATGGTTTTTCTAAGATTTGACTTTGTGACCTATTTTTTAAACACATGCGACCAAGATTCTAACAAGGGCTTGACATAGTCAAGATAAACATTCTGAACAAGTTGAATTAAGATAAAGGAAAAAGTTTGGCCTGTAGAGTGTTTATTCTAAGATTTGACCTGGTGACCTAGCTTTTCGACGAACATGACCAATATTCAAACTCAGCCAATAAATTGTGAAGATAAACTTTGTGACCAAGTTTCATCAGGATTGAGTCCTTAATCTGGGCTCTAGAGTGAAAACAAGGTTTTTCTTAGATTCTACCTGATGACCTTGACTGAAGTTGTTTTTCGAAGCATATGACCGACGTTTGACGTTGGCCTAGATATTTTCAAGATAAAACAAGAGATGTGTTTGTCAGAAACACAATGCCCCCTATTGCGCCGCTTTGATTTTTTTATTTTTACCTTTGACCTTGAAGGATGACCTTGACCTTTCACCACTCAAAATGTGCAGCTCCATGAGATATACATGCATGCCAAATATCAAGTTGCTATGATCAATATTTCAAAAGTTATGACAAAACTTTAAGATAGGTTAAAGTTTTGGACAGACAGAATGACAGACAGGCCAAAAACAATATACCCCCTTTTTTTAAAAAAGGGGGCATAAAAATTGCCTCAAGATTGGATACAAAATGTAGCCTCTAGTTCAATAACGAGCTAAAAGTTGAAGACACACAACACTTAATGACGGACACCAGGTGACCACAATAGCTCACCATCTGCACTTTGTGCTCAGGTGAGCTGAAAACAATCAAATCAAAGACATGCAACAACTATAAGTATAACATTTTACAATATAGTCTTAATCTGCATTGTAAATACAAGAACAAGAAACCGTCAGAGACGGGTGATGCTCCCCAAAGTTTTTTTT
>VMBQ01000266.1:327195-338067 GCA_007657795.1 Dreissena rostriformis
TGCAAAACAACCAAATCACTGTGGTCATTGTCTGATATAAATTAGCGTTGTATGAAGGGGATTTCGGTCAGGCTAGTTAATAAAGCTATCAGTGTCAGCGCAGGTACTGACTTCCCCCAAGTAACCGCGTTAATTGGTTATATTAGTAATAAATAACTCTTATAGAATGGCATTTATCGATACGTTCTCATTAAAATAGTATCATAAAATGGTTTTCACTTGTTTCTGACACAAAACAAAACACAATTTATAACGCTGATTTCGTTAAGTTTCGCAAAATGGGTACCAATATTCCATATTATTTTACATACACACGTGAAATAATTCATACTTAATAATGTTAATATGACATTTACAGTTTTTGAAATAACTTAATTTTCTATAACTTTAAGGGGGAACTCGGTATTTCTACACATTGAAGCTTTTACTCGCATTTGTCAAGACCGCATTTCCGCGGTGGAAATGGTATACATTTAATTATTCTAACTTATCTTTTTGGATACCGAATGTCCGAGTTACATAAACCATATTAACATCGTTTAACATATTTAATTTCCGTTTGTTTTTTTCGAACAAAATAAACGAAACTTGTTGGAAAAAATGAGAACTAGGCATTCGATAGCCAAATGTTGATTAAAAGCGTTAATAAGTGACACAACATGTCTGCACACGTGTAGATACCGTTATTTAAATAAGATATCACGTGTCACCTTCAAATAACATGTATAATAACAATCAAGTGCATTACTTTATGAGTAATAAAACACAGCATGCAATAGGCTTCATGCTGAGTTTTATTACTCTTAAGGTAATACAGATGAACCTTGCTTCTATTACTCACCTAATAACTGATAAAACTAAATAAAACACCAACTATTATGTGATGATCAGATTGATAACATAGACTATTTAAATCTGCTAATATATTCGATATTAACATATTGTCGTTGACAGTGTTGACGTTCAGTTGTTCGTGGGTACGACCACGTGCATTTATCCATTTCTTATACTTCTCGAAATCCTTTTTCGGCTTTAGAAACGGTATAAATGCAATGTCAACAACTAATTTTTCTGGATGTCGATTGCCAGAGTTTCACAATCCCAATTGGCACCGTTTAGCTATATTTAATATGCGTTTTTAAAGAGAAAAACAAACAAAACTCGTTGAAAAATGTGAATATCTACATTCAGCGTGTCTAGAAAATAGCGGACAGCTCGTTGGTAACTGAAGCGCCCGATTAATCGATGGCTGATTGGTCGATCGATATTTAGATAAGGATTTGATTGACAGTTGGCGAGATGTCAATTAAGTCTATTTAGAGTTTTACCTGTCAATTTGATTTTTAACAATGGTCTTCATGAAACCATGTTTCATATCCAATTTCTGAGCGCGTGTTGCAGCCATGATCAATTTATTGTCGAGAAATAGACGTCAATTAAATAATAAATACTCAAATAGTTTTTGGTTCCATTGTTGTTTTTTGTAAATGAGTACACTTCCTGTGTAAAACGTCACACAAAAATGTGTATCGACACTCAGATCTACGGTGATCCGTTAGGCCACTCGTTATTTCGCGTCGTAGACGAATCTCATCAGCCACGAGAGATAACATAAGCCGAGTGTCGACTCTGAATCTGAATCTAAATCGCAGCGCCTTGTAGGGCATAGGTCGCAACAGGAGAGCGATTAATCCAACTGTGGATTATGCAGCGCAGGTCTGAAACCGTTGACATACATCTTCACTGAGTTTGTTCCAGTCAAATACACAGGTGGAAGAAACGTTCCCTGGATAGTATACGGACCAAGGAGCCCAATACATTCAAATAAATATATAAAATCATGTTTAATGAGAGAGAAAAATGACAAAGAGCCATGAACAAAAAATCCCCCCACTCTGATATTGGAATCATAACAAGGTCATTAACTAGAATTTATCATAGACCTGTCTTCGCGGGTCGCAAAAATAGCTTTTTATAATCGAAAGCATCCCTTGGCCCTCTTATGGGCAATTGGACAACCTTTAAACAAATAATTACTTCAAAGAAATCTGTCCAGCCGTTTACTCAAAGTCGGCCAATAACCAAGCAATATTTGGAGCCCGTTTGTCCATCCGAATAAATCTTGCGCAGACTTTCAAACATTATTCGTTGTTTTAAAGGAATAGGACGCGAGCTATTGATTAAGGGGAGAAAACTCAATAATATTGTTTGAAAAAAGACTTAAAAAGATCAGAATACTGTAGATACATACAGAATAATGTCTTGTGTAAGTAAACTAATCTAGCAAATCTACATATGTTATACTCATGATTTTGTATACGAGTTACTTTACGGATTTGCAAAATGACATTGCAAATATGTTGTGTAAATCTAGATGAACAAATCATAGACTGCCTATTGAAAGAGGAATTTTCAGAATGAGATCAACGAGTTTTTCATTTTTGTAACCAAAAATCTACTTGATGATGAATTTAACTATTATGTGTTAAAGAATGTATATATAATTACTTCAATACTGATAGAAGCAAATAAATTCCTCATTTTTTTCTGTCAAACCACCAACATTACAACGTTTATAACTCATGAACACCTATAAAAGAACAGTTTTGTAAAATTCAGCTATATTTTGTATTAAAATACTTATTATTTTCTGATATGTAATTTTGTTTCTTTTAATTCTCTAATAATATTGCCTCTTTTAATGCTTTATTTTGTGAAATGTGTATGGTAAGAATTGCTTTTCAAAAGACCTTGCCTAAAACTTGTTGACCTAAGGAACCTCCTTTTATTGCGAATAAGTTATTATCACAAAATCTTGAAGTGACTTTTTTCTTTTCAAAGCCCTTCACTTTTTAGTATTTGACTATTGATCGCGTGAAAAAAATTGGACTGTAACATTAACAAACAAAACATTGACAAAATGTTGAAAATAGTTTATTTATTATAGGTTTGAATTTGATAAACTAAGAAAATCAATATCAGACCATAATAGAGTTGTACGTTTGATTGTTAACAGTGGTATAAACAATTAAATAAACTCTCAAGTCAAGCTTGTACTGTTATTTTATTGATATATGACACATATTTTCATTATCTGTAAGCGTTAAGGGTCATACAAAAGTCGAAAGTCTCAACTGCAATTTCTTACCAAAGATCTAAAATTATATACATTGGTCTTATCAGTATGCGTTTAGAAGGTTTTGTATTTCCAGACCAGCCTTCCCATCCTCACAGGCTGGGGTCAGGAGCTACACTCTCCGCTCAAGAGACCATACAACCTTGCGTGACTTTATAGTGGACATTGTACATGTAGCTCCTGACCAGACTGCGCAATTTCGCATGCTGGTCTGGAGCTGCTCTGGCCGCATATGGCATTAGGCCCATTTTCGCATGACCTTACTCATAAAGAAAACAGAAAAAATCAACATGACATTGCTGCTAAGAAACCAAGTAAACTCTGTACTTTTCATGTACTGAAAATAAAAGTGAAAGAAAAAAAAATAGGAATCATACAAACATTTAAAACAGTTAAACATGAACATCTAAGATGTTTGCTCATCCTGTCACAAAGTCAGGTATTCCAAATGCATATACGGTAAGCAAAGGGAAATCTTTTTTGCTACATGACTTTATAATATAGTTCTAACGTGTTCATGCAAATTTAAGTTTTATTTGCTTATTATAATTACAATTCAGTAATACATGTATATAACATTTTGCTTTACTCCCAATCACTTGGAGAATTGCAGTTTTTCAGTACAGGTATGTCAAATCTGTACCAGTATGTCAATAAACATGGCGGTTGATATTATTTCCATAACTCTTGACTGAAACCATTTTTGGTTTGCTTTGCTCAGGCTCATTGTCAACCTGAAATGGCTTGAAGTCACCCGGGGGTGACTAGAAGCCGATTCATGTCACCCCAGGGTGACATGAATTGGCTTGAAGTCACCCTAGGGTGACATGAAGCGGCTTGAAGTCACCCTAGGGTGACTTCAAGTCATTTCAGGTCCACAATGACCCAATGCGCTATGCTCATTGGGTCATTGTCGACCTGAAATGGCTTGAAGTCAACCAGGGGTGCCTAGAAGCAGATTCATGTCACCCTGGGGTGACTTTAAGCCAACGCTAGTCACCCTAGGGTGACTTCAAGCCGCTTCATGTCACCCCAGGGTGACATGAATCGGCTTGAAGTCACCCTAGGCTGACAAGAATCGGCTTCTAGTCACCCCCGGGTGACTTCAAGCCATTTCAGGTCTACAATGACCCAATGAGCTTTGCTCAGTATATTCCTTTTCAATCTAACACAAAACATTTTTTCCACATCAATTTATCAAAGTCTATTTTCTCTGCTTTTTGCGTTTTGGTTCCTGGTCTGCATGTGATTCCTGCATCAGAGAGGCAGAGAGAACTGGGTCCAAGGTATGGATAATCTGGTAGGTCCACAGGGTCAACTCCACCTTGTGGGGAGTCCAGGTGGCATCTGGGTCTGAGATGGAGATACGTGTTATGAGTGTGCATCATCAGTTACACACGAACAGAAACAAAACACATGAACCCCACTCTGGGAAAACAAGGCTTAATGCATGTGCGTCAAGTGTTGCCCCAGATTAGCCTGCGCAGTCCGTAGAGACTAATCAGGGATAACCCTTTCCCTTTTATGGAATTTTCGGCTTAAAGAAAGTCTCTTCTTAGCAAAAATCCAGTTTTGGCAGAAGATATTGCCCTGATTTCTAATCGAACCGCACAGGCTAATCTGGGACACACATGTATTAAGCCCAGTTTTCCCAGAGCGCGGCTCATATATTCTTTATCAGGAGAATACTTCATTACAATTACCGGTATAATAATGTTGTTACTAAATTTTGTTTGTTAAACATATTCTTTATAATAATCATAGAATTTTGCAGGCAAAGATACTTTCCATTACTGACAATTAAAGTAGACACCATCGTTTGGTAATTTCAAGATTTTTACACCCTTAGCAGGAAATAAAGTAAACACAATTTCTTGTATAGTAAATGTTATATAACGATTTAGATCTTCATTTTACATATTTAAGGAATAATATATTTCAATACATATGCTAAATAAGCTCTATCAGAATGAAAAAAACAATAGGGCCATGATGGCCCTGTATCACTCCACTGCTGAAAAAAGGCTGAAACAAATATTCTCAGCATGTGCACATTCTAAAATATAGGCCCTATTTTAGCACATGTTCACTTTTGTGACCCCCCTGGGCTGGGTCAAATTTAACCCCAAGGGCATAATTTGAACAAACTTTGTACATGACTACTATATCTCACTACATACAAAATGTGGTAGCCCTAGGTCCTACAGTTTAGGACAAGAATATTTCAAAAGTTTTCACAAAATAAGCAAGATATAAGTGTATATAATGTTCAGTTTTGTGACGCCCGGGCCGGGACAGGGTCAAATTTACCCAAAGGGCATAATTTGAACAAACTTGGTAGAGGACTTTAAGAATAACTGCATACCAAATTTGGTAGCCCTAGGCCCAATGGTTTTTGACATAAAGATTTCACAAAATAGGCGCTTTATAAGCGTTTATTCAATCTTGTGACCCCCGGGGCAGGGTCAAAGTTGACCCCAGGGGCGTAATTTGAACAAATTTGGTAGAGGACTATACAATGTCACTACATACTAAATTTTGTAGCCCTAGGCCCAATGGTTATGAACAAAAAGATTTTTAAAGTTTTCACAAAATAGGCCCTATATAAGCATATGTTCAATTTTATGACCCCTGGGGCAGGGTCAAATTTGACCCCAGGGGCTTAATTTGAACAAATTTGGTAGAGGACTTTTTGATGTCACTACATACAAAATTGGATAGCCCTAGGCCCAATGGTTATCGACAAGAAGATTTTTAAAGTTTTCACAAAAAAGGCCCTATATAAGCATATGTTCAATTTTGTTACCCCAGGGCAGGGTCAAATTTGACCTCAGGGGCATAATTTGAACAAACTAAGTAGAGGACTATACAATGTCACTTCATACCAAATTTTGTAGCCCTAGGCCAAATGGTCATGGACAAGAAGATTTTTAAAGTTTTCACAAAATAGGCCCTATATAAGAATATGTTCAATTCTGTGACCCCCGGGGCAGGGTGAAATTTAACCCCAGGGGCATAATTTGAACAAATTTGGTAGAGGACTATTAGATGTCAGGACATACCAAATTTAGTAGCCCTAGGCCCAATCGTTATGGACAAGAAGATTTTTAAAGTTTTCACAAAACAGGGCTTATATAAGCAAATTTTCAATTTTGTGACCCCTGGGGCAGGGTTAAATTTGACCCCAGGGGCAAAAATTGAACAAATTTGAAAGAGGTTCACCCCAGGAACATTCCTGAGAAATTTCATCAGAATTGGACCAGTAGTTTAGGAGAAGATGTTTGAAGGAAAAGTTAACGCACAGACGCACGCACGCATGCACGCACGACGGACACAGGACCATGACATACCATAAGCCCCGCTGGCCTTTGGCCAGTGGAGCTAAGAACACCTACCATCTTTGTTCAGTTGTTTGCAAATAGGCTTTACTTTGTCCATATATGCCATGTAGAAAGGTAGATCATATTTAATAGGCTGCAACCCTGGAAATGCCAACAAGCACTCATCCGCCATGAAGGCAACATTCTGTGGGGAACCAGCCGCTAGAACTGCTGTAGCAAGAAACAGGAATGAACTAGTTGCACTGCTAAAAGCATCACTGATCATGAAATATGAAATGAACTCATGGATGAATATGCATCAAGACAAAATTGTTTCATATGTAAATAGTTTGCATATGAAAAAGCAACAACAGAACATTAATCAAAAAATATTCTTGAATACAATAGTGCCATAATGGCCTTAAGCGCTCAACTGAGTTCACGGACACCAATTGTTTAAAACTGAGTTCACGGACACCAATTGTTTAAAACTGAGTTCACGGACACCAATTGTTTAAGACTAGACTTGGAGATCTTGTTTTGACCTCACTTGACCCAGATTCAAATATGGCCTTAAAATTATCACGATAAACATTATCTTACCATTTTTTTTTATCAAGATTGAGTTATCAATGTGGCCTTTAGAGCGGTAACAAGGATTTCTAAGATTTGACCTTGTGACCTAGTTTTGGAGCACAAATGACCAAGAGTCAAACTTGGCCTACACATGGTCAAGATAAACATTCTGAACAAGTTTCAGCAGGATTGAATGAAGAAAGTGAACTCGAGTGGAAACGAGCTGAAAGTTGACAATTACACACACAGTGCCTGACAAAGGGTGATAACAGCTTAAATTGAGCACTTCTTGGTCAGGTGTGCTAAAAATGAACAAGGATTTTGATTATAATCAGGTGAAATTCGAATTCCATAACATTTATCATATAAAAATTGCAAGTCCATACACATGAATGTCACGCCAATACCCATCAAAAAGTAACATCACGTTAGATTTCATGGTTTTTAGTTTTTATTAGAACTATTCAAACCTGAAGCAGTTGCAGGACCAACAGCTTTCAGTACACTGAGTGCCTGTATGGCAGCGGACACATTAGGCAGGGCCTTGAATGCCTTCGTACTGGCTGCCAACACCTCATCGTCTGAGTTGCTTGCGACCATCTCCGTGAGACGAGGTCTAAACTTGCCTCTCTTAAGGATAATAACACAATACAACACATAACATGAACACAATTATCTGGTCTACAGTAATAAAAATTAAACAAGACTATGGCCAAGCAATGATGTCCCCTACCGGCTCCACCATTGTTAGATTTATTTTTTTATTTTTTATTTATATATTTTTTTTTAAGTATTTGTTGGGTGCCATAGCAACCACAATTCTTGACATAGGAATAAAATGAAATGACGTGCATAATGTCCATATTGCCATCTATCCATGTTTCAAGTTTCATGAAAAAATATGAAGAACTGTTAAAGTTATCACAGGATCCAGAAAAGTGTGACTGACAGACACACAGAGTGCAAACCATAAGTCGCCTCCTCCAGTGAAACTGGTAGGGGACAATAAGAAGCTCTTTTAAAGGCCCTATGAAGGTGACGATCCGTAATTATTTACCGATTTTTTAATATTTTTTTCATATTTTATTTATAAAGGTTATCAAAAAACAATAAATCTATATATGCTATTGGACATTACCATAAAAAAAAATGAGCAAAACAACTTGTTTTGAGCTCAAAATACAGTGTCCTCCGAGTCAATTGTGTTTACAAACAATCAGTTTATTTACAGCGCTGTTTACTCTGGAGAGTGAAAGTAACTCAGGTCACCAAATATATATCGTTGATTTGCAACGTTTTCCGGTATCACTCACAAAGCAGGTTAAAACGTTTGTAGTGATCTAATAAATTACTTTCTGCTTGTAAAAAGTTGTTTAAAATAGAATTAAAATTGAATTTTCTTTCGGCTATATTTAGCACACGTCACCGCTTTGAGGCTACATACCACGTTAGTTGCAAAGTTGTATAGTTGCAAAGTTGTAAACATTTCTTCCAATAAGGACACGGGTATATCTTCCATAATTCTTGACAACGTTGCACCTAAGCTGTGTTATTAGCATTTTTTATGCAAGAATAACTGAAATCCGGTAAAAATTAGACTAGTTTATATGCATTATAATTGGATTTGTCACCTTTATAGGGCCTTAAACAGCAAAAGCCTAGATTTTTTAATTTATACAATCAAGTTTATTCTGGCAGGAAATTTTGTCAATTTTGTATTCTCTTTACAAACATATGCTGAGCTTCTTGCATATACATCTATACCAGTACTCGAAGAACAACTTTGATCACCCAGTAAAAACAAACACTTTTTCCAACCCCTTTAGAATGCATTTTAATATGTTTATCAACCGATGAATTCCAAACAACAAATTTTTAGTAATATTCTTCAATGGCCCTTTATTGGGTTACATAACTTGACATGAAAGGTTGAAGACAGATCAACTGCTACTTACTGTTAACTTCCACTTCATCAGCTTGCAGAGCTCTTCATGTGTGACATGTTTAGGACTTCTGCTTTCTATCAGATCTGGTAGCTCAGTTTGGAACCTAAATGAGTTAAATATCTGCCTTAGAATTATCTTTTTCTGTAAATATTTCAAGTACAATTTGCAAATAAAATAAAATGGCCGAATAAGATATGCCATGGTTTCATGTTCACCCAACAATTCATAGACAGACAGACATTGTATTTGACTTGCACAATGTACATCGTCAACACTACATGTAGTTGGTATTGATGTATGTCAACATGTATACATGCAGAAAAGGAGCGCCAACAAACATGAATAATTATGTACAAAACAAATGTATATTGAAGTACAGAGGATGAACAAATGAACATAAACAAAGTTTTATAAGTTCAGATAATTATTAAAAATTATTGTTTTATATGTTTTTCTGTCTTAAATCAACAAATAGACTTAAGGCTAAGAATAAAGACTTTTCTTTAAATTATACGATACTATTAATTTTTTATACCACCTGTAATTACATCATTTTTCATTTAGTACATGTTGTTATTGACTTAATATACGCAGGCTATACATTACAGTCGATTGGTGTATAGCGGATTTTAGTGAGTAACGGATAGGTTAAGCGTTTTTTGCAAAATACTTTTATTTATGTTAAGATTAAATCATTTATAGTTTTCTATGAATTGAATACAAAAAGCCTATAATTATTAAGTTGATTCATGTTTTTGATGACGTGTGTCAATGTTAACAACTATTTCTTTTTTTTGAAAGCAAAACAAGGTCACGTAATGTGCGCACTATTTTTGTGACGACAGGAAAAGTGCAGAGGTATGGTTTCTTGAATTTTGAAGATCTTGTTTGGTAAACATAATGTCCATTGATGTAATATTTTAGTATTATGTGTCCTTTACAAAAGTAAGAATGCTCATAAACCAAATTGATACGTACCATATAAAATATGCATGAAAGCTGCAACTCGTGATTAAGTGAATAACGGACATGTGTTGACCCATATTTGGCCCATATTCAGGAATGTGGGGATTGTTTCAAAATAAATATAAACTTAATTGAAGTTGTCCAATACACATGTGGTAAGCGTGTGGCTATGATATTTATTAGTAAAAGCATCATTTTTAATGAAAAATAATCAAATTATATAACGAAAAATCAATTTCTCTGAAAATATATTTTTTACTATCAAATCTCTATATATATAACAAGGTATTCAACTCAAAATGACCCGAAAATAGGGTGCATCGCTTTAAACAGCCGTTTCTTAATCAATTGTGCAGCGATTTCCATGAACGTGGTCTTATTAAACGCAGAAATGAATTTCCTTTCTGGAAATGTACATATATTGCAATATTTTTTTACAAATGCTGGGTCAAATTTCGAAAAATAACACGATACACATGTAATCCGATAAAGACCTTCGGTAATGGCTGAATCAGTGTACCATGAAATTTGCGCTGTAAACAAATGATATTTGTCAGACATTTAAAACCGCTGGCATGTTTCAATAGGAAAGACATTCGTCTTTCGAGGTTAAATGGTTTAATTACTGAATGCATGATGTATATGTTGAAATGAGACTCAAAGTCCTTAGCTATCCGTTATACACCAATCGACTGTATTCAAAGTTATTCATTTATTGGTACACTCAGTGAAGTAAAAATCCAATAAGTGAACCACCCACTATTTATGACGTAAAGTTTTGTTTAGAGAAACTGATATGCTGTTTTATTGACATAATGTTGGGTCAAGTTACATTATGTTAACATTATATTGGGTTATGTTGTTAATTTGTAAAACGATAATGGTGTCTAATAGACCAATTCAAATTAAGCGTCTGTATAACCCCGCG
>VMBQ01000267.1:0-52708 GCA_007657795.1 Dreissena rostriformis
ACGACAGTTTGTATCTCTCCACATACATGAGGGGGGCAAATAGTTTACTATTGTCCTCAAAAAAGACTTGCTGCTTAATGGATGACATTTAACAAACATATTATACACATGACTTTGCGGATCTCCATATATTTTTTTTCTCTTTCAATTAGAATAATCGGAGTTTAAGCTGTTTTTTTGGCACAAAAACAAACAACACAATTTAGTATGTGTGTCTCGCGTAACCTAAACAGTATACGGATGTGACATTTTAGTGAATGTTGTTCGACAGGTCCAGAGTTATGGCTCTCTTGTAGCAAAAAAAAAACACGTTTTTCTTTTGTCGCGCGTAACACTTGTAATGCATTGCTCCTAGAGGGATGAATATCTACAAACATATTAACCAGCGTATACACTTGTTGACCTCTACATTTTAATTTCGTTTTTGATGCTGCTGCTTCAGCAGCTCGTCCAAGTTATCATACCATGAAACAAAAATTCACAATGGCGACCTACCTTAAAGACCGAGAGAGTCCGATTGAGTTAGTGCAATTTTATCAATCGGCATACCTCGCTGATTATCATTGAAATATGGGAAACAACAACAACAATTATAAAATGCCGAAGAAAATGTTAATTCATATATGCAACAAATTGACTAATAACTATTTGTATCACAAGTGTTGATTACTATGATACATCATAATACAAAAAATAACCAGATTGCCATATAGTTCATATGTTCTGAGTCCAGTTCTGAGAAAACTGGGCATAATGCTTGTGCGTAAAGTGTCGTCCCGGATTAGCCTGTGCAGTTCGCACATGCTGACTGCACAGGCTATTTTTGTTGGAATAAAACATGATGTTAAGGCATAATTATGCGTATAGTGTCGTCTCGAATTAGCCTGTGCAGCCCGCACAGGCTGACTGCACAGGCTATTTTTTCTTTTACTTAAACATGAGGGTTAGGCATAATTGTGCGTCACATGTCGTCCCGGATAAGCCTGTGCAGTCCGCACAGGCTATTTTTTTATTTTTATTAAAACCTATTTTTGACGATGCTGCTTCAGCGAAGCAGCTCGTCTAAGTTTTCATACCATGAAACAAATCTTTACAATAGCGACCTATGTAAAAGACCGAGATTGAGTTAGCTAAAGTTTCTCAATCGGCATACTTCGCTGATTATCGTTGATAAAGGTAAAGGCAGCTTGGTTCCCGTCCTCTTTCAAATTTATCGATAGGTTCGGAACAGGAACCAGACACGAAACTGCCAGGTGGCACATCAAACGCTGTGACGCTGGGAAAACCCCAAATGCACTTATTTTAAGATTTGATCGAGAATGTAACCCGCCTCCTAGTTTCGCTGAATTGGTTAAGTTCCCCACGGGTACTACTTCCCCGTACCCCACATTTTTTTTCGCACCCAAATTATTCCTTCTCAATTTTTTTTCGTACCCATTTTTTTTCGTTCCTAAATTTTCTTTCGTGCCCAAATTGTTTTTCGTACACATTTTTTATCGTACCCAATTTTTTTTCGTACCCTAATTATTTTTCGAACCCCAATTTTTTTTGGCATATTTTGTTCGTACCCAAAATTTTCGTACCAGAATTTTTTTTCGTACCCAAAATTTTCGTACCCACATACACAATTGTGGTGATGTAGATAAACTTAAATTGATGCTTTTATATCCATCTCCTTCAAAAGCATCGTCACACCAGTACTGTCAGTACTTTGATTATTTACTTTACCACCTTTCAGCAACACAAAACATAATATAACTTGTGTTGCGCGTTACACAAAAAGTAGTGCTGAAACAATGATGAAACTTTGCAAACATAATAACCAACATGTATGCGCATTTTCGCATCTCGGAAATGTTGTTATGTGTTAGATAATAGTGAAGACACAAGTTCAATTGCATCCGCGTTCTACGAGCACGTATCTAGTATCTACTGATAAGATCATTTTGACACTTCTCAACGGAACTAAAAAAGTGAACAAGAAGTAAAACTGTTCTTAAGAAATGCACATGAAGTACCGTTATACACTTGTGAACTATTCATTTTTCTTGAATCGTGGACACCCTTTTATTGCATTGTGCGCATTTATATTCTTAAATTCAAATCCTGATAAAAAAATGTTTTACTTTTTTGTATTTTTAACGATTATGTCAGTATTATTTATCGGTTATGGACATCGTGAAATCAGTCTTGCATTAAGGTGTTCCGCTGATCGCATTTGCAGGTACTTTGTGACGGTCTAAACGTTTTACGATCGCGACAAGAAAAAATAGTTGGACTTATGCATATATGCAGTATCAACGGGTTCGGCAAATGCTCCGTTTTCTATCGTTTTATGTACATATGAACAGGCCCAAATAAATGCATACTGCCCTTAAGGATGTTAAAGTGTTTGATGGAGGTCAGAACGAAGAAGTCGAAGATCACGGTGAACAGAAATACATATACAAGTGCAGGCATCACCATGAGCGGCGAGAAGTTGGAAGAAGTAACCAGCAACAACCCTGTCCATGAATTGTACCAGAACCGCTGAGGTCCGAATAAGAATTGCCATGACGACCGAAGCGATGGCCAGATTGAGCAGGTTTTGGACAAGCAGTTGCTTTAGCTTAACCACCAATCACAGGCTCCAAAAGTCCGCATGTACTATATGGAGCACACTACCAAATAGTATGTCGGAAACATAACTGCAACACTTGTTGGCCCTCAAGAGCTCCTACTGGCGACCGCCAAACGACGAAAGCCGGCTTTGTTTGGACACGTCACCAGGTACGACTGTCTGTGCAAGACTTCGTATACATGGCACGCTAGAGGGAGGTCGCCGTCGAGGCCGTAAGAAAAGCTGGATGGACAATGTCAACAAGCTGACATCCCTCCCCATTGATGAATTACTCTCAGCATACCACAACAGACCTGACTGGTGGAGTATTTCTGTATCCTCGTCCCTCATTTCCCCCCAGATAAAGCGATATCATTAGATCAAACAATCCATTAAGCATATATTGCCACATTATTGCACTCTCATTAATCAAGCAAACCGAAGTGTTAACTTCTATTAAATAACGCCGCTGGAGGTTCTTGCCTCTTTAATTGTGCACGATTTTAATATAAAGCAATGCATGTGTTTTGAAATGCTTAACTGATTTCCTTTTTCTTTTTAATTGAAATGCGATGAAAAAGGTCAGAGATTAAACATACACAATACCGAAGAAAGTCTTTGTCTCTTGAATAATTTATCGTTTAAAAAACATTATGTGTCTGTTCTAAAATAAAATAAACCTTTAGCTGACACTTTGTGTTGATAATAAATGGACAACAATGACAACCATGGACTAATTGTATCGGTTGTTGAAATGTTTTTTATGAGATTTACGACGTGATCTTCAAAGGTGCTGTAAAAGAGGTTCAGGTATACTTCAGATTTGAATTATTTTTACATCGACGCCTTATATATTCTACATTTGAAAACATTATATATGATGGTTATATGATACCATATAACTAAAGCTATAACCGAATTAATACAAATACATTTGAATTAAACTTAGCTAATTACTGTTTGGAAAATAAATTGGATTATCAATGCATCAAAAATACAACGAGAATCGTGCATTTTGTTTTTCGTGCAATACATGTGCAAAGAGTTGACATGGTCTTCTGTTTACCTTAGATCGGACCGCCTCTTTCAGATTGAAGAACGATCATAACAACTACAGGTGGTTGGATGCACCTACAAATCAAGATATTTTGCATGTGATAACCAACCTTAGGGTCTGTACGTGATTAACGACACATGTCAGCCCATGTAACACATCCAATGTAAGGGCTCCATATCGTACGCTATCTGTAGTTGCCCGCCGAGTTAGTATTTCACGAGTTATATCAATTTGAAAAGGCGGAGCTATTTCAAGATTCATGTCCTATAAAACGGGATGCAATAGCACATTTAATAGTGTGGAACTGGATAAGTTACTCAGTATTTTAACAGTGTGGAAAAGGCGCACGTTCCGTTATGGTAAGTTGTTGTTTTATAAAATTTATAAATATTTAAAGACTATTGTTAGCTATTTTGATTGCAGAAGCGATAAAGCTATTTGAAGAGTATTGGATACTAGTGATATCCAACAGTTCGACTCAGGACATTGAATTTAACTAGATAACACACTCATACTTGAATCTTATATATATTTATCACTCTGCTTTCATTATGTTTTATTTATTGGTAGTTGTGATTTATAAAGTAGCCGTCATCCCAGGTTAACTAGTAAAGGCGGAATAAGATTGTACATTATTATATAATGTTTATGATTTCGATTTAATTAAATTCCAGAAATATCGTTTACTTATTTACAACAATTTATTTTTTAAGTGGTTGACGTGTGTTGGTTCTTTTTTTACAAAATCTTATTTTATCTAAGACTTGAGTCAGTTATTCAAATAAAAATATAATACGTATAGCAAATTCATTAGCAAATTCATTATTTAATGTTGAGTTAACTTGTATAGCGTATAACGATGTTTCTGGTTTTTAAAATATTCTCCTAAATATAATGAAAGTGTGTACTATATGTTTGGCTGCACAATTTTATTTTTGTTTAATCATTTTACTGTCATACTTTTTAAGTCAACCGTGTTGAAATCAACAGATATATTTGCTAAATTATTTAATTATATATTACTATATTATTTCACAATCGATATACATGCGTTCGCCCTTATTTTATCTGTTCGTGATTATTGCATGACAAATGCATGCCGTAAACAAGTTCGGTAATTTTAAGTTAATTTATAAAAAAAAAGACAGATGATCGTTTGTGTTATGCATTTCTGTAAATGAAATTGAAGAAAACAAAGAAGCTATTTGTCGTTTCCGATACAACACATGTGGACCCCGCAGGGTTGAATTTAGTTCAGATCTTGTCTATTTGGTTATTCCGAAATATTATATTTAAGATGTTAATGTTTAAGAAATATAACATGATCCTTAAAAATAGCATTTCCTGATCAGTTTTTTTATATATTATGTAATTCATGCAATTAAAGCTGAATTCAAGCACTTGCAAACCTGTGTATATGTCGGTCTTTTTTGTCTATCTCCCTGTCTGTCTGTCTGTCTGTCTGTCAGTGAGTGTCTGTCTGTCTGTCTGTTTGTCTGTCTGTCTGTCTGTCTATCTGTATGTCTATCTGTCTGTCTATCTGTCTGTCTGTCTTTCTGTCTGACTGTCTGTCTTCCTGCCTGCCTGCCTGCATGTCTGTCTGTCTTCCTGCCTGCCTGCATGTCTGTCTGTCTGCTTGTCTGTCTGTCTGTCTGTCTGTCTGTCTGTCTGTCTGTCTGTTTGTCTGTATGTCTGTATGTTTGTCTGTCTATTTGTCTATCTATCTGTCTGTCTGTCAATCTGTTTATTCGTCTATCCGTCTATCCGTATGTCTGTCTGTCCGTAAATCTGTCTGTCCGTCCGTCCGCCTGTCCGTCCGCCTGTCCGTCTATCGGTCAGTCCTCACGCCCGTCCATCCGCCCGTCCGTCTGTCTGCTTTCAAGGATATATCAGTGTAAATCCATTGTGGTTTGCATTGGTTTCAAAAGACACTCAAGTATCAAGCTTTTAGAACGTCCGTCTGTCTCATTCACGCACTCACTTGCTCGCTCGCTCGATGCTCGCGCACTTACGTCCGCTCACTCGCTCACTAGCTTTCTCGCTCGTTTGATCATTCACTCACTCACCCACTCACTCACTCACTCACTCACTAACTAATTCACTCATACGCTCGATCTCTCACTTGATAGCCCGAACGCCTGCTCGCCCGCCCAAACTCGCTCCTTAAACATCTTTAAATCTAAGCTATTTTATCAATCAAGCTTGATGGCAATAAAGGTTTTGTAACCTCTACCAATTATGTTCTTGGCCATAACCACATGATCTTCTACCTTTTTTTCTTAAAAAAGCAAGGTCTTCATATTTATGTTAAGCCGATGACATCGCAAATGGTCAGCACATATGTTATGCCCTTTAAAAGTAATTATATGTCATTAATAGAACGATTGAATTGCCATCGTATTTGAAGACAAATATTAAACAGAAATCAGACAGAAACAGCACGGCAGTTGATACAAGTGCGAGAGTTCAAATCGTCGTTTACTTATTTCTTCTATGTTTCACAAACAGTCGATCTTCATTCAAAAGCTAATACATGTCCTTTTACCGGAATCTTAAATTGCGCTTTTAACCTCATTTACGTATTCTGAACCTGGAAAGGCTTTTTTTGAAAAATGATTTTTCCCCCGAATAAGGCCCACATTTCCGTTAAGTTCTCTCCGGTTGGTCCTATCTGATCAATAGCCATTCTTTATAATTGAGATAAGGGTATAATCAAGATATCTTTATTCAAACCAACTTAAGATTTTCCATTTTCATAAAACAAACAGGTATATCGACAACGCAGAAAAAACGAATGCTTTACGAGCACATATGTATCCTTAAGTTATGTTTACGTACTTTTAGTTAAAAAAAAAAATATTTAAGGTTTTTAGATGTGTTCATTTGAAACATAAATTCATGTTTTCTGGTTATTCGGCTCATATATATGCACCATCTGGAAAACTGCATAGCCTACTGAGAACTACGGTCTTTAAAGTGCATGTCGTTGAATATAACTGTTCTACGTTAATAGAAAAAATATGCATCTTTTTTACGGTTTTTCTTGTATTGTTTTAGTTTCTAAAAACAGATGTCTGCACCATTGTCGTGTTGGTACTTGTGTTTGGACAATGTAGCGGAGCGGGTTTGTATTTTAAAAGCCTCTATAACGCTCACAAGCAACGAATATTTCATAAAATATTTCTTAAAATAAAGTTAACACATAAATTAAACAATCAGTGTTCCTTATAGCAAAAGCCAACATTTCAACGCTGTATGTGCTCTGGTAACATAGATTTAACAAGATAGAAAATGCTTTTTTTATTGTACAATATATTCAACATGTGGTCATGTACCAATTTAGTGTTAGTGTGTCGTATGAATAGATATCGTTGCGGGAAATTAAAATGGAATATATTGTGTCACATTTTTTTTTATAAAAGAGCATTTTATATCTTGTTAAATCCATGCTACCAGACCACATCTAGCATTGCAATTTTGGGAATTGCTATAAGGAACACTGATTCTTTATGTGTTAACTTTATTTTACGAAATATTTTACGAAATATTCGTATCTTTTGAGCGTTATAGGGGCTTTAATATATTGATATTTAACAATTAAATTTGTATACATATTCCGTATATTGAAGTGGTAAAATCGCACAACGTTGTGTATGTTACTTAGATTACAATAGTTCTGTAACATATTAATATTCCAAAACATTTTTAGCATTTGACGAAGTCTGCACGACAAATACTAATTGCACTGACCCTCACACTGAGTGCAGTACGTCCAAGAAGTGTGCGTGCGTTGCAGGGTTTACTAAAATACCCGCAGGATGCAAAGCAGGTATTTTATACTGTTGTTTCCATTAAAGCGTCACGATAAAATATACATTGTTTATTTTTTATTTTTCCAATTTAAATAATTAAGTGAAAATAACAGGAATGTGATACTTAACGGTGGTGGCCATTGGACTCGTTATAAAAAGGCAAATCAAATCATTGGTATCCAAAATTGAATACGAAAATTACAAAGACAGTAAAATGTACAAATGTGACATAATTCAAAGTAATTTAATAAACCTTAAAGCATCAACATCGTCACAGTGTGTTCGCATCTCGTCTTTGTTAATTTATTACGTGAATTTACTGGAACGGAATAATTAAAGCAAAAAGCGATATACTGAGCTTGAACTTCTGCTAATTTAATGTGAATTAAAGAAACAATATCACTTATGTTTCTTGTATTGTTTATAATTCATTAAAGACAGATCGATTATTGTATTCCTATTAGGGAGAAACGAAACGTATTTCAGAACAAAAACTTAAATTGATACCACTTAAGAATTTATGGGAAATGTAAATGTAAATGTTGTTGCGATCCACAAGCCTTATACATATAAACACAAACGAACAAGTCGTACTAGTTTTTAATTCCGAATGTATAGCTGATTGAACAGTTCTTACGCAACATCATCATACCGAGGGCAATTTGTTTTTATTGTGATCTAAAAAAATATCCCAAGTTAACAACGAACGCATGTTCTTTATGTTTAAACCTACTTATTTTAGCTCGATTTTATCGAAAGCCTAAGGCTTATTTGACAAGCTCTCGAGTCCGTTTCCTGGGACTAGATCCAGTACTTGGTGCCTTTGGGGGAGATCTAAAGAACGCTCCCACTGTGGGGATCGAATCCATGACCTCCCGATCGCTAGGCGGACACCATATCATGCTCTATTAACTGGAGAATATTATTATACATGTATATAGCTTTATCCATATTAATTAACGTGAGCTACTCTTGAATCGTGAAGCCAATGTAATTCTATGACTTTGATTTTAAACTTTGTGACAATAGATCTAAGTATAATATTGTTGAATATAACATGCAAACGCGATTTCTTTTTCAAAATCTCATATTACGTAATTAATTTAACAAAAAGCAAACTAACGTCATTCCATAAATGTTCTAAAGTGCTGAAAGAGGGTCGTTGTGTTACTACATTCTTTCTTCAAACATCACACTGTATTTCAAGGGGGATATCGACGGTAATTACCGTTTTATATTTTCAATGATAACAATAAGTAAAATGAGCACGTTTATTTTTTGTAATATACAACTAGACTATGTGGTACTTTGCGGTTGCGCGGGAATATGAGTAGTTGTAGTGACTACACTTGTGCACTGTTAATAACCTTACTGAAGACGTGTGTGTGTATTTTGTAAGCATGAGTGCGATTCCAACTGGAGTTATTTATCGAAAGAGAAATAGAACAGTGTATTTTCGTTCTGAACGATTTAGTTTTTCAAGATGTCAATATAACTGGATGAATACACGCTCGAAAAGATGAAATATGCATCTTGTAAACGTGTCTTAATTTATGGAAAATCTTCGATATTCCCGTTTAAATCAGACCAAAAAACTGTTTTATTGTTAGAAACGGTTAGATAGGTCAAGTGCGTATTTGTATGTAATATTCTATTGAGTATCCTCAAGTGCTTTTTTTTTTTAATTCAGATCAGCAATTCATTAAATTCTTATTTAATGCTCTGAGCGTTTAGGAGTTCATTCGTACCGCTCAGAGTTCTTATTGCCAAAATCAAATTCAATGTAAAAATATTATATCTCATGTATGTCTATCAAAATCGAGTTCAATCAACCTAATTCATTGTTACAAACACAATACCTGTTACAATCGCCATCAATTAGCGTGTTGTTTGTTGATAAATTCTCAAAACATGAAGTTGATAAAAAACGTAATGAACCGGAAGCCGAAGGTTTGAATTAACGATTTGATCAATCGTACGGAGGTTCCGGATATAGTCGGTGTATAACGATTGGTTGATTAGACACGAGATCTATCTCGCGGATAATTCCGGAGCTTGTCGATAGCTTGTTTTCATTGCAAAAACTTACACATTGAAATGAGCCGTTGACGTGTTTGAAACTTTGGATTAATATCATTATTATGCGAGCACACCATATCACGTAAGTTGTTTTCAATTGCGTATTAGTGATATATTTATGATATGTTTGTGGTTATTTATGCCAGAAAATAGTTTATCTTGCTTATTTTACCGATTATGTACCGCCCGGATTCTCGGCGCTAAAATTACTATGGTTAATCGCGTAAGCGTTTGCAACTCCCTGCGACCCGGAGGGTCAATATATAAATGGGAGTTGGAATATTGCAACTACAATTCATTACGCGTACTATGAAGCATAAATCAAACCAAACATTACACTAGTATAATATATTTTACTGATATTTGTGTTTCAGACCTAGGGACGGCTTGTAACACCACTGCTGACTGTGATACGACGACCACAACCACTTCTGTGTGCGATGTACTAGTCACACCCTATGTCTGCAAAATAAGTATGCCTGGGCTTCTTATTCTCCTCAAACCTGCATGAATATATAGAACATATGCTGGATTTGCTCTCTCAACGACAGACAGTTCAAAGCATATTGATATGTACCTGCATTAATGCAAGAACATCATACGTTAAATTGAAATTTGATGATAAATTTAATGGTTCGATATTTTACGAATACGTGGAACGGAAACACAATTTAAATTGAATGTTTTAATTATAACTCAATTAACTGTTCAAATATTTAAATCCAGAAGAGCGTGTTAAGTTATATAAGGAGAAATAGCTTTTCATGAATTGAATACTTAACTATACCCAAGCTTTTAGTAGCACTTAAATGTTTTGTTCTGAAAGTATATAAGTTCATGCCATCCATATATTCTTACGCATGTATGCGTTGTAATTTAAACTCAGACTATAATTTTTCATAGTAGAAGAATGTGATGACCTACGACAGTACGTCAAACATTCTAGATTGTAACGAAAGGTCAAATGGCAAATAGTTCTAGCTGCATAAACTAAAATTAATAAACTAGTTTAAAATTTCTTCAGATAATTGTTTCCTAATACTACATGATTTGTACATGCCCATTGATATCCAACTGTAGCCCATAGTAAGGTAAAAGTTCAAACACATGACTTTGTCAAACAAAACAGTTTCTTTCTCGAACCTCCAGACGACTTTACGTTCAATTTAGTATTATTTGAGTATAATTGAGATACACGTCTGTCGAAGCGTCATGTGTGTAACTATTGCATTCAACGATAGCTCTAGTTGAATGACTTAATTAATGATTTTCTGGCCAACACTACAAAAAGCTTAATTTGAATCAAGAATATCATTTCATCCGAAACCTGAATGTTATTTATGTAATTATAAAAAAAAATCGGAATATGCTAATATATTTTTTCATTTTAGAGAGTACCGGTAACTGCTCTGTGAACGCAGCCATGTGCGTAAGCAATGCGGTTTGCACGAACAATGTTTGCGTGTGTCCTACCAAGTACAAGGAACACCCTACTGATAAACTCTGTGCGACAGGTGATTATGAAATACGATAATGGTAATTTGCGAACAAACAAAATATGTTAAAGCTCCTTGTTATTCATTACAAATGTTGGGTTATAAGTGTTCCAATATAATCGAACGTGTTTAAATACAAAGTTGAAAACATGTTATGGCTGTTAATTAGTGGCTGTTAATATGTATGATAATAATTATATGGCACTAACACAGAATGGGATATCTGGTTATGATTGACTATTCCACAAAATGTATGCAATATGGCCGCAATAAAATTAATAAGTTGTTCGTCGTATTTTCCGCATCTTTGATATCAATAAGTGAAATTATTAATTAGAGATCATATTTTCCCACAACATCAATCGGTCTGGATTTAAAATCGGGGGAAAAAGTATTCGAAAATTTACATCCGAAATACATGCCAGAATTGTTCAGGTCCAAATTGGCACATTTCATAAACAATTGTCGGGAAATTTGAGCAAAAAGCAGGACACCTAAAACGATCAATCATTGCACCTTTACTTTAGTCAGTATATAACTTACAAAAACTATAATTTTCTGCCCAATTTTGACGATACATGTGTTTCAGAAATTCGTGAACACAGCATTCTCCATTGTCCGGAATTTAACACACTCTATAAACTGAATTGTGGGGTTTCCCCGTATGCCTCGATTTGACATCCAATCGGTACAGGGATATCCCCTTGAACATATGTAAATCGCGTGACGCGATGTGAGCGCATCGAGCACTTTTCTTATTCAACCAATCGTCAATTAACTCTAAATTTAGATTGATGCAATATGTTACAAATTATTTTCTGAAAATCAGTCGAAAACGAAAGTTAATTTATGTAAAACATCGATGCGTATTGGTCAGCATCCAATTTGTTTGATGTACAAAATAGGTGTTTAAAAAGGTTTTATAACCTTAGGTGGTATTATACACAGGATAATTAGTGTCGTTGGCGTTTATTTCTGTATGACACATCTTTCGATAGCAATAAGAGACCCCTATCATAAAAACACTGTGGTGTGAATGCCTGATAAAATCAATAATTTGCCAATTAATCGCCGATAAGGTGTCAAAAACAACACTGGCCCACTCGAGTAGCAGAAGCGGGTTGTTAATTGGGGTCAATAAAGGGATTAGCGATTGTAAATTATAGCCAGACAGAGCTTGAATAACGAGTTTTATTGGGAACTTGTAGACTTTACATCGTTTTTTTTTACGAATGTCGGGACATAATCAGACCGACTGTTTGCGATTTTCAATCGGTCTTTCATGACCCCAATCGGTCTAGGACCGACAAAACCGAAAAAATAGGATCCCTTATTTACAAACATATTTTTTTTTTTTTTATTGCGCCCGCAGTGTTTATAATTCCCCGCACCCATTTTGTTTCAAACAAGAGTTATTGTTTGATCAATGTGTTTAAACCTACATATATGACGAAAGAAACTGTTCATGTAACGTGCTTCTGACACCCGTATGGGATCAATGTATACACATTGGCAACAGGAATGTCGGTTTGGATCAAAAGAATGTTCAATATTCATTTAAACTTGAGTTTCGCTGTCGATGTAATACAGATATGAGGAGTTAATAATAAATTAAAAACGCCTTTTGGTGTTTCGTACTTATTGCAAATAGCATGATGCTTTGCAGTGTCAATGCAAAGGCAGAGGGTATAGGGAGACAAAAGGCGTAAAGTGCAACACAAAAAGATTTTTTTTTTTCTGATAATCTTTTTTTTTTTCTTTGATTGAATGGGTAACAGATACAGATTGAGGTTTGTCGACTGACATTGCCACAGACGTCGAGTTTGTTTGGCGAAGTTAATGTCAAACTGGTAAAAGATCTTTAATGTGTTTTCACTTCTTTCAAACAAGAAAAAAAGAAACACAATTTCATATACGTAATGCAATTAATAAATAAAGTTGTTCGACATTAATTTAGGAAATATATTTTCTCATTTTATAATAACATAGACATATTTACATGTTTTATTTTGCACGATTGTTATGCGACAACTGTTTTATTACACTGCTCGTTTGAATGTTGTTTTTTACAAATACAAACTTTGGTCTGTTTTTCGTTCTGTACATAAAATCGAACGTGTTATGTTACAGTCCTGGGCTTCGCCTGTAGCACCATTGTAGACTGCAACACAACTGTTGCTAATTCAAACTGTACTGACTCTGGTTCAAAGACGTGCACCTGCAACACTGGTTATACTAAGCAGGGGGCTGACTGCAAGGGTGATTCGGGAGGTGGTTCTGGAGGTGATAATATAATTGTGATAACTATATGAGTTGCGCTCTGAGAAAATGGGGTTAAATGCATGTACGTAAAGTGTCGTCCCAGATTAGGCTGTGTAATTCGCACAGGCTAATCAGGGACGACACTTTTCGCCTAAACTGAAATTTCGACAAGAAGAGTCTTTCTATAAACGAAAAATATGATACAAGCGGAAAGTGTCGTCCTTGATTTGCCTGTGTGGAGTTCACAGGCTAATATGGGATGAAACTTTACGCACATGCATTGAACCACCTTTCAACAGATTTCGGTCCATATGGTTGTGAGAACATTTGCTTTAACCCCGTATACATAATTTTATGCATTTGGCAAACAGTAAAGCTCGATGTGCACAAAGTATAACATATACATGATTTAGACGTATTTCAAACAAATACTTCTGACACAATTATAAGTTATAAGTATTTAAACTGGCACATTAATGTTTGCATTACATGGTTTAGGAGTACTTGTAGTGTGAACAAAACTATAAAAAATTAAACAGCAATATAAGTTACAAGTCGACCGTTATTTTTAAGCTTAATTTGAATACCAATTACGTGTTTGGATCACCCGAAAAAACAACATTTACTTAATCAATATGTGAACTTAACTATACTTGTTTGAATATTGTTAAACACTACACAATTTGCCAATAACATTGCTGTTATTATTTCAGCTGAAGGTCTTATCAACATGATGAGCTTCGCCCTCACGCTGACCAGCGTATTCGCTGTCAAAATCTTCTAAGACTACTTACTTACTCTTTATATAAGTGTTTTTGTTTGTGTGTGTATTTTTATTTGAATTAACTTCTCGCGTGAACCGACAAGTTGAGATTCGTTTAGTATACATGTCATCTCCTGTACGGATCCGCATTGTTATTCAGTATTTATATTGCATGTGTAATTTTGTTCCATTCTGTTTCATTTGTTCTGGACACTATTCGTATGCGACGTATTTATCAATCACGTGACTTTAAATAGCAATGCATGTTTTTCAACGAGAGAGTCCACACGTTCAGTATGCTTGTCCGATGTGTTGAATTGCTTTCAAAAGGCACTATGTGGTTGTGATGACCATATGAATATTGTCCGGAATGCGATTAAGTATTCGATATTTACATTCTGTCGTCAAGATTGGTTTTGAAAAGTTTTCGTAGATGAAAAAAGAATGATGTGCTTACTATTGTTTTGATAATTGTTTTTGACATTAATGTTGCAGTTTGTGGAACAAAATGTTTCAATGTGTATTATAAACTGAATATAGAACGGTGTTGAGTTTTAACTTTGAAACAACTCTTTTTGTTAAGCTTTTGGGATAGCGTGTTTTCAGTCATTCGTCCGTTTGTAACCGCGCATCCGTCAAGTCTTTCTTCAAAGGACCTCACTTGAGCCGCTAGGAGAATTTTAACGAAACTTCACTGAATTTGTTCTTGATTTTTGGTCCATGAAAATATTTTAACTGGTTCCGGTTCATGGAAAGATAAGGTCAAGGAACCATAAAAGGGGTTTCCAAAATAAAAACGTTAACCACTCTCTTCTAAATCGCATGGCCGAGAGATTTGATAATTAATATGTAATATCGTATTATGGACCTCTACAATGTTTGCTCAAATCATCCTCTTTGGGTCCAAATTAACTTTGCCATGTGGTAACGTATCTGCCTTATATGTATACAATAACAACTTTCAAGAAAATCTCATCTGAAACCGAAAGTCCCAGAGGTTTGGTATTTGTTATGTAACATTTTATAGAGGAATTCTACCAAATCAGTTTAAAGCATGCACCATTGGCCAACTATGCCTCCGCCATGGAGTTATTTGTTTCGTTATATGTATATAGTTAAACTTCTTGGAATCCGCAAGGCCCAGATGCATGTTATTTTTTATGTTATATTTTAGTTTGTCCCTGGGGTCTAAACAGGCGCAAGTGGGTACCTTGTTCTCATTATAATATTTGAAAACTTACAAATTCTTTCCTCTGAAACCGCAAGGCCCAGAGATGTGTTATTTGATTAGTAACATCGTATAGTGTTCCTCTACAATGATTGTTCAAATCATCCCTTAGGTCAAAGCTTGCCCTGTTAGGCGGGTTACTAATTTACCTTACATGTACAAATACAAAACTTTGAAAATCTCCAATTGTGAAACTGCAAGATTCAGAGGTTTGCTATTCCTATGCAATATCGAGTAGTGGTCCTCTACCGAGTTTGGTAAAATTATGCCCCTGAAATCAAAGTGGCCACCAGTTTTAAATTGACCCCTGAGGTCACCAGTTTTAAAATTGAGTTATATATGGATAAACATAAAACATATTCTTGTCTGAAACTGCGAATCCCAATGCTGTCATATTTGGTATGTAGCAGGATCTGGAGGTCCTATACAAAGTATACTCGCATCATTACAATTGGCTCAAACCTGACCACGCCTTAAAGGTTACATTTTTTAATATGGACACATAGAAAGTTATCTGTTCAAATTCTACAACAACAAGGACACAACAAAATAATTAATGTTTTAAAACGATTTCAATCGTCTCTACAATTAATTACCGGTTGATAATTAAACTGGTTGCTGCGTGGTTCATGCAGATTCGAATATATTGTACTCTTTAGAAATCAATAAAGTCAGTCAAAGAAAATGAATTTAACACACACGTATGTACCGCTTTTATGCAAAAACCATGGTTTAATACTGGAAAAAATACATGCAGAAAAAAAAAACGCTTCCGTTCAATGATTTATGATCGTCATTTTCTGATACAATGGACTATGTAACATGTACATAAATAAGTTGATATTGCTCCAATAAGAGTTTGTTATTATAGCATTCAGATATGTTGTATCTGTAGCAGATAAAAAAATGGGTATTTCAGCATGGTAATTTAATAAAAGTTATTCTAATGCGAGCGGCTTGGTTTAAAATGTTGCTTTTTACGCATTTCTATATTTTGAACAAACATATATACATTGTATCGTAGCCGTTTAAAAAGGTCGCCATTTACGTTCAAAATATATAGGACACCTGGGACATTTCCATACACGTGCCGTATACACAAGCATGGTTCGTGGGACGAATCTTCTAGTTTTGGTCAATCCGGCCGCGGGTCAAATTGCCAGTTGGTCAGAATGTTTCAACCTTAAAGTGGCTTATTGAATACTATCGAAAGTGCGGAATGCCGTGACCTCAGACTTAAATAGAACTTAAAATATCCCGGCTGTCTGATATGAAAACACACATATTTTCCTTTTTTTTATAAAAATATTATCTATTAAAAAGTTTTTTTCCAAAACTTTTTTTAAATAAAAGAAATTTAAACAAATATCGCTGACGTATCTGTAAAGTTGGTTAAGTATGTTATAGTCATTACATTCTTTCTTGGTTATTATACGTTCTTCTATTAGCGACTTCAAATAGATGCTCACTATTTTGAGGTTATCGAGCAACGCTTATTCAAACAACATATCTACTATGACCTTTCATTGGTCCCTGTTATTACAATCCGTATTTATGTACAAAGTTTTGATTTTAATAAAACAACCGTCCACGAGGCATTTCGCGTCCAAAGCAAATACGTGACCTTATTTCATTGTGTAGACTAAGCATTTAATATGTGTTAATATAAGTAATCTTTTTTTATGTTTAAACTTTAGTTATTGTGATTAATGATTTATATGGTAACACGTAACATATTGTTTTCGTCGTTTGAGCACGTGCGAATTAGACGAAAACTACTTTCCCTTGTCAATGTAGATCCGATAGGTGGCTCTATAAGAGAGCGTTTTCCTCGTGGCCGAGTTAATCTGTTCAGTCATTCAGCGTTGGGATTGACTGATCGATACACACGTTATTTTTTCACTATGTAAACTTGTTTTTTGAACATAACCACGCGGTCTAGCGATAATTGTTCTTTTCTTGAAAAATTGGACTTGCATAGTTTAATTATGGAACTTTTAAGTAGAAGTGCGTGAGCAGAATATAGGATCATCAGAGCCGAGTCGAAACAGTCGTGAATAAGAAAGCACTTCAAAAGCCGTCAGCTGCCGTTACTTCCGGAAGCTTGCAACGTGGCGGAAACACTACATAAAGGGAAATGCAAGAGACGGAAATGGTCCCTGTTTCGCTTGTGCAAAAATCACACACTTCGGATTCAACTGTCTGTACACTCGGCGGTACCCGCAGCCGGACGTCCCTACCAAACAGTAGCCACAGCTCGCAGAATCCCGTTACAACAGACATAGATTTAAAAGATGAGTATTCATTGTTTACTGGTATCTTTGCTTACAGTCAGGACATATTTCCTGACAGCTATATTGAGTACGAACAAAGCCATAAAGAAATACTGATTAAACGCAAGTTGAAAAATCAATTTAAGTTTTGGAAAGATATTGGATCTAACTGATTCATTTTAGACGTTATTTAAAATGGTTATAAAATTCCGTTCAAAAAGATTGTTGGATGATTAATTTTGATATTACGCCTGCATATCATTTTGTGGATATTGTTCAGCCATACACATACCTACACATTATTTAGGTATTGGTTGAGAAGATTGATCAGATGATGACATTGGCATCGTAAAGACATACAATAAAACAGTAATTATGTCACGGGAAATTAAGTCAGATTTGTTGTTATCCCGCTTGATGCCCAAAGTTGACAAATCATGCTTGGAGCTCCATGTTTATATCGGGGTGTAAAGTCGATTAAATTTTACAGACGCTAAGATTATTTAAAAATTTTGAACTATGTCTATGTGCTAAACAATTGCTAGGTCTGTGCGTCAAATTATATCCATGGGTGTAAATCTCGGGACGGTATCTCAAATTATCACTATGTATTTAAACATAGACATACATAAAGCCAAACTTTGGAACTTTTACATTAATTCGTCTGAAGAAAGTAAGGTTCAACTTTCGATTTGGAAAGAACATTTACAAAGTTTAAATGTAAGATCATTCGCAGTCAGCCATGGCTGTAATAGAATTGACGCTAGCAGCACTGGTTTAGCAGGATATGAGCTTGAAATGCCCAGCGGTGTAGTGCATGACACGTGGTCGCCGTCGGAAGCGGCAAAATCCTCCGCATGGAGAGAATTTTGTGCTGTTTACAGAGTACTGTTGTCGCTTGAGCACGTGCTTGGTTTTTTGAATGTGTGTTCTTAAGTTGAACTTTTTATCAACACGAATTGTGTGTTAATAATTTAATATCTGTTCTTTCAGAGTCATGAAGATGATAAAAACGCGCTTCCTGACGTCTTGGTGGGAGAGGTTTTATTGCTGCCGGAGTTACTAAAAGAATCATGATCTATTAAATCGTCATGTGTTATTTACCGAGGGAGGTAATTTCGGTTATCATAATAACTATATCATGATAAAGGCGCTTGCCTAAATGACTTATGCTGTTTGTAAACCCTCGATTCAAAGGAGGGAGATTACTCGTTAATGAGTATGCGCTGAGTCGTACAGCGGTTATCGCGCATGTCTTATAGAAGCCGCTGTGGCTTGTTAAACACGAGGTGTGGAAACGTGCGTGTAAGCGCTGTACGATGTGTCGGTATAGGCTGTCGTGTTAGTTATATTTATTTATCGACGTATAGTGTGAAATGTTGTGTTACGCGTTATAACAAGTTTATAGTGAAATATAAGCGATTTCTATTGGTCAGGTTTTGCACGAGGAAATCGTGATAAAGTTTTAGGTTGTGTGTAGTAATTCTACCATAGGCTCTCACTTCGTTAACATCTATTTTATATTACATAATTATTTTGTTTGTATGTTTTTTCACGAAAGAACAATTTTATGTTATTGTTTAAACATGTCAACAATGTATGTTAAAGACGAGATACATGATTTACATGTACTGAATGAGGCCCAACATTGTTTGTGATCTGAGAGGGGTATTGGTTCCGGACATTTTACCATGGGATTTACATGGTTTTCTAAAAAGAATACTAAACATTTACGATATAGAAACAGCTGATTATTTGTAGATTTCTCTAAAATTAGAGGTTTCAGGAGGTGATGAAGGCACCTAGACACCGGTCTTGAGCCATGGGTCCTCATACGTCCCCCTGCCATTAAAAGAAAAATGAAAAATGAGCAGTAGGGTTGCGTATCCCGCTCGCGGTTAAACCTGAATCGTTCGTTACCACCGATTATTGTTTGGGGTGTACGTGAAGTCATGTGCACTTCTCTTAATTGGTGGTAATGGATAAATCTTGTAATTATCGCAGCTGCTTTTACTAAAACTAATGCTTCACTTTATGTACTTTTCGCAAATTGGCGTGGTGGATGGGCATAGGGGGCGTCCTCTGTAAGCTTTGGGCATCGGCGGCGGACGGGCGGTTGTTAGGGCCGTGGCGTCCTTGGGCTTGTGCTTTTGAATTGTGTAGTTAAATTGTGCAATTGTATGATTTTGAGTTTAGGCTTGACGTCTGATGGGTATTTATAATATATAATTATTCGCATGCAACGCATGTGCATGTTTAATGATACGTATAACGACGTGTTTTTACAGAATGGTCATTCTTGATCTGATATGGGTTAACAAACACGCATGTTAAATACGAGGTTTTGATTTTAATTTTGATGTTTTTTAAAGATTGTGAATCACCTTTTGATTTACGACTTGGTAGATATGTGTAAGAAGCTGCACATAAAAACAGCAAATTATTGACCACTGTTGTGTAATGAAAATGGTCTGGTTATATCATTTGTTCAAGATTTTGTAGTTTTGCCTTCCAACACAGAATTCTATACACCATGTAGAAATGGTGTGGGCATCTTTGGAAATGAGGATCTTAAATTTCGCATGTTAGCTTTATTAAAAGAGTTTGTGTTAATGGGAATGCAGTTTGAACGTATGTTCACATGAATGACGTATTCACAAGCCGGTATCGGCGATGGTTTATTATCGGTGTTTATATGAGGTTTCTTATTATTGTATATCAAGTTAATAATGTAGAGTAGCTCAGACAGAAAACAAGTATTTGTCCTATAACACACTTAGAGAATTGTTGTAAATTGGCATTTAAACCGTATGTTCAAGACATTAGCAAATATTGCGTTCACTCTTTTAGAGCTGGTTGCGCAATTGCTGCGGCTAATAATGGCATTCGTGACATGCTGTTTAAACTTCACGGTAGATGGCTGAGTGCGTTGTAGTAGACTATGTTGATAGCTAAAGACGGCTATGTTAAAAGCTCTGTTGATGAGAGGTTTAGGGTTCCAATGTCACTTGGATTATAACCATCGATGTATTCTATAATAAGCCAATTATTATTTGTAATATACTTACAAGCCCGTTCTTTTAGTTCAGTCGGTCATACCAACGACTTAACCAAAAAATATGTTGTTGTATTTTGTTGTTTTTCCCTATCGGGAGCGTAGTTGTGAAGGGAAATATTGTTTTCGTCGTTTGAGCACGTGCGAATTAGACGAAAACTACTTTCCCTTGTCAATGTAGATCCGATAGGTGGCTCTGTAAGAGAGCGTTTTCCTCGTGGCCGAGTTAATCCGTTCAGTCATTCAGCGTTGGGATTGACTGATCGATACACACGTTATTTTTTATTTGTTTTGAATAATAGTTAAAGTAACATAACAAGTGTTGTTGTTTAAAAGTTTAATCTACATGCAACTTATTCTGGTATGAGCCTATTTTGAAATTTAGGCTTGTGTTTTTTACAACAGGTCATGTGTTTGCTCACATTGAGGATACATTCAATGTTTTCAATATATACATGTATACCAGTATCATATTATTTATCCCAAAGTGGGATTCGGTCTCCGGAAGAATATGCTTGGCTGCCTTTATAGTTGCTTATGAGGAGGGACTCGTGTAGGCATACAGTATGCCTGGTGATGTAGCAGTCTTGGTTGGTAGGCGCGGCTGCCTTTATAGTTGCCTACGAGGAGGGACTCGTGCCGGCATACAGTAGGACTGGCGTTGTAGTAGACTATGTTGATAGGCGTGGCTGCCTTTATGTTGCCTACGAGGAGGGACTCGTGCCGGCATACAGTATGCCTGGCGTTGTAGTAGACTATGTTGATAGGCGTGGCTGCCTTTATGTTGCCTACGAGGAGGGACTCGTGCCGGCATACAGTATGCCTGGCGTTGTAGTAGACTATGTCGATAGGCGTGGCTGCCTTTATGTTGCCTACGAGGAGGGACTCGTGCCGGCATACAGTATGCCTGGCGTTGTAGTAGACTACGTTTTATGATAGTTGTAACGATGAGAAAGCTTTTGTTTGTATTCATTCTTTTATGTATGTTTGATGACTATGTGTGGATTATGAAAATGTATGGATTTGTATGAAATATATTGTATGCTTGTATGTGTAATGCATATGTGGACTGTATATAAAATGCGTGAGAAGAGAGGAGTAATACACGGTATCAGTCAGTCGGTCATACCAACGACTTAACCAAAAAATATATTGTTGTATTTTGTTGTTTTTCCCTGTCGGGAGCATAGTTGTGAAGGGAAATCACCTTAAATAGTGTCAAGAGATGAATGCTGTCAATGTTTTAGAATCCATTGTAAAAAATAAGAATTTACCGCTTCGCACTAATACACATCTTCAAACTTCATCTTGTTGGCATACTATATGCAACTGCCCGTCCCAGGCACAATAATAAATAACTGTTACACAGCGTGGACCATTATACACAATAAATTAGTTGATTAATTACAAGAACTGTAGTGTATAGTTTTGAAAGAATTTCCGGAGAGTTTACTTGCATTCCTTGATAGAACACAAACGGTAAGTGCAAACAAAAAATCATATAATCACTATATTTACACACAAAACACACACAATAAAAATGACTTCATGACGTCTTTGCTATACGTGGAGTTTTTAAAACAGACATAAAATGATAACGCCTCACAGTGCTCATGCATTTCCAGCAAGTCTTTCCTGATTGCTCAAATGTTAGCACAAGCGGAGGCGGCTTACAGATTGATAAGAAACTTTGAAACTTAAATCGGTGTCAACATTGTATTGCTATAATTATAATACAATCATGATATCAATAACTAAGTATTCTGGCAAATCAAAAATACATACCATTACACAATGCTGGAATTTAATAATAAATATTACATTAATAACGCACTAGGTAAGTACTCATAAACATTCTCAGATCATGATGATCCTTGTAAGACATTTTGAACATCAGCACCTACCACATGAAATTATTGAACTACTAAATCTGTACATATATTATTGTTCATTTAAAATTTACGTCTCAAGTCCCATATAATAAAAGAGCAAAGAAAAGAAAACAAGAATAGTTTTGTGGGCCTATAACATGTGGATCCGAATCGTTTTGTGTTACATATACATGAATTCATTAAAGAAAAAGTGATACAATATTACCAGAGGAGTAAACTGTAAGTTGGAAATAAATCATCAATAGGAACGTAAAAAGTTCCATCGAATAGCTCGTACAGTAACTTTGTTAATTATAGTAGGAGCAAACACACGAGTACAAAATAATTTATAATGTATACTTATTCAATTATTTAAAAGTGATAAGTACTCCTAGCCGTTTTTTATTTACTTTCGCAAGAACGATACAACAAAATCCGTCTTAATTTGAGTAGTTTTAGTAGTTACCGTAAGGGGAAAAAACTATTGCGAGAAGCGTGCGCATGCCGTTAATATTTATGAATTACCTCTCTTTGTCTAATGTTTCATATGCATGACCTCCATACACTTATCCACGTTATTTTGTCACAATATATGAAATTCCAAGATGACGCACAGTTTCTATAAAATAACCGTTTGAAATGCCTCTTTTTAATCCAGACAACCCGAACTATTTTATATACGGCCTACGTAGGAGGAGACTTACACATTTGATCATCGAGATCCTTTTTGCTAAATATAGTTTATATATGTATGGTTTAATTTCTTTATATTTGTTAATGACTTGTGTACGATTCAATGCGTTTGTAATTGTGAAATTTGTGACACAATAAATCGTTAAATTGTATAACTCTGAGAAAGTCCCATTACAATAAATTTCCAAAAGGAATGTTTTGCCACAAGCATTACTTTCACAGTGAGCAGCCATGTGATAAATACAATAGATAAATATAGGAACATTAAACGGAGATACATAAAGATGAGGTATTTTTACACTTAATTACGCTTGTCTCCTTGGGCTTTGCTATAAAAAAAACATAACAAAAAGTACAATATTAGTAATTGAAAATATTTTACACAATGCTAGCGACCATAACAAATTATAAACGGTTATGTTTCCTTTTATAGATATGTTTTGTATTATACTGCACTCATGAAAACAGCCAAATCTAGGATACTGCACTTAGAACATCATACAACATTGTACATCATGTACAGTTGATAACATCGAATCTTTTCTTTGATAATTTACTTATACGACAAGTCAGTGACTACCACATTCGTAATGGGAATGACTCTCTAAATGTGAATGCCTCTGTACTTGAACGTGTGACTTTCTGATTCATCTATTTAATATATTCTGAAAACATGGTTATAATACAAATAATTGAGCTTATAGTTCAAATGATAATTAAACCTTTGAATTTCCATTAAATCATTAACTTTCTTATTAAATAATTGATTCTCTTATCAAAACCATGTCATTCTACGAGCGTTATTGAAACTTAACCTAAACCGCTGACATTTTAATTAAATCAGAAACTCTCGTTTGAAATAATTTCTCTACTCGTACTTTGTAATGCTTCATTGACATTACTCAAAACATTGATACTCTACTGAATGAAATAACTCTCCTTAATCTTGGCCCTCTATAGAACCATGGTTATTTTAATTGAGTAAGCCTTACATCAAGTGAAGGGATGAATCTGTCCTTTCCGAACTTAACAAACAAGGAGAGCCCATGTTAAGAAGAAATTTAAATTAGCCTGATGTAGGGTTTCGGCAGTAAAATGTCAATAAAAGTAACACAAAAAGCTGAGTTCACATTAATTAAACGGTCAAGGCAAATATTGATGGTTTAAACCAGTTGGAAAGTATGTGGATACAAAAACTCATATGTAAACTTACATTAACCGTATATTTATTGAAATATTATTATCAAATGATTAAATGTGTACCATATAAACATAATTTGATATTTCAAAGGCACTATACAATTAAGTAAATACATTTGATAGCTAAATCCCGTCTTGTTGACAACATTTCAGATCTCTTCATCATTTAGTACATATTCAAGATAATTATTGTATATCTCAGGGAGAAGACGTACGGTAAGGTCATAGATGTAACGTGTGCACTATTAACGCAAACGTCAATACTTCCTCCAGAACATCTCCCGAGCTGCAATGTATGACAAAAAAGGATTCAAATCGTTTTTCACCAGAGACATCTTATGCAATTATCTTTATTAAAAGCCTAACATTATGCCCATAGTCTTGTTAAAACAGCATACTTACTGCAAATGCCACTTTGTTGTTTTTTTCTTATTCAAGAAATTCGCAGAAACAATTTTTTAGCAATTTGATTCCTACGTGATTTCTTCATGCTGTAGGAAGCATATGTACACATCAAGCGTACTTAATCGACCAATCCTATATATAATTGTGTTTAAAATGAAATAGCTCTTTTGTTTTCCAATTAATGAATTGCTTCACTGGATTCCGCGTTTCCAATCTTTTGTTTATCTCTTCAAATTCGCAAAACATGCCACTTAAGATTTCAATAATCATAGTTCACCAATTGCATGTATTATTTTATGACACCTAGAAGATATGAATTGATCGGAATACTAAATAGAAGACGATCACTTGGAGATGACAACATTGTTTTGATAGGGAAAACATTAATTGTCATGAGAAAAACAAACTTTACATGTATATAGAATTTAATTTTATGTGCAAAACGTTGTTTCTAGCAAACCATGATAAATTTAAATTGCGGTTAATTCTGATACGACAGTGTATATAGTGTTGCTTAAATATATATAATAGAAACACTTAAATATCTTTGTTTTCTTACTATCCGCTACGCAAATCAAATTTAAATCAATTGAAAGATTGGTCCGTTTTGAAACAAATATACATATATAATTCTTTGACGATTAAACAAGTTTTTTTTTATCTAAATGTCTCGAAATTTTAAATTACCCTATTTAATTTTATAAACATTTATAACTGTTACAATTTATTGCTCATTATACTGCCTTACTTTAATTACACCTCATATAATGTTCCCATTATTCCGAACATCCAAACAAATATCCCTCAAGGCCACTGTATGACAATTATTTAACAATACGTTCTTAGTGCAAATACGTCATTTTAATTTTCCGCAACGATATATATTCATACGACACGCGAACTCTAAAATGGGACATGAACACGTGTTGAATAAATTGTACCACAAACAAACAAAAAGGAGCATTCTGTATTGTGTTAAATGTATGTTACCAGACCACATCTAGTGTTGAAATTTTGGCTATTGCTATAAGTAACACTGATTGTTTTTGTGTTGACTTTATTTTACGAAATATTTAACGAACTTCAGTTGATTTTGAGGTTTATAGAGGCTTTAAATGTACACCTATGTTTCATTGACGATAAAATAATAATTAACTTAAATGGTGTCAAACACGACCCTTTTTAATTCTACAAACATTTATATATATGTTTTGCTTTCCAAACTGTATTTACTTTAATAACACCTAAAATAATGAGTACATAAATCCGATCAACAAAACAAATAACCCTCAAGACCACAGTCTGCCAATCACGTAACAAAGTGCCCGGAGTACAAATAAGCAAAAATGTTTTTCAACAACAGTTTCGTATTTGATCGAATGCAATCATATCAAAGTTTGTAGTTGAAAGGTTTTAAGTACAGTCCACATCCTGTCCAGTACTCAATAATGTTAATGTAGGGTGTGATGAATGCAGGTATTATTTGAAAGGTTAAACTATCTTAAACGCATATTTTAACATATACCATAAAACCTTAATGTAGTTCAAAATATAATATCATTTAGCTTCAGTAAATAAATAAAGAAACAATCAGTTAAGGCATAATTGTGAAAGTTAAGGAACTCGTCATAATTCAATATATATGATATACAGACGATAGAGATATGTACATAATACAAGTTCACTATAAATACATGAGACAATTCGAATTATTGGCACAGGGAATCATGTCAATGTTACATCTTCTGTAACTTTACCTGTCCAAACTGATTTTAGTTTTCCAACGTTTTTTTTTTTTTTTTTTTTTTTTTTTTTTTTTTTTTTTTTTTTTTTTNTCTTAAAATAGATCGACATATAATCAGCACCGGAGAAAGAACAAACAAAAAGAACAATCGCACTAGGCACAACAATAACACAGACAAATACAATGAATACATATGTGTGCACATATGTAATATGTGTCCGTTATGTGGTGCAACGATTCGCTCAAACGTGGCAATCCTATTTGGTGTATATTGTTTTTTTAAGAGCAGTTTAAAGTTTGTTCTCTTTCCACTGTACACGTATGTACCGGCCTAAGTTCAATAACAACTATGAAAACTTCTTGAGATCACTCCAAAATACAAACATTACTGTTCGTATTCAGGAAACGGTCAAGAGGGTATGTCTATAAACCTCAGGCTTTCGACGCAATCGAGCTTAAAATATGTTTAAACTTAATTTACAAACAATAATGACTTTGTTAAACAAAAGGTTTACGAATATAATCATTATATATAACATATATTTCCCTTAAAATGTCAAATATCGTTTCTTTGAAAAGACTCTTTTCGAAAGTGCTTAGCATAATATGTTCATTATATCATATTGTAGGGGGTAATGTGTGAGACATCCGACCGGGAGGTCACTGATTGAGATAGGATCCAAACCCAAAAAGAGTTCTTCAAGGTTAAAGGTGCGGTGTACAGTCTGCTTCGATGACGTATGCATCTTCAGCCGACTTCGACATAAACCCCCCGATCACTGGGATTTAAGTCGTCCGTTTACATTTGGCGCAGTAGGCAGCCACGGCACATTGTCTTATTTCCCTCACATGTACCCATTTATACACCTGGGTGGAGAGGAGCAAGCGTGGGACTAATTTTTTGCTCAGAACAATCCAGTGCCCTGAGCGGGATTCGAACAAGGGACCTCCACAGTTCTTGAGATCTTTCCAAAAAAATCAAGTACTAGTCCTTTCCAGAAAACGGATTCGGTTGTGTCTCTAAATCCAAAGCATTTTGATGCATTCGAGCTACAATAATATATTTGAACTAAGATTTTATGATTTAAATATTCATTGTATATATTGAAATCGTATTAAGCCAACACTATAATCTATGTTCTACATCAGTAACAAAGGAGATCTGTTAAATGAATTGTTGTCATCTACGTTATGTTAGTTGTTCCATGTGGACGTCCGTTGAACTTTCTGGCATTCGTTTGCAATGCAATAAGTGTTCAGATGATTATAATCATTTCTGCGTCAAGTGCAGAAATGTGTCGTCGCATAGCAACAACACTAGTGACATCAAAGCCTGTCATCGATACAGACCAATGCAATTCGCGACGGTTGAAGTGGTTTCTTTAACTTAAATGCACTGTTATTGTTTAATGTGCACTTGTAAAAAACTATAACTGTGTGCATTATCCACTTTATAACTGGTGATTCGTGCTCTTTAGTCAAATTATTTGAGAGCATTACTTTAAAGTTTATAACTTATTGGACGTTTGATGTTGCAATTCGTTTTCACTGTATACAAGTTATATTGACATGAACATTGACACTTTAGATAAAAACTTGTGTAAGACAGTGTTTGTGCTTTTTAAACATCTCTATCCAAGGTTTGCGAAAGTAAAACCGCTTTTTAAAGATTTTTGTATCTGATATAAACCTAGACACTCGTTGTTTCTTTTAATAAAGTACGAGTTAATACCATTTTGGTCCATTATTAAGGTAGGTACGTAAAGCAATTGTTTTGACGTTGCAATGGTCTAATACATTTACATCTAGCATAATGTCAGCCTATTATACCAAGTGAGGTCATGATATGGAGACATAATGGGAACAAGTCGAGAGGAAATGCTTAATTTCGCTATTGCAGATTCAGATCTATATTTGTGCAGCTGGTATTAATATGGCCATTTCTCTTCAACCGCCACACAACAATGTAACTACTGATAGGACATTTAAAGTGATAATAGCATGACCATTGTGAATATAAATGGTATTGACAACGAAAAAATCGTCGTTAAGTTTCCGTGTCATGTATATAAATTGTTTTTGGTATATTCAAACCCGTGGGAGTATCGTCAAACAACAAATATTATTTATTGCGTGATTTATCGTGCAATGGGGCACGGTAATTTTCAGAAACAGTTAATCACGTCGAAATCCACTAGGTCTTCGGTTGTAACTTAACTATAATAAAATGACAACAACATGGAAACCACAAAATTGCTTGCAATATATAATAATGGACTTTGATGATTCAATAATGGCATATCATCATCATTATTGTGCAACCAATGATACTTATAACATACGATATTGTTGTCGAAAACATAGTAAGAAACACATGCTATTCAATCACTGAAAACGTATACGTGTTTCTTTTGTAAAACGAATTATATCACATGAACACAATTGTATTCTCATTGGCGCCTTTTTAGCGCCGGCCTTCAACATTTTAATACCGTAAATTTATTCCAAAGAGAATAACAGTCCAGGGAGTTATTTTTAACAAAATGTTAACGTGATTTCTAAAAGCTTTAAAATCTTTCTCATTGATTAATTAATTTGCCGACACAAACATTAAAACGATGATCTTTGTAATCAAGCATTATATTTAATAAAGAAAATAATAAGTGAAAAGTTAATAAAAAGGTCTTAAAATTACATCGAGTGATTTGAAGACGCCAAATGATATCATATGGGATACATTAAATTCCAAAACATTATCAGAAGAAAAGAGTCGTGTTATTATAGTGTTTGGTTTAACGGAGAGTTACTAATTGCCTTTTCAATACAGGTACACAATACACCATTATACACAAAACATTATTATACTATTTATCACCGTCTTCGAACGATCAACGCATGTTTCATGCAGGAAGAAAACAGGTGTTATGGGCACACAATTTACAGTTCCAAGGCCGTTTCTCCATTTGTATTCACTGTTGTGTTTTTGTTATGTTTTATGTGTCATGTGTAATACATGTGTTCTGCATCACACGGTTTGGCAACTCGACTCTTGCCATAAATAGGGACCACGTGCTTTAATAAGGTTTCTACATTGTGTTCTACACAAACTCAGTTTTACGACCAGACTCTTAATAAAGGACCACGTGGGTTCTTTAATGCTGATACAGCTAAGTTTTATTTGATTTATATTCGCAACAAAAATGTCGGTCCGAGAAAGTGTCTGGGCTGTTCTTCGCCACTGTTTTAAATATTCATACTTACAGTTAGAACGGTCCAATTGTCAAGTAATATGTGAACGCCAAGATGCTTGCCCTGAACTGGAAGCAATACATTGAGTTAGTCTATAAGCCGTGAACTAATTTGTGTCCGTGCAAAATAGATTCATGTCGTTACCCATCGTTCAAGTAGAAGGGACTAAAATATGACTTTTCATCACAATTGGATGCGTTTTTCTCAAGAAAGCAATCAGTTGTAGAGCATCCCATTTCACATCGTTGTGCTTCTTTTGATAGTTTCCGTGAATTCCTCTGGAGCATTGTGCGAACGCATCTAAATACTGGCATTTTAAGACACGTTTCAAATACACGATAAATTGCTCATATACCCTCATACCAGTCGAACGATTACATAAGTACAGATTATAGTGCGTTATATTTGTCCAATTTACTCATTTCATAACGGTCTCATCACAATAAGAATTAAATTTTTGAACGCGTTATGCTAGTAAACATTATACATAACCGATGATAAATGGTATGGATTATTGTCTGTTAACTCGCCGACTGGAGCTTCCGCTATATTGCAATTTGACAGATAAAATGTTCAGCTGTGCGGGAAAATGTGTTTGTTTTTACATTCTTTTGCGTCAAAATTGGAATCGGTTACATCACGCAAGCTAAATAAACCGTTCAATGCAACATTTTTTTTCTGCAGTGCACTGACATATAGTTAACGTACATAAACACGTATGTGCATATTTATCTTATGAATGTACTTGGAATATGCAAGTATTTTTTAAGACAAGAAAATGCATGGTAACGTGTACATATTATGCCTCTTTAAAAATAAAGTCTTCTTTGGTCTTTGGTACAAAAGCATAAATATCTATACAGATGTTCAATAGTGTATACATATTTGTACAAAGTGCAGTTTAACAGACACACTTTGTTAGACAATACGTTGTCTTTATAACGATAGATTCGTTGACTGTTATATCAAACAGAAAGAGCACAAATGCAGACAGCAACATATGTCTCAAGTTAGAATATAAAACGGACGTTCTTTAATCTAAAAATAACAAAGTGTCTGAAAGTTGAAGCTAACAGTCAATAACATGGCGTCTCGAATTAGTAGCGAATTGCCTGTAACGATTAAACCCTAATCAACCACATCACCAGAGAGAGTTCACTTCTTTGTAGGGCTTTTACGTGAATCTGACATACTTACACGTTCTGAAAAATTTAGTTTAAAGGGACTGTAAACCACGAATGACGAAAAAGAAAAGTTCTAAAATTCAGTATTTGTTTACAATTATTAGTTTATATTGATTAAAATATCACGACTGGTATATTACATTACTCGAAAAAAGTTCATATTTTCAGTATATGCGGTAATAAAATTTCGCGATGTGAAATCGAAAGTACATCGCGAATATAGGTGACATAACGATATACACAGTATAGAACGCATCGATATTTGAAATTTAATGGAAGAAGTATGTTACATGGAATTAATATGATCTTACACCTGTTGTTTAACGAAGTCATTAATCTTTGTTAATTTAGTTTAATAATGAATATATAAAAGCTCGACATAATCAAAACCCTGAGGCTAATTGACACACGCTCGATTCCGTTTCTTATGAGAACATTATAGAATAGTTGATAACGTATTGGAGGTTGTTGCTATTAATAGATATCACTGTATACATAGTTTAAATTGCATGAAAAGTGAAGCTCTTGATATAAAATTTTGTTATTAACCGCTAGTTCTTTTTTAAAATTAATATCTAAGATTAGGATAAGGTATGCACCATATTTAGATATTAAGATCTGATTTTACCATAACACATGATAATACCAGTTGGATATTTAATATAAGTGGTTACGTAAGATAATTGTTTAATATCTAAGATTTGAGTAAGGTACGCCACTTATTGATATTTTAAAATCTGATTTTACCATAAAAACGTGTTAATACCATTTGGATATTTAATATAAGATAATTTTTTGGACATTGCTATTGTAGAAAAGATTTAAATCAAATATGATGTCAGCATATTTTACCACGTGAGCTCACAATATAGACATGCAAATGGAACACGTCGGGAAGAAAGGCTTACTGTCGCTATGCAGATGTGGATTAATTGTATACTTGAGTAGCTGGCGTCAACATGATCATTCCTTGCAAACCGACACACAACAATGGCTACCACCAAAACGTTTACAGTGATAATTGGCATAGATATGGTGAATATTAATAGTCTTGAGAACCACAAACTCGTCATTAGATTTACGTTTTACTTACAGTTAAATATTTTTCTTTGTGTATTCAAACCGTTGAACGTATCGGGCCGCAACACATACAATTTTTTAAAAATTGGTAAATAGCATGAGTTTATTCGCCGATAAATTAAAGTCGGGTGAATTTGTAATAACTTTTACAGTTATGAATTCTAAACGACAAAATTATCTTTCTCATAGATTCATTTATAACCCGACAACAAAACGAAAACGGTGATATTTGTATTCAAGGTATATAATTAAGAAACATACATAACATTTGTATAATTACATCATGTGATTTGAACACGCCAAATGCTTTTGTTTAAGAAAACTGCAACTCCAAAACATTATCAGAAGAAAAGAGTCTTGTTAACATAGATTTTGTATTGATTAATTGCAAGACATTATTTAAATTGGAATCAATGTCTTAGAACGATCAATGTCGGTTTCATTTAGGACACAAACGTTTTATATATGTGTGTCATACTCATTTACACGAACATTTACATATTTGACAAAATGGGTATTATTTCGCAGACGAACACCGAAAATGAAATAAAAATCGGATCACGGGGACGGTCAATTCAGAAATCGGCTTAACAAATTGAACCTCACACAAGCCCAGAAAAAATCAATAAACGAACACCTTTTCGGTTCGTGAAATTGTCTAGCTTATTCTACGCCACTGTTATGCATCTTCACACTTTGACATTAGAACGTTACGTTTCCAATCGTCAAGTAATACGTGAACGCCAAGATGCTTGCCCTGAACTGGAAGAAATACTTTGAGTTAGTCTATGAGCCGTGAACTAATTTGCGTCCGTGCAAAATAGATTCATGTCGTTATCCATCACTCAAGCAGAAATAACTTAAATATGACTTTTCATCACAATTGGATGCGTTTTTCGTCACAGAGCAATCAGTTGTAGAACATCCCATATCACGCCCATGTGCTTCTTTTGATAGTTTCCGTTAATGTCTCCGGCGCATTGTAAGAACGCATCCACTTACCGGCATTTTAAGACACATATCAAATACACGATACAATGCTTATGTACCCTCAATCGAGTGGTCGATTGATAACATTCGAAAGTATGATGCCTCATATTTGTCTAGTTTACTAATATCATGACGGTTTCATAGTATTATGTATTTAATTCATCGAACGNTATATATAATCGTTTCGTACCGATCAGGAATCATAACTGTACAATCTACAAATCAAACAACGACTAACCATATGAAAAAATAATGTAAATTTTTCAACGGTTTTAGGATATTGTGAACATCGCAACATTATTGAAAATAGCTTTGGAAAAATAAATTTTATTTTACAATCATAGTAGATTTCATGGTAAGCATTCAAATAATCGTTTATTTGTTTCACAGTTCATTTAATTGTGTGAATACAATCATGCTGATTGTTCAGGATTTTCATAAAACACTAGAATGTGAACAGAAATATGTGTTGTCACAATGCAAGCGATAATAGCAGAAAGGGAGCTCATACTCCCTTGTTCAAAGTTTAAACCTGCTTCATCTTGAACAAACAAATATTCAGAACAAATAAAGAGTAAGAAATATAAATAATTCACGTTTTAAAATACATATGACAGGTACTGTACAAGTTACTTTATCAAATGTTTAACCTAAAAGGCGTGTAACTTTAAGTTTATTGGGCTGAATGAACGTGTTCGTATTTTAACTGTTAATGCTAAGTAATTCTAAATTTATTTTCAGTGAGCAAGAAGAGATATTGGAGAAATCAGTTAAATATTAAATATGAATAATGTTTTTATTCATGTTTTTGATTATCATTGAATATGACATTCAAACAAGCATTTGGTTTATCATTGTTTTTTGTTAATTCATTAAAAGTTGCTGAAATGCATAAAGTTTGAATGTATCAAGAATTACGAATCTTAAATACAGATTTATAAATGTTATCTTCTGAAAAATTCTCAGCAAATCCTTCAACATGCTTGTAATTTGCTTTAAAGAAAAAAAAGGTCAAGTGCACAAGTATATATAGTGACCAGTTTTTGACTCTTTATCGTATACATCTGAACCTTTTTGTGACATATTGTTAATAAGTCAGGCTCTACAAGTCTTCCACAGGTGTAAATATATCATTTATTAGTGTTTGGGATTCACAAATAACACAAATAATATATCAAAATCAGTGAAAAGTAACGTTGTCATTTTTATCACCCCATTGAAAAATCGCTCGTTAAAAAAAGTTTTTGCTCGCTCGTTACATTTATTTCGAATAGAAATCCGATAACCAATACTCCAATGTGGTGTGGCCTTATGCGTCTAGTATTTATTACCTGATAATGCTGCTAGATTTGTCATTATTCGCACTACACGTGGCGGACCAACCAATCATTTTCGACTGTGTTTACACGAACTTTTTCAAGTGATTCTATGGAATATATTGAACAATTATACTAAGCAATACGGCGGTTTCAAGATATTTTCGGCAAACGCATTACAGTTTCCAGCGCAATTCATCTATTCTATAACAATACATTGTGAATTAAATATAGCACGCGAAATATTAATAAAAATACAAAGCTATGCGACGCAATTTTGCGCATTATAAATCAGGCCGTAAACACTGATATAAAGAATGAGTTTTTTTTATACGATGCGATATCGCAGTCTAGGGAGTTGTATACTCAAATTTCCAATGCATTATCATTAACATAATCTCTACCGAGTTTGTTATATTGTGAACGCACAAGAACAAACGTGAACGCAAAAGTTTGTATTTAAGCTGTATACATAAGAATGTAGTGGAATGTTAAATGCTTAAGATTAGACACTCTTTGCAATATCAATGACAGTGAAATGAATCAATTACAAATGCGTGCATGACTAGAATGTGAAACGTATAAATTGTAGAATTTACGATTAATGTGTTGGGTCTTAGAATATGTTTACAGTTTTTATAGGCTGCTGCTGCGTCACGATTTTGAACAGAACGGACAAGTTTGAAATTTACTATCGTCAATAAATGTGTTTACGCCAAGATGTTCATTTAATTAAATGGAAAATAGATATTGAGTAAGTCTATTTGCCGTGAACTAATTTGCTTCTGTTTACAATGGTCTTGTGTCGTTTGCCGTTTGTTCAGGCTGTAGTAACTTAAATATAGAATTTCAATGTTCATGTTGTTTTCGTAGATAAGGCTACGGACAGTTAAACAGTGTTACACACGCTCCCGTGCTTCTGTTGATGGCATTGTGGGAGTACCTATTACGCGGAGAGGTCACATTGACATATGTTTACTGACAATAATTATATTTATTTTAAGTATATATTAAGATATATAGTATAAATAGTATTGCACAGTGCATGATAGTTCCATAATATTCACATGTAATTTAGTTTTCGCGATTTTGGCATGTAACGCTTTTACAAAACTTGGAAAACAGACGGTGAATAGCGTTGCGTCAGACCTACTATTCCATCGCAACAAGATATAATTGTTTAAACAAACTCGATATGCACATAAATTATTGGACACATATCAATATTCTAAACATATATTTAATGCGTGTGATAAGTTGTATCTGTCCTAGAAAATTATTTCAGGATGACACACACAACCAAGTAAAAAATATGGAAGTCTGGCTCTGCAAACCTGTTTAATGTATTGGTTAAAATGCAGATACATCATTTACCACGAATCAACAGACCTATTTACAAAACAGATTGACCTTGAGCTAATTTATCTTTTGTAATATGTATGTTACTTAATAGTATATAAAATTGCAATGTTTATTCAAAAGGACATATATAGAGTGTTTCGATATTTGGTTGCACCATTTAATAACGATTTCCTACAGCACAATTTCATGGACAAATACGTTTACGAATTGATATGAAATACCTCAACGGTCATGTGCATTTGAGCATATTCAAGAACGACAAAACAGTTGGCACCTGACTCCCAAACGTTCTTTATTAATTAATGAATACAAAGTGTGTGCGGTTGATACATGTTCACAAGCACTTGATCAGAGGGTCTATGTTTTAAGTATGCCTAAAATACTAAAAAAAAGTACAAGACATGCATGTGACAGACATGATTAAGAACAAGAAAACCACAAGGGGGGGCATTAAAGTTACTAGCCAGACAGACACACAATGTATATGGGCAGAAGGCGTCTATTAATGTTTACTCTTATATATTTAATTCGTTACACCATATACTAATATATGGGACGTTTTAATCTTTATTATCTTTGATGTACGTAAATATTGTTGTTATTTTAATATTTTATTTTATTTTATTTTAAGTTACCGGAGGAATTGTTGCATGTGTGCTATACTGTGGAGTGAGAAACAATAGTTTAGTGTTTACTTTTTCTTCTAACTGTAATTAGCTAAGTAGTTTAGAGTTGGAGAGTGACATTTTTGATAATTTCGGATAGTGTTTTGTATTTAACTGTGAGTCCCCGTGAAACACACCTTTATCGCAATGCCTATTATGACAACAAACAATGCTTTACCAATGACCTACGTCAATATTATTTCTGCATCGCAACTAACCACTTTCATGAATTAGAAGTTTATATGATTAAAGACGAAACAAAAACAATAACAATCATGGGAATGAGTAGACGGTCAATCTTCACATTCCAATTGCGACGGAATGGCTCAATACCTTTACATAAACGAATGCATTCCATGGGCAACGAGTTCATATTGGCTACAGTAAGTATTTCGGACAAACCGGAGGCAGAAGAAAAGTTGATTACTTTGACTAATGCAGCGTGAAGCAAATTTGTGTTCGTGTGAAAATTAGCAAGTATGGCATTGAACGATAAATTACATCGCTTGTTCAGGGATGTTTGTACTAACATGTTATGTAGGGACGCTGTAAACGGTTTCATTTAGAAAGAAACCTCTCATTCGTTTCCATTAATGCACATGTTTGAACTAGTATAGGTTTTTGTGTGACATGTTTGGATATTGTATGAATTCCAGCAGTTCCGCATATACAAAAATCACTTTAGTTAAACAAACAATGTGTGCCATACAACTTTTCTACGTACAACTTTTGCTGCACCAGCAGGAAAGAAATTGCATGAGTAACACTCATTTATTTATGTCAGTTACATATCTCCATGCATGTATATTGTTACAATTGCCGTATTTAGACAATTATTGTATGCAAGCATATAGTCATGTTAATAATAATTAACGAAAAAAATAACAAAATAGAAATACTGGTCAGTTCTTATCACTGAAAAAAGAGAATCGGATTTTGCAAATATAATATTCGTTCCTACTGTCAACAGTTTTAATCATTTTAATTCATGAAACATAATACACACAGGGAAAAGAAATCAGTCTGACTTGACATATCAAACACAATATAGAAACAGAATTAAAACATTGTTTGGGAACAAAGCGGTGTCAGAAATCGCAGTTTTATCAAGAATCGCACATTCAATTGCAAGTTTCATAAGATGCTTTTTACTAGTTGCCATTCGTGAACATTTGAATTTTCTTATATCTGTTATTCTCCCAAATACTAGAAGAAATGCGTATTCAAAAATGTTAACGGCTGTAAGAAATAAATATTGTTCTTGACACGGTCAAGGCAAACAATATGATTACCCACTTATTTAAACTTAACCATATAAACAGAAAACGAGCTTTAAGATGCACTTCAAAATAACGTTAATACGTGTGAATCTCTTCTTGTTGAAACCATTTAAGAACTCAGCATCATTAAGTACAAATTAAAGGTCATCGTTGATTATATCACTGAGAAGCCGTACTGTAAGATCTAAACTATAACTTGTGCGTTATTAACGCAAACGTCAATACTTCATCCAAAACATCATAAGAAAACAAAATGTCCTGAGCCGCAATGTGCGACAAAAAAGGGTTCTTGAACCAAAAACATCTTATGCAGTTAACTTTATTTCAAGCCTAACATTGTACGCATAGTATGTTATAACTAAAGGAGTGCTGGATAATATTGGCAAAATCATGGCATCAATAGGCGTCGCATTTGATATGTCTTATGCAAATCGAGATCTGAATTAATCAAGAGACATCAACTGCTTGCGTTGAAAAGCGGCCTTAAAAAGGTAGCGATATGGAATTGATCGCAAGACAATTTGAAATCCCTCAAGCGAAAAATTTAAGGCACACCTCGCAACTGAAATGAACTTGAGATGAACTTTCTATGGATTAAATCACAACAAAATGATAAATCATAAATAATACATGATCAAACTTTAGTGCGGAATGCCTGTTACAGGTACATTTTAGAACGTGAAACAAAACATATTATATTGATTTCAATACAATACAAATTAGGCTGTGAGTGCATTCGTTATCCGTTTCACGAAAATTGGCAGCATACTATCTGCAAATGCCAATTCTTTGTTGTTTATTTCTTTAATAAACCCACAGACACAAGTTTATTACAAGTAGCTTCCTACATGTGTTTTCTGTATGCTGTAATTTGCATGTACACACACCGCATTCAATACATAGGGTATATATAATTTGATTTAAAGCGAAATAGGCTTTTTGTATTCCAATGAATGAATTGTTTTCATGGATTTCGCGTTTCCAAACTTATGTTTCTTTCTTAAACTGAGTCAAACACGCCCTTTTTATATTTATCAATCAGAATCACCAACTGCATGTCACATGCGACAATGCATTGATCGGAATACTAAATTGGAGCTAAAAACCTCACTTTGAAAGACACGACATGAATTCTAATGAGAAATTCAAACGTTACATAGCTTTAGAATTAATTATATTTCAAAAGTTGTTATAGCAAACAAAAACACGTAATATTTAGTAAACCTTTCACCAAACAAGGCAACAACTCGACTCCCCATGCTAAAACCTAAACAAAACCGTATGAAAAGTTCTTGATACTAACGCTGCAAACGTGACGGTCCTAAAATATAATAATGTCTTCGTTTGGTATTATATTTTCGCCTTCACACGGTTCTCAGAGAAAACAAAACAAACTAACCGACGATGACACAAAATTAACCCCATTTTGCTGTCTTTAAATGTTAGTTTATTTCACCCTATGCGGATATGCTATAATAAAAATCAGTAAAATATGTCTCTATTCGTTGAATATTTCATATGACATAATATCTATCTAAATTAGTATTACAATATTACAATTACATACATGTATATAACCAGTCAAAATGTGTAGTGCACATGCATAATAACGATATCAATGGCACATTTAAGTGTCTGTTTTCAAATGTATATATTATTCTTTCCTCAAATATATATACTTTTTTTCTTTTGATTGTTCCATTTATAATGTATATGTCGATTATAGATAGTTTCATAAAACTATACATCTATCAGATTGCAAATTGAATTCGTTATATGAAGAAGGAATATTAGTTAATTGGCCAGTAGCACACGATGTTGGTAGCATATACCTAATATTTTTACAATTATAATATCGGGTTATAGACAAATGATATGTTATAAACAATATAATTATACCAATGCTATGAAAGTATATTTTATTTATACTAAACAAATGTGTGAATCAGAATTAGGTTTGGAGCTCAATAGAACTGGTTAAAACCTCCACCGTTTTCATTCACCATTTCAAGGCATTATCCCAGTTACTAATTTGTAATTGTTTTTGGTACTTGTTTGTGCTTGTGTTTTGGCACTTGTTTGTGTATTAACTAGTGCCATTGTTCTGCATCTGTGTCAGTCAAATTGTTTACTGCTTGCTTTTATAAATCACCACACGCTACTGTCATAATAATTGTCCTCTTGCATCTCACGTTTACCATTTTATTTATATTACTAATATTACTGATTTGCGTCTCCCGGTGACGCGTCATTGCAACACCTGTGTATCTTGAACGAACCTAACCAAGGGGAGGTAATCACTCCGGACAAACGCAGGGAATAACATAAACTCAAGCATAACCTTTGAAGTACAAGTGAATCATAGTCAAATCTCAAATCTACCATATGCAAAATAGTTTGACTGCATCATCAATTCGTGTAAAGTATTAACATGGCACAAATATTGGCTAACATTTTGGAAATTTGTTTTCACCTTTCGAATCCTGGTGATATTTGAACACACCACTAAGCATTCACTCGTAAGTTGATGTGGGACACATTTCAAATAGTCTGACAGGCAACCAGCATGCTTCTTAAACAATAGGATAACTTAATTTGTTGGGTGTTTACCGACATAATGCATGGGCAAAGCGATGTGGAGGGCCATACACAACTGTGATAACCAAAACCTTCTGCAAATAATCTTTTGTGAAACTGCTCTTAAAACCAATCATTCCATTTATCGAAATAGCCGAATACTGCAAGCTTTCACATTATCCATCCAATATTCACTATAAATAACTAGTTTAAATGATTGTTCTTAATGCTTAATGATACCTAAAAATCGCAATGCCGTTCCATTCAAGACAATCATTGGTGGAAATGTAATATCATAGTCATAGCTTTGGAATAAAATTAGGTATTCAATTAGGAATCCCTAGAAGTCTTAACATGTGCGAACATTGCCCAATTAAACATACACTAAAATAGAATAGAATAACGTATGCATCGTTATCTGTAGAATTGATATCATGCGTAAATAATATAAACACATTTTAATTTCTGGTAAACAATGGAAAAAAAAGGATTTTATTATTAAAACGTTGCTTTTCTATGTTTATATAATGTACACATAACAACATGAGTTGCTTTTAAATTAGTAACGTGAGTAATACAGTACCGTGTCTTAGGTGTAATTGTATTTGCTTCTTATCTGTATATACAAATATTAATATTTTCGAATGGAAAATTCGACATGTATTTTAGGCGTGTTTATTTTGTGAAATAATGTATTATGGGCCGCAGACATTTTTGTACAATAAACTGTTAACTGGTCTATGATAGACATAGAGGAATTCTGAGTCTTTATTGAAAAAAAAGCCAGAATAATTAGTACAAAACACATTTGTTTTGGTTAGTAACTGAGTATATTTACAAAACATAAACAGTAAGTGAATACATATGACAGTTTCGGTGTAACGTATCGTTATATTCCAATAAATGCAACACGATATATTTCATGTATCATTTTTACCAAATGTATTCCGTTTTTTTAACTTATAAAAACATTTCTTCTCTGAAAAACAATAAATAATTCAATATATGTAGGTGTGGCGTCGCTACTTTCGTCTGACATTGGACACCACTCGTTTTTTGTATGGCGATCTATGCATACACTAGAGTCCGGGGAACACTAATAAATGACTGTTTGCAAATTAAGTGTCCGTAAAAACGCTTCCAAACGCGTATACATATATCTTAAAAGAAGGGCATTGGCAAATCTCAAACTCACATAGCTTATTTCACAGCTATGGACACCACGACAATATAGTCAAATAATTTATGTTATGTATTTTTCACAAAATATTTAAGTATCTTATTTACGAAAGCAACTGCTAGAAAATGATATATAATACAGAAGAAAACATGTGAAGACAATAATAAATTTGGTATACTTAACAACGATATATGAAAACATGCTGATAATATGTTTACAACATCATTGAAATTTATTTTGAAGTAAGTATGCTTAAAATATGCTTAAAGTCTGTTTTAAATTCACATGTGTTCAATTGTTTTTATTTATTAAACTTGACGAATTAATTTGTTTTTCAATAAAGAAAATCTTATATTTTTTTTAAGAAAATAACACAATATTCGGTTTTTGCATTAGTGTTATGAATAAGGATTGATATTTGGTTTTTCGAATACTGTTGTTTTAATATGTATGAGAGTAACACTTTAATCTCATTGTTTTCGTAATTTCCGATACGCAAATCAAATTGAATTCGAAGATTGGTCCGTTTTGAAATATTAAATATACAAATATAATTCCTCGACGATAAAATGCGTATTTTACCTTAATGATGTCTGAACGCTTAACACGACTATGTTTATTTCTATAACTATGTACTGCTTATTATACGGTAACTCTTCCTATAATGGGTTCATTAAAATGAATCGTAACATATACACACATATCCTTCAAGGCCACGGTCTGCCACTTGTTTTACAATAGATCCTTTGTACAAATAAGCCAGAGTGTCTTTTTACCTTAACAGTCTCATATTTAATATAACCTAATCATTTACAAGTTTGAGGTTGAATCTTTTTAAATGCAGTCATCATTGTGCACCACAATTGTTCACTAAGGGTTTCAGTAATGGTGTAACAGCAGGCAGGTTTTGAAAGGTGAAACCTGCTGAATGCATACTTCGACAAATCGACCTATATTGGACATCGTTGAACTACTATAACTTGACGTAGGGAAAATAAAAATATCAATAAGATTTAGTATATAAATACTGAGACAATCAAGTAAGGCATACTCGTGAAAGCGAGAGGACTCGCAATAGTGCAACATAAGTAAATTATATATGTTCACAGGATACAATTTTAATAACATGTACAGAGAAATATATAAATATAACAGCTTTTGTAACCTCACATTTCTAAACTGATTTTAGTTTTCAAACGTTTTCGTTTTTTTCTAAATCGATTTGTCTAAAAAAATATCGAAATATAACCCGCAGTGTAAAAAGCTTATAATTACGCTAGGTATTTTATTTATGGTAACTGTTGCACATAGGCCAAACGCACCAGACAAAGTAACAACTCAAAAAGTGAGTTTACGCATATAGCAATTGAATTGTATAATAATGAAACATTTCAAACTAATAAACGTTTTGGAGAAGATATAATACACATAATTATGTATATAAACATGTGAACAAACAATATTCATCATGTATTACATACGTATATATATAACTGCTCAACCAAAGTGTATTTGCTTTGCGAATTTAACATACTGCGCTTGTAACTGTTCAAAGAATTACCAATCAATAAATCATGCATTAATAAAGTAATTGGCATATTGAATAATTTACTTAATATGAACCGTCCGACATCTATCACATCGGGTTACATGTTACATGTTATATTGTTAAAGCCAATGTCGATCTTTATTTTTATTTTCCAAACACACCAAACATTGCTTCTATAATTTTAATTTGATACAATGTTAACTGCGAATTTCGAACATTTGAACAAATGACAGCTGCATATGCAAATAAGATTTATACTACATATAAGGAAACTATATCATCTCATCACAAATGCAACGATTGTAATGCTATGTCCTCTTCCATAAAGATGAGATCAATTGCTATTTTTAAAAACATGAACATGAATAACAAAACATACACTTATCATTTTTTTAAAATACAAAATGAATGAAGTTGGATTGGCATGCAATACGTAAGTGTCGTAAAATATGTTTAACGTTTAATTTTGTTCCTATACGTTTTTTTTTAAATAGATTTGAAAGTTACACTGTAATATATTTGCTTTCTAACTCTACGCTACGGAAATCACATTGACTTCGAAAACAGGTCCGTTTCAAAATATTAAATATACACTTATGTTTCCTTGACGATAAAATAAGTATTTACTTAAATGTTGTTAAACACTACCCTGTATAATTCTAAAAACATCCATACCTATGTATTACTTATTAAACTGTTTTACTCTTATTACACTTCATTTAGCGTGCCCATTAATCCGAAAATCCAAACACATATCTCCCAAGGCCACTGTCTGCCGTCTTTGTAACAATACGTTCTTAGTACATATAAACCACCGTGTCATTTAACATCAACGGTTTAATACATGTTTACGAAGGGTTACATTAATGTAATACCAGCAGGCATTGTTTGAATGGTGAAGAATTGAAAACCTATTTCTACGTATATAGACAAATATTTAACTTGCACTGGTCCTTACATAGAGACGGACTCGAGATTGAGGCAATAAGCCTCATTCTTTCGACGCAATCGAGATAAAAATAAATATTTTAAAACTTAATGTAGAAGATCGAAGACAACTTTAAACAACATGCTTACAATTATAATAATTCCATATATAAAACGTCTTTGTTACAATGTCCAGTATCGTTGCTTTCCAAACAGTACTTATCGAACATTTATAACATATTAGGTTAACTATATTATAGTGTTAATGGTGTTTTTGATACGCTGTTCGAGTTAAGACCGGGATGTTACGGATTCAGATTCCATCTCCACTCGAAGGGAATTTTCAAGATCTTTACAAAGACACCAAGTAGTTGTCCTTTCCAAGAAACTAACCGTGTTGTGTCTCTTAATCCCAAGCCTTTAGATGCTTGCGAGCTACAGTAAATATATTTAAACTAATATTTTATGATTTTAATGTGTATTTTAAATGTTGATTGTGAAATAGAATTAAGTCAATTTTGATATTTTGTTCTTCATCAGTAACACAGGCAACTGCATTTGCTACATATTCGTTACGTTTGTCTATTCATAGGCGTCAGTCCAACTTACTGGTATTGGTTTGTAATACTATTTCAGTTGATCTATACTTGTTTCTACGTCAAATGCAGACATGGGTCGTGTCGTAGCAACAACAATCACGACATCAAAGCATGCTCTCATTACGTCTTATATAATAAGAGGCGGTTAATGTGCTTTCGTTAACATAAATACATTGTTTTTGGTTTAATGTACAATTTAACAAAACTATAATTGTGTGCACTACCCGTTTTAGATTATTGTTTATTTATTAAATATATTTATTAGTGTTTAACATAGAAAGGTTTTGAATGCTTGTCAATTAAAACTATAGATATAAATCTGGGTCACTTACTGCTAGTTTGTTTAAACCATCAGTATTTAAGATTTGAGCAATTATTGCCCATTATTAAAATTGTTATATATGATTTAAAAATAGTGACACTCGTGTTCGTTGATTAAGCATGCTCGTTCATCATCCGCATGTTTGTATAAGACATTCGCGCAATGAAGTAACAAAACACCAATCCATCCCTTCAAATACAAAAACAAACAAACGAACAAAAAACAACACCATCACGTTAAAATTCGTGACAGGTATCTTTGTTTGTTTCGGAAAATGAAACAATAATTCCCTTTTATCCAGGTTACAGATTGCATGCTGCTAGCAAAAAACTTAGAACACGAGCCAAAACATGATAAAAAACCATAAAGTTCCGGCATTTACACCATTGCTTGCATATCCAAAACAAAATAATATGTTGCATAATTACTGCAAATGAAAATGTTTTCTTTCAAGCATCCATAGTCATCACTGTTTCAATTATTGACAACAATGACAAAACACTAGTATGCATACACATAATTATAGCCGAAATCACTCGAAACGGCGATGGACAAACATTGAAGATAAACCGGTTGAAAGGTGCGTGGATAAGTATATATATTCTGAAATTAATCATAAATGTACAAATGGGACTCTATAATTAGATTTTTTCTTTTTTGACAAACTGTTGTTGTTAATGTCAGTTATGTTTGTCCGACAACATGCATTTGTATCTATACCGATGGAGAATAACTATTAAAGACCTTGTCTTTCGTTCCAATCCCATTCCAACATGTTACACATATTTATCAAATTCTATGTTTGACAATGTTAATTGTTTTAAAAAAATAAGTACAAACCACTTAATAATAAAACACATGTATAAATACGCATTAACCGCATAACACTAAACATATAAATAAAAGAGTACCTAATCCCTTTATGTTGACATCATTTAAGAAACTCTGCATCACATATTAAACATTTCAGATAAGGTTGTGTATCTTAGGGAGAGGCCGTACTTTATGGTCTTAAATGCAACTTGTGCACTTGTATTATAGAAGTCGATAATTCTTCCAAAACATCATCAGAAAAATACTCCTGAGCTGCAATCTGTGGCAGAAAAAGGATTCAAATCGTCTTTAACCAAAGAATCTTATGCAGTTTACTTTTTTTACAAGGCTAACATTATGTGCATAGTCTTGTTAAAACTATAGGAGTTCTGGAAACAGTTATTTGCACAAAGCATGGTTTAAAAAGGCTCCGCATTTGACATGTTTCTCACAACATGGTCGGCCTTATTCCACTCAAGCTCCGGATTAATCAAGAGACTTCAACTTTCGGAGATTGATACAATAATTCCATTTTATCCATGTTACAGGGATTGCAAGCTGTTTACAAAAATAAATATAAGAACACGAGCCAAAACATTATTAAAACAATACAGTTCCGGCATTAAGAGCAATCATTGCATATCCAATTCAAAATAATATATTGCATAATTACTGCAAATGTAAATGTCTTCTGTAGAGTATTCACAGTCAAACACCAAACTGCTGAAATTAGTTATACTTCTGACAATACCATAGTATGCATACATATTATTGTTGCCGAAATCACCTTGAAACGGCCATGGCAAACACTAATGATGAACCAGTTGAATGGTATGTGGATAATACTACTTAACCCAAAATTAATCCTAAAACACACGTGTATAAATAAACATTAACCGCAAAGCAATACAACATATCATTCAAAGAGAACATAATACCTTAATTTTGTAAACATTTTAGAACTCTGCATCATAAAGTACAAATTCCAGATAATTGTTGTGTATCTCAGGGAGAAGCCGTACTGTAAAGTCTAAAATATAACTTGTGCACAATTAATGCAAACGTCAATACTTTCTCCAAAACATCATACGTCAGAATCTCTCGATCAGCAATGTGTGACAAAAAAAAAATCAAATCGTCTTTAACCAAAGACATCTTATGCAGTTGTCTTTATTTCAATCCTAACATTTTGTGCATAGTCTCGTTAAATTTAGAGCAGTTCTGGATAATATTTGCAAGGGCATTCTGTAAATAAGCGCCGCCTTTGACATGTTTCTCACAGCATGGTCGGCCTTATGCCAATCAAGATCCGTATTAATCAAGATACTTCAACTGCTTGTGTTGAAAAGCGGCTTTAAAAATGTAGCGACATGGAATTGATCGCAAGTAATTAAAATCCATTGAGAGAAAGATGTAAGGAACAACTCGCCACTGAAATGCACTTAAGATGAACTTTCTCTGGATCAAATAACAGAAACACGAGGGAGGAATTTCAATCCTCACGAAATAGAAAAACTACTATTAACACGTGATCAAATTTTAATGAGGAATGCCTGTTACAGATACATTTAAGAACGTGAAAAAGAGAAATCAATACAATAAAAATAGAAAGTGAATGCATTCGGTGTCCGCTTAACGATAATTGTCAGAATACTTACTGCATATGGCACTTTTTTTTCTTCAAGATAGTCACAACAGCTTTAAGTTGCTTCGAACATGTTCTTTCTTCATGCTGTAGTCTGCATTTACACGCATCAAGCGTACTAAATCGAATACAAGACCAATAGTTTATATAATTTTATATAAAACGAAATACGTCTTTTGTATTCCAATTAATGAATTGTGTAATTCATTCCGCGTTTCCAATCTTTTGTTTCTCTCTTAAAATTCGCAAAACATGCCACTTAAGATTTCAAAAATCATGGTTCATAAAGTGAACGTCTTATTGTATGACACTTAAAAAGAAGCAGCTATGCATTTTTCGGAATAGTAAATAGACAACGATCACCTGGAGCTGATAACATTGCTATGAAAGAGAAGGCATGAATTGTCATGAGATAATCAAACGTTAAATAGCATTTAATTTATGTTGAAAACGTTGTTTTTAGCAAATCCTGATTAATTTAAAATTCGGTTTATTCTGACAAGACAATTTATATAGTGTTTCTTAAATAGATATGATAGTAACCCTTTGATATCTTTGGTTTTTTTTTTACTATCTGTTACGCAAATCAAAAATGAAATCAATTGAGAGAATGGTCCGTTTTGCAAAATGTAATATACAAATATAATTCCTTGACGATAAAATAAGTTAACCATACTGGAAAGGAAAATGAGGATAACATAAGTATCTTATCTAAATGTCTCGAAACTTAAAACTACCATTTTTAATTCTATAAATATTAACTTTTATAATAATGTATTGCTTATTAAACGGTATGTACTTTAATTACACCTCATAAATGGTGTCCATTAATCCGAACATCAAAACAAATACCCCTCAAGGCCACTGTCTGCAATTATGTAACACAACATTCTTAGTACAAATACGCCAGTGTCTTGTGAAATCAACAGTCTCATATTTGGTCTAAGGCAATCATATCAAAGAGTGCAATAGAATCGTTGTAAGAGCAGTCAACATTCTGCCCAACAATTAACAATGTTTGCGAAGGGTTTCACGAATTGAATACCAGGCATTAAATGAGAGGCTACACTTGCTTAAACACATATTTATGCACATGGACAAATATTCGACATCGTTGTGTGATAGTAACTTGGTGTAGGGAAAATAAAATATAAATTAGATTCATTAAATAAATATAGTGACAATCAAGTAAGGCTTATCTTGAAATCGAACTCGTCATAAATCAACATATATGATTTACAGAAGATGGGTATATGTAAATAATAAATGTTCACAATAAATACAAGATACAATTGAATTCACATGTAAAGAGAATAATCCAAATTTCACCTTTCCAAATTGATTTTACTGTTTTATGGAGCTTCAAAACTTTTAAATATCCCATACCTATTCTCTTAAATGGCACATTTACCCATAATGTAGCACACGAACATGGCTTATAACAATGTTAATACACACTGCTTATTTTGGCATAGTTAGTGTAAACTATCAAACTATTTATTTCGAACCTATTAATAACGAGCAATCAAATAAGGTGGTGGCTATCCACACTACTATACGTTTATTCCGGCGTTAATTGTAAAGTTACAAAGTGCTTAGACGAAAAGTTATTTCTAACCACTACAATTGAAATTTACAAAAGAGATACCGTGGCGTAGTGGATATAGTGCCCCTTGCGAACGGGAGTTTGCCTTTAGGGAAATTGTCTTGCTTGTTTAAGGCTACTGTTTGAATGTTCACTTATTTAGTTAAAATGTTACGTGTCCAATCGTAAAATCATATGTGTATGTAAAGATGCGTGCACTGAACTAGAAGAAAGACATTGAGACAACCTTTTTGCCGTGAAATAACTTGTGTCTGTGCAAATTGGTTCATGTCGTTACCCATTGCTCAAGCAGAAGTAACTAATATATTGATTTTCTTCACAATTGGATGCGCTTTCTCCAGAAGCAACAAGTTGTTAATAATTACATATCACGCCCTAAGGCTTATGTTAATAGTTTCTTTGAACGCATATTACTAGCCAGACGATTAGAAAGGCGATTTAATATTTAAGCAAGTAGCATGTCCGTGTATATACAATTATCACAATAAAATGATTCATATTCTGTCTAAGTGTTGAGCTGGAAGCATCTATATTTCACTATCCAACGACAAAGCAGACATGTTTTCTTGTTAATCGCAATCATAGTTCCTGACTAACTGTATGCTCAAGAAGCATGCAAAAACATGTACGAAAGAAAATGTCAAACTGAACAAATCGCATCAATTTGAACAAAGGCCACGCAATAAACGAGACATAATGAACACCTTCTTCTCCCTGTAAAACTGTGTAATCTTACACATCACACATATTTATCTTCCTTAAAAGCTCGTGGGTATTACATACTCAGTTCTGACGTATGTGTATGGAAGGATCGCCATAATGAAAGCCAATTTTACCAGATTATCTTTCTCGAGGCACATCCGCCAACATGTCACTCAAGATTGGAATTAATCAAGTTTCTGTTGTTCGCATGGTGTTGGTCAAAAGGAACTATTAATACTAGATTGGAAAGCACGTGCGAGAGTCAAATGAAACAAGTAACTCGCGATATAAATCAACCTGAAACGTAACAAAAAATGGAATAAATTAGTGATAAATGAGGGTCGTATGTCAATTCTTTTCGAAACCTGTTCATGATAATCTTAGGCATATTGATGTACAGATTGTTTGGTTTATTATACGATACATTTAATCTTGCCTTTATGAACATTCCGTTAAACTCAACAGCCGATTTAAAAAAAGATAACAAATACCATGATGTAGTAGTACTGATATTTGAAAAACAATCTTGTATAAAATGGCCACAAGTTTATCTGAACCGAAAGACTAAAGTTATCTTCGCAAATTCACTATGCGGTTGTTGTAATTCGAGACGCGACTGTGGCATTCTATGGTATTTCCTGTTCATAATTTTAAAATTAATTTGTTTATAACATGTCCAATTTTTTTGTGTATAAGTATGTCTAAATATCGCATTGACAATTGTGCAGCATTACGTTTACCGTTTGTATACAGATACGAAATGAAACACTCAGGTCGACATCCTTCGCGATTTGGTTATTGTGTTACTTTTACTGCTGTTATATATACGATAAGCACAATAATACAATCCATAATCTATTGTTTGAGAGTTATACTGATTTGACAGTATTCAGCCATTGAAAGTATTGTTTATTCATTGTATAAGTGTGAGTTGTTTTACAGCAAACGCTTATGTTTCAATTCAAATATCTACAGAAAAAAATCCAAAATGATTCAACTAGTGGAAACAATTTTGTATTATATAATTTCTCGCACAACACGCGTACTTATCCACATATCAAGGTCAATGGATATACACGTGTTTGTTAATTTCTACGGACGCATCGCTTTTCTACGTGTTCTCTCTTCCAATTCAACGACACGACACTCAAGATGCCACCTAATCAAAGTACGCCGCTGGTAAATGTGTTTGTATGACAGCTTCATGAACATTGTGTTAAATGTTATTGTCCGAATTCTTTCGGTACAAAAGCATAAATAACTATACAGTTGTTTAAAAGTGTATACATATTAATACTTAGTCCAGTTTTGCAGACACACAGTTGGACAATACGTTGTCTTTATGACGATAGATTCGTTGAATACTATATCAAATATAAAGCGCACAAATGCAGAAAGCAACATATGTCTCAAGACAGAATATAAAACGGACGTTCTTAAATCTAATAATAACAACGTGTCTAAAATTTCAAGCCAACGGTCACTACATGGCCACTCGAATTAGTAGCAAATTGCCTGGAATGATTATACAGAGAAAACATAACTAAGCCAATTACCAGAAAGGGTTACTTCTTTGTAGGGCTTATACGTATATCTGACATACTTACACGTTTTGAAAATTTTATTTTAAGCATCAGCAGATAAATTTTTAATAATAAAACATATAAAACAATATACACAATTTATTAAAAAAAAAGTATATTAATGCTAAACTATACAACAGTTGCTTTGAAATTGTAACAATATGATTTGTGTTTTTGTTAAAAATGAATCATGCATCACTTATTTGATATAATAAAAGATTTTCTTAATATGAACCGACCAAAAGCTATCGTGTTATATGTATTTTTGACGCCAGGGTTTATCATCGTTCATTCTCCAAACAAACCATAAGCATCGATGCAATAATGTCAATTCAATACAACTAATTCTAATTTACTTCGAATTTTAAACAACTGAATCAAATGGCCGCTGCACCCGCAAAATATAATCAAACTACACAGAATGGTAACAACTAATCTCGTCACAAATGCATTGCACACCATTTTGATGTTATGTCCTGTTCCATTAAGATGAGAAAACAAGACTCCGGTAATAATAACTCGGTATTTATAAGCATTATTGGAACATATTTCCCGTTTACATCGACGAAATGCGCAATACCTTAATGTTATCAGTGATTGGCTGATATTGATAACATCGAACAATAATTGACTTACGCTTGGGAAATGTCAAGCTCCCCGAACTAATCTTGTCGGATTTCATGAAATGTTAAGCATTTTCATGATGGTTCGTCTTTTTTCCAGTTTAAATGTTATGCCAGATTCACAGTCTTTATACACTGTACAGGTTCTTATTAATTAAATACTGTATGATATATTGCGTGCGTTTGTTTATTCATTTGAAGAGTTCACACACGGGTTAGGTCATATAACAGTTAAAATAATACAAAATGATTGCATATACTAATGAAACTGTTAATGAAAAAAAAACGTTCATCATTTAACAAAAAAAAAAGCAAGAGGAAAGCGCGAGGCAATGTATGTGGCAAGTGTAATTAGTCTGACACAGCACAAAACACTAGACACAAAAATAACTAAACGAGTAACACACACAAACAAAACAAGGTTCATCACCTCAGAGCAGTTAATGTAAAGGATTGAAACACACATGTTGTTAGCAGGAAAATGATTGCCACTCCCATTTTATTAATTTGAGTTTATGTTTTAATTATTTATTTTCTTCATCATGTCCAAAACACTGTTTTCGTGACAAACTGGTTAGCAATAGGTTCCTGTTTTTTATGACAAACTGTTTGGCAATAGGTTCCTGATTTTGTGACAAACTGTTCGGCAATAGGTTCCTGTTTGTGTGACATACTGTTTAGCAATAGGTTCCTGTTTTAGTGGCAAACTGTTTGGCAATAGGTTCCCGTTTTTCAGACAAACTGTTTGGTAATAGGTTCCTTTTTTGTGGAAAACTGTTTGGCAATAGGTTCCTGTTTTTCTGACATACTGTTTGGTAAAAGGTTCCTTTTTTGAGGCAAAATGTCTGGTAATAGGTTCTTGTTTTTCTGACAAACTGTTTGGCAATAGGGTCCTGTTTTTGTGAAAAATATATAATAT
>VMBQ01000267.1:52964-68036 GCA_007657795.1 Dreissena rostriformis
GATATATATATATATTTATTCGTCCAATATCATGGACGCCATTTGCATTTGTTTGTATGACGCCAAGGATATAGAATTGATCGGATTTTACGCTTTGTCTTCGGGAAAGAATAAACTCGCCACTGAAATCTACTAAGTGGGTAAATGTGAGAGGGTTAAGGTTTTTCGTCAATTTACAAACATAAACAAATCGATGCTCGAGACATGTTTGGTGAAGTTTCACAGAGCCATTTTATTTCAAGTATGTTAGAACCAACAAATAAATGGTTTTGTTTCTGAAACGATGTTTTATTGAATGCGTTTATGCATTTTAAGTACGACTTAGCGATGACTTTATCATTAAAAGAAAGTTGATGATTTTATAAAAACACCTTTAACACATGTTTGACACGTGAAAGTCCATGTAAACGAACTATATTGAACTATTTGTGAAAAACATGCACAATACTCAATATTCTGGATAATACCAACATCAGCTGCTTTTTAGAATTTGACAATATTGGGCGTTACCTATGACAACATAAGTTGACATACCCGTCTTGTCACGATTGTGTTTATGCGTTAACTGTTTTAGCGCGCATCATATTATCTAGCAAACGGTACAAGTCCAATAGGCAAAACCATTCAGATTGACTACACATGCTATGACTTAATCATTATTCGTTAAAATGTGTTAAAATGAAGCATGAGAAAGATTAAAATATAAATTGCATACTTGGACAGAAACTGAAAACTAGAAAAACAGAAAAAAACAGATGACCGCAAAGGCGTAGAACTTCAGTCCTCACCCAAACCATTAAACTTGGGCTATTATTTGCAATGTTTTTATAACAGAAAGTTCGTTTTCTAAGTATATTCGACTTCGTGATTAACATTTTCATATGATCTTATGATATAACACCCGTCGATAAAGTTAAAATATGTTATGTTAAACAATTTTATTTTGAAGACATAACAATTATGCCTTTTAAGTATATCTCGATAACACATTGTATATACAAGCAAGAACATAACATTATATTGAAACGAATGAATATGTTCATTGCACAAAAAAAAACTACAACCGTTTTTGTATCACTAAGCGGAGATGTTGACAGCAAGGAAAGCAAGCACTTAAAAACATGTAAATCGATATTTATATAATCGTTTCGTACCGATCGGGAATCATAATTGTACAATCTACCAATCCAAAGAAGACTAACCATCAGCACAATAAATGTTAATGTTTCAATGGCGTGCTGATATTGGACACTTCACAACATAATTGAATATAGCTTTGGGAAAATCAATTATACGTAACAATCATAGTATATTACATGATAAGCATTCACAGAATCGTTAATTTGTTCCCAAGTTCATTTTATTGAGTGGATACACATCGAAATGTTCAGGATGTTCAAACAACACAAAATTTTGGACATAAATATGTGTTGTCACAATGCAAGCGATAATAACAGAAAAGACGCTCATACTACTCATTTGAAGTTGAAACCAGCCTTCATCTTGAACAAACAAATCTTCAAAAAAAAAGTAAGCAATAAACATATTTCAACGTTTAATATACATTAGACAAGTACTGTAAACGTTACTTCAATAAATGTTTATCCTAAATGGCGTGTAACCTTTTATTTATTGGGCTGAAAGAACTTGTTCGGATTTGTACTATTACTGGTATTTAATTCTAAATTTATGTGTAGTGTGAAAGTGAAGAAATTCGAGAAATCAGTTGAATATTAAATATTTATTTTGATTTTTTACATGTATTTGATATCATTGAAGTTGACATTAAAACAAGCATTTGGTTTACCATTGTTAAATGTAATTTGTTTTAAAGAACATTATTAATAATCAAGTGCAAAAGTGCACATACTGACCAGTGTTTGACTCTATGTCGTATACATCTGGACCTTTTTTGTGACATATTGTTAATATATCAGGCTCTACAACTCTTCCACACTTGTAAATTGACCATTTAAACGTGTTTGGAATTCACAATTATCACAAATAATATATAACAATTGGTACAAAGTGACGTTGTAATTTTATCAATCCATTGAAAAATGAATCGCTTGTTTAAAAATATCAAGAGTAAAACATGTTTTTGCTCGCTCGCTCCATTTATTTCGAATAAAAATCCGATAACCAATGCTCCAAATTGGTGTGGCCTTATGAATGGTATCGAGTATTTTGTACCTTATAATGTTTCTAGAGTTATTATTATTCCTCCTAAAAGTGGCGGATCTTCCAATCATTTTCGACTGTGTTGACACGAACTATTTCAATTTGATACTATGAAATATATTGATGAATAATCTCAAACACAACGGAGGTTTTAAGATATTGTCGGTAAACGCATGACAGATTCCTGATCAATTAAGTTATACTATACCATAACGTTTTTAATTAAATATCGCACGCGAAACATTAACACAAATGCAATTATATGTAAAGTAATTTAGCATATTATAGATCAGGTCACAAACACTGATATTAAGCATTAGTTTATACGATGGGAAATAGCAGTCTATGGTCTAGTATAATCAGTTGTCCGATGCGTGCAATAATATCAGCTGATGTTGTCTTACTCTTAATTGTGTTGTAAAGTGTAAACTTACACACAAATCGCTAACGCAGATGTTTGTTCTTAAGCTGTATACATACGAAGTTATTGGAATCCTTGAAAGACATGTGCCTCTTAGTAAAAGGTTACCTATTTAGGATGAGACACTTTTAACAATATGAACGACACACAAATGACTAATTTACAAATGCGTGCATGAGTCCCATGTAAAACGTTTATAATGTAGTGTTTCGAATGTAAACTGTTGGGCTCTTAAAATATGCCATTAGTCTATATTAGCTTCTACTGCATGAACATTTTGAATCATCGCATAGCTCGGAAAAACATGACTGGTTCAATCAACAAGTAATGCGTTTTCGCCAAGATGGTCTTGTACAAAACTTTGAAATAAACATTAACAACTCTATTTACCATGAACTAAATTTTTCTTTGTACAATGGTCTCGTGTCATTTGCCATTTTCTTAGGCTGTAGTATCTTAAATACGGAATTTACATCAAATGTTCATGTTTTGTTCGTATATTAAGCTAAGGACTTTAAAACAGTGTATCACACGCTCCCGTGCGTCTGTTGATAAAATTGTGTTAGTGCCTTATACGCGTTGAGTTCTCCTTTCAATTTGTTTGCTGGAAATAATTATATTTAATTTAAAAACATACTATATATATATATAATATTTAGTATTACAGTGTCTAATAGTTCCATGATTTTCATCTGAACTTTCGATTTCGCGATTTTGGCATGAATGGCTTTTACAAAACGAAAATGGACGGTGCCAAACGGAAGGTGAATAACGTTGCTTCAGACCAACTACTCCACCAAAACAAGATATAGTTTTCAAAATAATAAAGAATTATTGGACACATTACAATATCATAAACAAATATCCATTGTGTATGGTAAGTTGTATCTGTCGTAGAGACTTCTTTCAGGATGACGCACACACAAAATAGTAAATAGTATAGAAGTGTGAGTCTGACAAACAAACATGTTTATTGTATTGGATATGATACAGATACATCACGTACCGCAAATACCTTTTTACTAAACTGATTTTCATTGAGCTCAATTATCTTTTATGATATGTATGTAACAAAGAATCAAAAACATGCAACGTTTATTCAAAAAAACATATATTGAGTGTTTGAAATGCTTCGATATTTAATTGAATAATGTCATGGTATATAAGTGGACGAAGTGATATGAGATAACTCAACGGAACTGTGCTGGTGAATAAATTCAAGAACGACAAAACAGTCGACAACCGACTTCCAATCGGTCTTTATTGATTAATTAATAAAAAGTATGTGCAGTTGATACACAAGCAATTGATCAGAGTGTCTATGACCTAATTATGACTAAAAAAAACACTAAAAATACGAACAAATTGCATTTGATAGACATGTTTAAGAACACAAAACCCGGTAAGAGCGATGAAATGACTAGCCAGACAGACACACAACGTAGAAGACTACGATTAATGTTTATACTTATAAACTCAATTATTAAACATATACTAGTATATGGGCCGTTTTTATCTTTATTGTTTTGATGTAAGTCCATACTGTGTTTTGAGTAGTTCATTTTAAGTTACCAGACAAATTGTGTGCTATATTGTGAACTTAGAAACAATCGTTTAGTGTTTTCTTTATCTCTCAGCTGCAATAAGCGAAGTAGTTTGGAGTTGGAGAGTAACATTTCTCGTTCTTTTTAATAGTTTTTTGTATTAAATATATGTCCCGCGTGAAACACACCGTTATCGCAAAGCCTATTATAACAAAAATGGCTTTACCAATTACCTACGTCAATAGTATTTCTGCCTCGCAGCAAACCACTTTCATGCATAAGAAATTTCTATGATTAAAGACGAAACAAAAACAATAACCCTGATGAGTAAGGCGGTCAATCTTCAAATTACAATTGCAACAGAATGGTTCAATACCCTTACGGAAACGAAGGCGTTCCATTGGCAACATTTCAATATTGACTACACAAATGCGGACAAAACGAGGTCAGTAGAACAAGTTGATTACTTTGTATAATGCAGCGTTAAGCAAATGTCTGTTCGTGTGAAAATGAGCAATTATGGCATTGAACGATAAATCACACCGTTTGTTCAGGGATATTCGTATTTACATTGTACGTAGGGAAACATTAAACGACGGTCATTTATAATTTCACATTTATTAGTGCCGTTATTGAACATGTTTGATAGTGTATTAGATTATGTATGATATGTGTGGAGATCTAGTGAAACAAATAAGCGCTATGTTTAACAAGCATATGTTTCCATATAAATATCCCAAGACAAGCTTCCTGCTGCATTAACACGAAATCGCATTAATACCACTCCTTAATTAATGTCACGTTATCTATTTCCAGACATGTTCATTGTTCCAGATGTCGTTTTTTAAACTTTAACAATTATTTTATCTAAGCATCTCATCAAAATGTTAATGACAATAAACATAAGAAGCTACAAAAACAGACATACACGTCAGTTGTGATCATAAACAAAAGAGGTACGGATATTGAAAACATATTATCCGTTCCTGTCTTCAGGTTTTAATGATTAGGAAATATAAATACTTAACATTTCAAATCAACTGATACATAAAGAGCACATAAATCAGTTTGACTTGACAGAACATTAAACAGAGAAATGTATATTATTGTGTTTGTTAAACATTATGGATACAGCATTTTACCATCAAAAGTGTAGAAACCGTTACAAGTTTTTCAAGAAGCGCGCATTGCATAGGATACTTAAAGTTGTGTTTAGAGCTTCATTATATTTTTTTTTTCAATTTAAGCCCTTTTGGAACTTTAGTTTTAAATAAGTATTTATTTATATTGGCAATGCGTAATTGTATGCATACAATTGATTTACCACGTTTTTATCCAGTGCATTTTGTCTAATGCTCAAACAAATGTGTTTAGAGGTTGATATGGATTATGCATTTTTTCAATACAAGCTATTTTGAAACTATCAAGGTCAAATTAGCATTTATTAATATTTAAAATGTATATTTGTCTTTATGTTATTGTTGTGTTTTGTTTATTTTTTGTTAGTTTAGCATTATGTGTTGCGTTAAGGTCACTTGATCATTTGGATCAGGTAATTTGTTCAACAATACATTATAGTCAAAACAGCATTATATAATAATGTCGCAAATAATGCAATGTTCAGAGTACATTGTTGATTTCATTTAACTTATTATCGTACGAATCTGTATAATATGTGACACAAATTTCAGAAAATATTGCATTCTGGCACAGTTGACAAAGGTCACGAACTTATATCGCGATATAAGTAGCACTTCTCATTTCAATACCATTTTGTGTCCCGAAGGCTTAGCACTTTCTATCAAATACCAAGGAAATAACAACTTATATGCACCATGCTGTGGTTGGGATGGCAATACATTTTGAAAACAGCGGCATGTGTGTGCGCTTACTCTCGGTCGTCTATTATTTGCTTTCTGTTTCGTTTAGCGTCGTATTGCATCAGCCAAGATTGATTTCTTAAACAAGTGTACACTACGATTATATGTACACAATATTAGGCAAAATGCAACTCAAGAAACTTTATCAGGAGAGAAATGAGTGTTTGCATAATTAGAATTCTGATCAATTGCCTCTACAATTCAGGACAAAAAATAAATTTCAACATCAAACAATTTTGAAAGCTGGGTTCATTGCCTGGGATTGGTCAGTGCCAAACAATAGTTTGTTGATCCGGTTTAAAGGTAAATTTAACCTCATACTTTTTTTCTGATGAAACCTTAATAATGGTCCATTATTAATAAAACACGTGTCCTCATGGATCAAACCAAACAATGTTTTAATCCGTTCCATTTTAAAATGTATTTGTATTTGCAGGTTTTTAATTATAACTTTAATTGCAACATAACATATTGCTTTTACACAAACATTACCATTACGCGAACAGTTTAGAATATAGGCATTTCTTTAAAAGCTCTATGTAAATACAATCCGTTTTTTTTTTAATAACACACAGTTTGATTATTAAGGCTCACAGATTAATCGAGTTTAGTTTTAAATAATTAGAATGGGAAAAATATTTAATTTTAATTTAAGGAACACATTATTATGGAGATCTGTGCCATAGTGCACCTTGTCATAGAAATTGATTTAGCCGATATTTGTACAGAATTCCTAGAATTAAAAGTGTGTTTAATATGATATGCTGTAAAAAGAATAAAACAGCAAATCAAAATTGTAATTTTTGGAGCGTATGCATTTTTTTTCCTGTTTTTTTTTTCGACTGGCCGACCGAAGGACGTTATTTTCACAGTAAACACACTTTTATAATTCATCTCATGATTCCGTCAACTGAAAAGTTGTATGATCGCTTAAAGCGAAACAAATATGTGACACGCGTTAACATTTAACACCATGCGTAAGGAAACAAGTAAGCTAGCCAAACGTTCGCTTACAAACACAATCTCGGAAATCCTTCAATAGACCATGGTATAAAAAGGCAGCTTATATCACATCATTTTACCCATAGGCAAGTCGTTTTGAATATCTTCTTCTGCAGTAGTCTGTTCATGTTATATTATGTATTTACTGTGTACGTGTCTCTGTTTTCAATATGTCTGTAAATAGTTCTGATGAAACAATTAACTAGTTCTTTCATTGCAGTCCTGATACATGCAAGCAATATATTTTACGTTATTCAAATTTTCAGTCATAGCCCAATTTTACAAATGTTGACTGTTTGTGTATATCTGTACACTGTTTACATGTCTCTGTTTTCAATATGTCTGAAAATTTTTCTAATCAAACAATTAACTTGTTCGTTAATTGCAACCTTGTTACATGCAAGCACTTGATTTTATGTTATTCAAATTTTCAGCCATACATTTATTTAACAAATGTTGACTGTTTGTGTGTGTCTGTACACTGTTTATATGCTCTGTTGTCAACATGTCTAAAATTGTTCTGATAAAACAATTAACTGGTTCGTTCATCGCACTTTTGAAACATAGATAGAACGGTATTCTAATTATTCTAATTTTAAGTCATAGCCCAATTTAACATAAGTTGACTAAGAACAACTTAATTCGTATTAGCCCGTGCGCATGTTGATATCTATTGAAACACAAATACATTCCAAAAGTTGGCATCATTTACATTGACGACAGCAGCGCTCTTGGTGAAAATATAAGGTATAATATTTAGAATACGAATCCACTCTTTTCTCTGCATTGTTAATATAAATATAGTTTTATTTTGACGAGCAAAATTTTAGCGATTCGTTAAACAAAACGCGTGGCTTTATTTCTGCAAAATTTAATTTATTACACAGTGAAATTTGCTGGGAATACGGAATTATCAGTTATAGTATGTACAAATATCGAACATTGGAATATAAAGGACACATTAAAGTGCAGAAATAGTATAAACGTTAATAAACATATTAAAGTGAGTATGCACGATTTTTTCAAATATTTATGAATATATATAAAATGTGTTAAACACTTATTAAACATATAGTTCAATATAAATGAAAATAAAAGTTAAGAAAAACATGTGTCGAAAAATGCGAAATAAGCCAGATATTTGATTCTGAAATCGAAAATGTCTGTACATTCGAATTTTCCAGCATGTATATAGCGTGTACGATGTGAATCTAAATTTAGTTTTACGGATCATTTTAATTTCTTGCAACGATACCTATCTATACGACACACCAACACTAACTTCGATCCTAATAAAAAGACGAATGCTTCGGTAATTGTAGGACAATATGTACGAAATATCTTAGTCACAATCGGCTCGGGGCGCTAATTTGTCTTTGCATTTTATGAAATTCGCCTTCAATGTATAATTTGTCTGGCGTATTTTGTGTTAATGTAACAAAGTTTTATCAATATTACAATTTAACACATATAAAACTCGTGCATACTCACTTTAACATTCTCGGACATTAAGAGAAGGAAAATATCTGTGTTATATATCATTTTACGTTTTCCAGTATTGTGTGCGATCATGCTTATCACGGGCAATTAAAACAATTAACAGAACTAGCAACGGCCACAGAATTATATGGTTACTTCAAACTTGGGTTGACGCATCGAGGTCAAGTAAATAATGGGGAATCCGAAGCTAAGTCAATTAATGAAGTTCTGGTGTCCGTATGTACATAGTATTCGGAGTATTGAGAAATAAATACAATTTATATTTGCTTCTTGGCTATTTGTACATAACGCTATGTACGCATTAACCTTTTTTGTCAGAAAGGTATCTTTTGTAAAAAAATAATTCTTTTATTAACAATTTCCGCATTTAGAAATGCATCAATCAGTCCCAATGGCCAAATCAATTTATACAAAATCGCGTAACACATACAACATGTATTAGTTACAAACATAAGCAATCATTTTCCCAGAATGCCTGTTTTTCTCATACACGCGTTAAGCATTGAAAGCATTTCATTCAAATGAAACTGAATGTAGAAAAATAACAATGCCGATGCCTTTAGGGTTAACATTGGATTTGTGTAGACGGTAATTGGACATAAAACTCGTTTCACGGGAAAAGTAAGTTTGATCTGCGTCTGTAATTGTCTCTGATAATACCATTCGGCAGCTTGCCGCGATGGCGAATAACTGTTACAGTATATCGAAATTACGTTTATACTACAACCGATTTCTTTAGTTTCCAATATATATTGGACCTAGTAAGTGTAATTCTCATATTAAATAATTAGCATTAATTGTTGCCAACAAAAGCACGTGCATCGTTTTGATTCGTCAATGTCCGATTTGACGTTGTGAATTTATATATTTCGGATACAGATTTAACAAATAAACGTCAAAATAATAAGACTATTTAATATTGTATGTATATTCACGTTTTACAACTATCAAAACCAAACAGAAATTAACATGCACAATGCCAAACAAGACCCGTATAACCTTTTCCTGCTGGTATCTCTCGATCATACGTGTCTTTTATATATGGTGACTCTTTGAATCATTCCGTTATTTTTAATATTAAAGTTTCTGGGTATCTTTTAATAAAGAACCGTGGCCGCATTGGTGCCATTTAGCTGCAAAATTGGATATAAGGGTTAGCAACACTCTTGCTAAATACATACAGTACTCTGGTTTAATGCATTATATCTAGAACAGTCGACATAGATCAACGTATATTAAAACCACGAATAACAAAGTGATACGGTATATGTCAAGTACGCCTTTTATTAGATTGTGTAAATCGACATTATACATAAAATTGAAATTTGCGTAGTTTGACGTATTACGTTGAACGAGAAATTGGAATCGCGTGAACCAGCTTTGTAGTTTACATATACACGTATATATACAATTCTTGCACGATCATGTACCCATAATGCATGCAAGTCAGTTATATTTTGTTAACTGCGTTGGTAGAACCGTCTATTCAGCCTTACTTTTTTCCGCCGATTCTTACACGATGTTTTTTCACAAATTTTACTCAGATTGTGTATTGTGTAATCATAGGTTTGAAAAATACCGTTTGTGATGCCGTTACATTATATTATGCTTCGGAACTAATGCATAATATGTTCTAATTTCCAATTTATTCATCTAGAAGATATACAGAGCGCGCGTGCAGAATGAGCATACATCACTGTTTAGAATCTAGGCTCTATTTTGAAATGTTTAATCTAAAACAGAAATCGTTTGAACCTTTTTCCGATAATTACAACATTTATTCGCATTGATTGTGTCATTACTCGCACCTTTTTAATGCTCAAATGATTACAAATGTCATATTCGTTTGCATGTATTTTGACAACAAACTGATCGTATGGCAGGTTGTAAAGTGAATGTGCAATGTCTGGCTAGAAATTGTGTTACCACTTACGGAAATATAAATGCACCCGAAGGATATTGCTAATTGAGAACAATATACCATAATCGGGTTACTGTGATTGCTAGTTGTGTTGGTGAAACATTTTATTGAAAGACGTTTCGAATCCGCATTCCTTCGACATTTAATAAGTCTTCTTGCGATAAAGCTTTATCAAAATTAATAAGACATGTATATTGAGAAAATCTGTCTTAATTGCATAACATAATACTAAAGTAGATTCAAATTGTTGATTGAGACAATTGACCAAATGTTCAATGTATTCATATTGACATTAAACTGTTTTTTTTTCCATATTGTCCCATGTATCAGCTGTTCAAATAATATAGTTATTGACATCTTCCGCATACCAATGGTCCTATCGAAATTCTATGATATTGTGTTTGGACGAGTTGGTGATAACCACCTATGTGTTCGTTATCAATAAAGATAACAGCAATTGACAACATGTGTAAGCTCATTTTATTTTGCCAAAAACGAACACATTACCTAGATTGCAGACTCAATGACTCTTATTATTTAAATTCACGCTTGATCACATCATGGTGTATTAATTACATATTTTAAACGTCCATTTATATTTGGTTGGTGAACCTTGTACCTATACTCCGATATCTCTATACATATTGATGAGGCATATTTAAATGGCGTTCGCATTATCGACGGATGCGAGTAATGTGCGCAAGATTATAATTGAGTTTGTCATTTCTGGTGAGATTTCACACAAAGGTGACAATCGAATGGTGTCCATAAGCCGCCTAATTCTCAGCAGCCTGTGAGCCTGAATATATCGATCAGATTAGATTCACATCAATTACATTGACATCTTCCGTCTTCAAAGTGAATAAAAAATTGACATTAATCATACGTCTGGGAATCGAAAGTGTAGAATGTAACGTAAAGCCCTTATGTTAGTGGGTACAGTTGAAGCTCAAACATTTGGTTGCGATACATAGACGAAGTGATATTCTGATTAAACAATGTTACTGCTACACAGTTTGTTTTCTCTCGCAATGTTATTGTATTTATTGTATTTACAAGTTTCAATTTCAATAAGTGAGCACTTGGTCTTAATTTTGTCATAGCTTTTCTATGGCAATAATTATCAACACATTCCATATATATTTCAAATGTATAATCCGTTTTAAATTTTACATTATAATATAATGTACTTTGCAAATCTATTATATCAGACGTATTGATTGCGAAGTTGTTGTTTGACATAACGTTAACGTAGTCCAGCATAGTTTTAAATTAAAGTTAGGAAAAGAATTATATGTGATATACTTTCGATTTTTAGTTTGGCGAATAAATAATTTTACACCAGAATTTAAGAGCCCTCTCTTTACAGATAACATATATTGGGAAACGACCTTGTTCGCCTAAGACTGCTGCCTTAGGATATCCAAAGTCAGTTGTTTTGTTATTTAAAACACTTTTTTCTATTATAGTTTAATGTAAAAATGTCTGTCAATGTCTGCCTGATACATGTTGGCAAGCCACTGCGAGACATACAATGCAGTCCGGAGGATGTGTTTATTGAGTTCAATATACGGACTAATTGGGTTAAGGTGATTGATAGTAGGGCTAGGGTTACGAGAAATGGAAAGGGACTTATTTCGATAAGCTTGTATTACAACTCAAAGAATAATGCCGAAACTTGAGATACCTTAACCCAAGGCGTTTTCACTAAGCCTTCTAAATAAGATATTTGCAACGAGTTAGAGATTGAGTCTCCAGCTGGCAAAATAAATCCCATCCAATCGTATTTAAATTTAGTGTTTAAGCCATTTAAATACACGTATTTGTTTTGTTATCCGTTAGGTATTAGTAAACATTTAATGTACTTATTGAATGTATTTTGCAGTAATGGTGTAAGTTAAGGTTTTTGTCCTTGTCATTTCTTGAAAAAACGCAACTATTATTTTGTGTATTAAAATACGGCACATAAATGATCGAAAGACACTTCTACAAAGTCAAAATACTCCGGTATAACTTGCTACGTGTTTCCAGAATTGCAGAAACTACCGATTTAACTAGTGGTAACGCAAATAAATGGCCGTGAATCTAACTTACAAGGACAGCCTGATTATAATGTTCTGAAACTCAAGTCTACGCATTCAGTTCGTCCTAACAATAAGAATTCTAAAGCAATCGTTATGTACGTACTGTAATGTCTGGTCATGGGAAATATTAAATTATTTGCGATGCATGTGAACAAATCTTGCAGATTAGATATTTCCGCATTGAACGTATCGTCAATAGTTTAAAGGGTGTTGTGCGCACATATATACTGGGAATGTTATATCAATAAATTTCTTACTATAAATATAAAACATGTACATCGGCGTGTAAGTTCACACATCAGAAAAGTACCGTGACCTGTATTCTTGAATTGCTATTGTAATAAGGAGTAATTTTATTTCAAATATCGAGTAGAATACAATTTTATTGACTGTAATAATTGAATAATTATCTAACAAATTATACAGGTAACATGCCTCGATAGTAAAACTGATATGTGTTTGCTTTCATGGTAATACTGCGAAGTATTTTCTCGTCAAAGGAGACGATAAAGCAAATTCGGAATTAAAATTTCGAAATGGTCTCTATATACTTTCAGTATTTTGTATTATATACCATTAAAAACAAATCCCTTTATTGTTCAATGGGTCATTAACAAAATATCGAATACAAGTAGTCATATGTGGATTCTTTGGTTTGTAAACATAGACAAATATTTTCGTCCGAATGCAGTTTGTACCGTTTTCACATTAACGAAAAAAATTAACACATTTATTAAACATTATTTTGATTTCATAAAATAACAATGTGCTTTTATGGCTTTTATAAGATTCGAACTGATTGTAAAATAACATAAAATGCGTTGACGGTATATGAATTTTGATGCACAGTCTGCTACAATACCTAAAGGCAGTGTGCCAACATTGCGTCGCACGGTATAAAAAAGGAAATTACATTTCTACAACAAGCGTTATCATATTGATCGAATGTCAGATATGATAATTGTTGTCATAATCCATTTTTTTTTCGGGGGTCCATGTCAAGAAAACTAATTGGTTTGGGTCTTTAATATCCCTTTGAAACTATTTTGTTTTCAATGAATTATATTCAGGCGTATCCAAAACATATGTAGCAATAGTATTTGACATGTTTAAAGGTTTGAAATAAAAAACACTAACCCGTGTTGGACGCAAAATAATGCATGATAATATTGCAACACATTGTTGTGAGTCAACAAAACACTTGCAGTGGTGAAGGCGAAACAATCGTATGTTCTCAAAATGTAATTATTCTCAGATTTATGAAAGCAATGTGTGGATAATTGGGTATTAAACCATGAATAACAAAGCGCTAATCTAATTCTCAAGAACGTCGTTCATAAGATTTGTGGATATCGAAATTGAACATCAAAGTGGTGTCAAGGGTAAACGTATTTTGATGTTTAGCATTGAGAGCGCTTTGTAGTTTTCGCGTTTTTGGTACATAAAGCAACAGAAAATTGAGAACGCATGTAATCGCGTGTTTACACGAAGCCGGTATTTTCCAAAGGAAAAACAGCTTAGATTTTATCTGTACTCAGCAGTTGCTACAATGTAGATAACGATCTGTCAATTTAATGATAAATTTTTTCATCTATTCATAATGAATGTTAAAAAGTATTAGACAAGTCAACTTAACGTTCCAGTTTTAATTTATTTCAAAGTGTTAATGTAGCAAAAAATACTTATCTTTGTAACTACTACATTTATTGAATTGAAACTTCAAACATTTCTTCGGAATTATCATGTGAGATCACCAACACTCTGTGGTGCAATTAAGCAGAGTTATGGCCCATATTTTACCTTTTTCTAGTGGACATTCAAATAAGCATTCGCGTGCAATCACTTGTCGATATGCACACAAAGCATGGGTTTGCATTTTGGGCCCGTTTGCGCCAATGTCAAGGTCACTGCCAAACGTATTTGATAACACCTTTGCGAAAAATAAAGATGTTGTGCTGAAATTATGTGTGTAGGTAGGTTTCAAGCAGATCTAACAAGGAATTGCATTTGGGGGCAGTGGGATTAAGGTTACTATTTCTAAAAATATAGTGCTTCCATTAGATAACTTTAGTTTTGATGGTAATGTCGTCATATAATGTAATGCAGTCACCTTACATGTAAACCTAGTATGGATGGGCCAGTTAGGCCAATGTCATTGTTACTTGTAGACCTAGTATGGATGGGCCAGTTGGGCCAATGTCATTGTTACTTGTAGACCTAGTATGGATGGGACAGTTGGGTCAATGTCATTGTTACTATGGATGGGACAGTTGGGTCAATGTCATTGTTACTATGGATGGGACAGTTGGGTCAATGTCATTGCTACTTTAACTGAAATGATTCTGCGAAATAATTTGAGTTTGGATAAAGGTGTTGTGGTGTATTATTTATTAATAGGCAGCTTACATGCAGACCTTGCTTTCAAAGTTTATACAATTCAACCAAATTACTTTGTAAATAGTTGAAAATCTAGTTTATTGGCACGGTCACATTTTTTGTATTAATAAATAAATTGTCATCTCTAAATGTTCATATATAT
>VMBQ01000267.1:68062-237364 GCA_007657795.1 Dreissena rostriformis
TATATATATAGATATTTTTCACCGTTTTTTAACTTAAAATGTGTCTTTTTGGCCATTATATCAAGTGACTGACACTAATACACATTATAACATCCAAGCGGTACAGATCAGGTTATTATATGTTTCTTGACGATTGCATCAATACTTAGTTGTAAATATGGCTACTATAAGTACGGACTGAGGAAGTCTGCATTATTTTAGAAGCAATACAGTCCATATGCCAATTTTTGTAGTTGTAGGTTTTATGGCCAATAATGATAAATCATAAGATAAGATAATAATATAAAAAGGTTTGAAATCCTTATTATAACGTGTATTACAAAAGCATTATGCAATTTAGAACATTGACGTTATTTAAGGCACAATAGATACAAATTATTCATAGCAGAAATCCACTATGTTTATAGATTTTTTCTTAAAACGTTCTGCTTTTTAACGAAACCTGACATCAAATACACTACAACAAATTATTTAACTGCAATTGCGTACACATTTTAATTTAAGCCATAACAACGCCAACTGTTAACGCCAAAAGTACTTCCATTACCGCTACTAGACAAAATGTCTGTAAGCGGAAACATTATAGTTTGTTTTACGCCACCCGATATGATATATAACGCGCCTCCATCATTTCACACGTTGGTAATATTTTGTGTAATATAATTTATTTGATAAACACGTGTTTAGTTCTGATTTGATTTGTTTGACCATTCCAAGGCGGTGCTCCAAGTTGTTATCCTTGGTAAGTGTGTTTGTCATGTCTGTTTGTGTATAATGTTCTTGAAATACCCGGATCTCCGGGTATTGAACAGAATGATTTACTGCTAATGCCAACTTATGTCCACTTCCAAGATATGGCTCCGGACACAAAAGTGCCAGACGGACAGAAGAACGGACAACGCCGAAACAATATCCCTCCGCCTATGGCGGGGAATAATTAATATAGAATCGCTTGTCAGTGAAACCTCTCAATCAGTAAAGCCCGTGCACGCAACGCATTCAGGCCAGGGTATTCTTATGGCAGTTGTACATTGTCATGATCGTCTTGTACCTCAATGTCATCAATATCAAGGACACCATCACTCACACACAGATTGTGCAGGTTGGAACATACAGTCGCAACCAGAGCTGTCTTCTGAGGCGCGAATTGTAGAAAGCCTCCAGTTTTGTAAAGACACGTGCAACAAATATACAATACTATAAATTAACTGGAAGAAAAAACGTGGATATACCAGAATGTGATAATTAGCCTACTTTCATTGAATATATCAATTACAGTACAGTACAATGTATTTTCTCTTACAGTTTTATCTGAAAGAGTTGCAAAACAAGTTATGTTTCTGTCCAAGAAAGGGATAAGCATCTTGAGTCTTTCACGCGACACATCATACTCTTGTGGTTAATACCCATGACAAGTACTATTAAAATCTGAACATGTATAAAGAAGTTATTGAGCAAACGCAAAACCATTGCAATTTTCGCACATACATACCCCAAAACACACAAACACAAAACCATTGCAATTTTTCACGCACGCACACACAAACACAAAAACATGAAATCTATTTGTTATAACATTAATTACCTAAAACGTGACTTCAACAGTCCAAAAACCCTTTCTACTTCCATCATTGAACGACTGTGGGCCAAATTGAACGCGATCTCAGCTCTGCTCATTGGATTCATCTATATTAAAAAACAATGTCAATGTATTTTTTTAGATTTAATAGAGTTCTGCCTTTTGTTCACGCGTTATGTAAAGTCAAGACTTACTATAAAATAAAAAAAGAGCACCGCCTAGCGGGTGCAGACCGCTCATCTATTTGTCAAACTATTAATCAAATCTGATAATAAATACAGAAGTTATGGCAATTTTAGCAAAATTGTGGGAGTGTGGTCATTGATTAAAAAATGAAAAAAAAAAGAANAGTATGAATCAAATCTGATCATAAATAAAGAAGTTATGGCAATTTAAGCAAAATTTAATACTTTGACCTTGACAGTCAAAGTCATTCACAGGTCAAGATCAAATTCAAGTTGCCAGGTACAGTACCCTCATAATAGTAAGAAAGTTTGTGAAGTTTGAAAGCAATAGCCTTGATACTTTAGAAGTAAAGTGGATCTAAACACAAAGTTAACCAAATATTCAAAGTTACTAAGTCAAAAAGAGCCATAATTCTGTCAAAATGCTTGTCAGATTTACATAACTTTGCCTGCACAATCCCCTTATGAACGTTAGCAAGTGTTCCAAGTCTGAAAGCAAAAGCTATGATTCTTTAGGAGTAAAATGAACCAAAACACAAAACTTAAACAAATTTTCAATTTTCTTAGTATAAAAGGGGCCATAATTCTGTCAAAATGCCAGTCAGAGTTACATAACTTTGCCTGCACAGTCCCCATATGATAGTTAGTAAGTGTTGCAAGTATGAAAGCAATAGCTTCAATACAAATGGAATAAGGTTGACCTAAACACAAAACTTAACCAAATTTTCAATTTTCTAAGTATAAAAAGGGCACATAATTCTGTCAAAATGCCAGACAGAATTATCTAACTTTGCCTGTCCAGTCCCCTCAAAATAGTTAATAAGTGTACCAAGTTTGAATGCAATAGCTTTGATACTTTATGAGAAAAGTGGATCTAAACACAAAACTTGTCAGAAACACATTGCCCCCTACTTCCCACTTTGATTTATTTTCTTACCTTTGACCTTGAAGGATGACCTTGACATTTCACCACCAACAATGTTCAGATTCATGAGATACACATGCATGCCAAATATCAAGTTGCTATGATGAATTTTGGAAAAGTTATGACCATTTTTCGAAACCTAAACGCAAAACATAAATGCAAAACCTAAACGCAAAGTGTGACGGAATTTCAGACGGACAGATGGACGGACAGTGCGATCACTATATGCCCACCTTCGGGGGCATAAACATTACCTTTGGAGTAAGAAGATATGGCTAAGTCCATAGCCAGAATCTCCTAGTAGCCATCCTTTGCTGCCATCCACAAGCCAGTCCTTCAAGCTGCAGTTTTCAAAGATGATACTGTCATGTGTGGACCATGGCCACTTTGCCACAATGTTAGTGAATCTACAAAAAAGTTTTCAGCTTATCTTTTTAAACGCATATAATCAGAATACATGCGTCAAAAAAGGTATGTTCACTGTAATGTAATGTTCAAATGGGCAAAGATTAGCAGAGTAAATGTTTAACAACAAGGCTTGTCACCATAGGATGACATATGCCCCCTTTTTTCACATTTTTCGAAAACTAATGCATAAAATGCATTGTTGCGTTGCTTTATAATCTCACTTAAGATTTAAAATGTGTTGTTTTGCCTTTTGACATGATATTATATGCATTAATTATTATAATTCAAATAATTTACAAAAGTGAAACATTCATTTAAAGTTTCATAAAATTACACAAAAAAGTAACTGGGAAACAGCTCCTGTCAGAAAAGTGATACAGACAAATAAATAATTTACAAAAGTGAAACAATTATTTAAAGTTTCATAAAATTCCACAAAAAAGTTACTGGGAAACAGCTCCTGTCAGAAAAGTGATACAGACAGATAAACAGTAGAACAGACAGACAACGCCAGAACAACATCTCTGAACCTTTGGAGATAATCATTGGATATGCTTTTTTGTCATTTCTTTCACAAACTTATACAAAGAGAAAAAGAGTAACCTCATGTTTGCATCAACAAAAGCTTGAACATTAAGTGAATGGTAGCCTTTCCGACTCACATTAACATCTTCTCTTTCCCTTGGGGTCAACATGGCGATGTGTGTGCAGTCGGCTGCACCAATGACATTGGGAATTCCCGCTATACCAAAAAACGTTTGTTTTATTTGGACCAGTTCTCTGTCCGATGTAGGGAATACCATTTTATTCAAGTGGCGGTCTAAAGCTTCCAGCACCTACTCCAAAACATTAAGTGATAACTTTTTGAAGGAATGTTCAGTAATTAATTTACCGATCGATATACACTTACTTTGGCTACATAATAAAACGTGTTCCTTTTAAAAACTGATTGTTTAAAAGCAGTTAAAGGATTAAATTATGCAAAATATCTGAATGGCTTTTCAGACACAATGTCTTACAAATTGAAATTTGATCAGACATTCTGTTAACATCTCAGACAAATATGTTTCTCAGCCTCGCATGGAAAATTTGATCTCTTTCCGAAACTCTAATAATATCCTCTATAAAATTTACATTGCAATTCAGAAAATATTATCTGACAGCTTCCAAATGTTAGTCAGGTATTGTACTAATATTTAATTTAGTGTGACAATTAACTTGTTATTAGCTATGTTGATGAATGACTTGATGAGACGATAAAGTATATAACACATGTTCAAGATAAAACTATGTGAAAATATATATTTCAACATGGAAAACATTGTGAAGCAGCTGAGAAATAGATGAGATTAAAAACCAATAACTCTACGAGTCGGATATGTCACCTTACGAGTATATTTTCAAACAAAGGGAGATAACTAAAAAATGGGACCACCTAGAGGTATGGTTCCTTGTCACTGCATTTCATCTCATTGAGCTGTATCACTGTATAAAGTTTCAAGTTGATATCTTCAATACTTTTAGAGTTATGCGCCGAAAATGATTTGTGACGGAAGGACGGACAGACAGACAGACAAGACGATGGAGAAGTGATCCCTTTATATCGCATCTTCTTTGTAGAAGGCAACACAAAAATGTATGAAGTGTTAAGGGAGCTGTTGATTGCGTGGAACATATATTTTTAACAATGTGTTACTGCAAAACATATATATTTTCCACGTTGAAAAAGCATTTTTGATTTTAAATATGTTCAACTACAGTACCTGCCAAATGCTCTTACAAACTGAACTTCTTGAGACACCGTGAGTCATGCCACCTTCACTGTATAACTCATATTTGGCTAGAAATTGAAGTGTTATCAGCAACTGAAAATGTTTAACATATACTTTGACATAAATAAGGACGATATTGTAAAAATATGATTCAATACATTGTAATTGACAATATAATTATCACATTTTATTGTATGCTTTCTGGCAGTTTATAAAGAAAAATCAGAGAAATAAAACTGATAATCCACAGTTTCAAGCAGTGAATCTGCTAATTTTCACTGGTTTTCATTATAATGTTGTCACTCGATAAAACTCTATAATGGCTAGTGAAATAAAATTTATAATCTATTGAAACCAACAAATATCTTCTATTTGACACAGTATATATAGGATCTGGCACGAGTTGTCATTTCCTACCAGATGTTCCATATTTTATTAAAAGAGTTCAGGAATTTTGATAGTAAGGGAGCCTGTGACGAGCTTACTAAAGAATTTCCTGGACGAGTTTAATAAACTATGATACGAAATGACAACGAGTGTCAGGTCTTTTTTATCACATGCTTTAAATGAGCAAATTAAACAAATAAAATTATCTCTAAGATAAAATGACATTGCTGGACAATTAAATTACATGTATGATTATTTAGGATAGAGTAGGATTTTATACTTTATATAATTAAAAATATATCTAAACCATACCAACTCAATTACTGTACACAGAATCAAACCATAATTCCATTACATTGTGAAATCGTCTTCGTTAGATGCCACAACAAGCTACATTATTAACATGACATTATCTGATAACAAAAACCTTACTGCATTGTGTACAATTGATCGAAGAGATCAATGTCTTTTCAACATAGTTAAATTAACCAAACACTGGCTTATTCCATAGGTAACGTGTCAAAGAATATTTTCCAAACAGATAAAAGATGCGGATGAGATTCACTATTCGGATACAGATTTCGGATATAAATCCTTTTCACAGTAATAGCTCCTTATATCCAGTTAATATTGCGTTCTACATACTCAGTTACACTCAAAAATGAACCACAGATTTTACAAAATACAATAATTACTTGTGTATTTTAATAGCGTTATCAGTTCCAAAAAGAGCCAACGCGTTATTTAATTTTCATAAAAAGTTGACAATGTCAAGGACGCCACAAGGGGAAGCAATCTATATTAACACGTACTTTTTCTGAATGCATAGGCAAACTGTCGCTATAACAAGATGTCATTTCGAATGGTACAACAAAATCAAAATATGCATTGACGACAATGGGTGACATCTGTAACATTGCGGCGAGATGTCGTTAATTAATTCATGGACTGAGTAGATTTGTGTTTTTGACAGTCTATACTTTCGCTGTATGTCTTGCTCTTTCAGAAAATCTAGATAGTTTGGTCGATTTCTAAAAATCCTTGGATTTCTCCTTCGTGCGGCCTTTCTTTTCGGAAATAACGCGACCATATTAACGAAAATACTTAATGCCGACGCATGCTTTTTTTTGTTCGTAACGTTACGTTAAAACTGACGTAAAACTTACGTACGTTTTCTTTTAGTAAAACGCATTTTCGCAAAAATTTCAAACGTACGCAAGGACTTACGAAAATCGTAGACATACGCTAGCGTAACTCTGTTAGTAAAACGGTATCCAGGTTGTTTATATTTACACCTTCTTCCCATAAACAAACATTCGCTATTGATTAACGATCAACGTTTCTGTTATTCGTATGGTGTTTCGTTATGCAGCATGCGTTATGAGGTTAGTTTGTCTGAGGGAGGGTGGCAGAGAAAGATGTTATATTATCTTTTAAACAAGATTTAAATTTTGAGTGCAAAGAACGTATATTTTTATCATTATGATACCCATTTTAGCTAGTTTAATCCACAATGTATTATGTCTTATAGTGTCAAATTCCTGTTCGTAGTCATTAAATGCACATTATAATTTTCAATGCTATTAAGTTCAACGGTATGATGTTTAAAAATACTATCACTTGTGTTTCAATTACCTCTTAAATTATATATTAGCCTCGTTCATCATTGGTTGTGCCCACCTCATGTATTCAGTATATTAATAAAACTAGTGTACACATTTAAGCAACGATAATAATTAGGTATAATGCATTCGTGATTATAATTATTTCTTATCCCATTTCTTGTAAATGGGAACACACATCAGGTGATATTCATTCCTATGGGTAAATTGAAAATACTTATGAAAATAGTCTTAAATAATCTTGAGTTTCAATGAAAAAAATCGGTAACGTTTCCTGTGATGTCGCCGCTTTTAAACAATAACATATTAACAATCAAATTCACAAATTTCTGTCAAAGTATATTTTCAGTATAAAGTTATATTAATATCTCGCAACATGCTATTCGATGATTAACCAACGATTCAAATCGATTGTCAAATTGCGCTAATTGTACCAGACGTGATTACAACAGTCATTCGGCATCTTTTAAATAACGAAATAGATTTGAATTATTAGCGCACACATTGTTAGTACACTCGACGAACGCACCAAATGGAAGTTTGTCTAGCTTTAGGTTAGTTGGGATATCGTTTTATGTGATTATGTTGTAATAATTACCCAATATATGTCCTTGATTTGGACATATACATGTACAACTTAAAAAAGGCATAGTTCATAATTCAAACAGCATCCGTGTAAATGAATAATGTAAACAAATGTCTAAGCTCTTTCATGGTGATATTTACAAAGAACAATTTTTAAAAAACGTACAATCGTCAAGAAGTCGTTGATCGTTGTTAAACTAAGTAAATACCACTAGAGTGTTAGTTTGGGACTAATAATGTAAACAACAACCACAATACTCCTTGTTCCGAATGTTGTGATTTTACTAGAGGGCATTCAGATTGAAACATGTGTATAAATGCTTGAAATTTATTCAAATCGCGGTTCTAACGCAATGCAAATCCATGGTAACACAGTCTCAGAGCGTTTTTCGTTCTGTCCATTTCCATAACGAAATAAACAGATTTGCCATGGACAGACTTCCCAAAGGGCTAAATCAATTCGGGCAAGAATACTTGGTGCACAGTTTCATGACCTTACTGTACCAATTTTGTACAATAATTGTACTTAATATTAAATGAAGTTATATCTTTATTTTAATGTAAAATATGTCTCGGCATTAACTTCTTTTTACGGCCTTATTATCTGGTGGTTTCGGATTGAATCCCCAGAGTGATTAGTTGTGTATAATTTTAATACATCTCTGTTTTGCTAATGTACTTGCGATCTCGTGAAACTGTTCGGTCCACTTAAAGTATGTTTAAATTGTTTTGCCAATTGCCCAGCAGCTATACACATTTAGGCGTTCGTATATGTTCTACATTTGTTTGTAGTTTATTTGATGCCAAGGGAGATTACTGCGATAAAAAGCCATACCAAAAAGAACACGGATGTGTTCCTAACATACGTAAATAAATACATTTTAATAACTATGTATATGACACACGTTCCAGCTCCCGTAAGAAATCAATTTATTGTATTTGTATACGACATTTCTTTATAATGTCGCTAATTTGATCTCGTATATAGAGTCCGCGTCGAGAAACCACTGGTAAACAAATTAGACGCGATGCAGAAAGCGTGTAGCGTTGTAACAGGCCTCTTAACACAACTTAGGAGGAGGAATCGTAACTTTCAAATCGATATATAGCGATGAGATTATACTCCACGGCTAAATTATGTGTTCTGTTTTCGAATTATGACGTTTGTTATTTGTCGGCACGAGTGTGGTAATATTGATTAAACAGGCTTATTGTTGACCAAAACCATTACACGTACCGAAGCCGAATGACGGATGGAAGAAGAGAAGAACATATAGACAGATGGACGGGCGGACGATTGGACGGTCAATGACAAATATATATCCCTCCAAACCACACCTGTCTCTAAGAGTGAATGCATAACAAGATACCAAAGTATCCATCGTTTTCACAGTTATTATATAACACTTTTAAGACGATAACGATATTGTATAAACACGTGAAGCGTGTTATAGGTAACGATCATTGAAGCAGAAGGATCACATCAATATTAACTTATAGAAGCGTTGCTGTTAAATTGTGTACGATAATTTACTTGGCTTCATGTCCATTATGAACGAGTTCTGCATAGTTTGTAGCACAACAATTGTGTGCATGGTTATCTACAGGCTGCCAACATGGCAGTAGAGTGGTCACCTGTGTACTTGCAACCTTTCATTTGTAAGGAAGCTGCTGACCAGTTCAATTCGAATCTGTTTCAATCTGATACCTCGTGTTTACCCTCTTTCTTATCTCATTTTGTGTTTGGTTTCTTCTTAGTCTTTAAACTAACATTTTTTTTACGACAGTTTTTTTATTTTTTTCATTTTTTTTATTTTTAGTAAGATCTACTTATAGATCAAGATCAGCGGCCTCCTGCACAATACTTCTTTAAATAGTATGACAACTATAAGAATGTAATACTGTGATTTCATTAACTTATTAGCATGCATATCATATCTATTAACTTAATTTTGCTATATTACCATATTGCAGCTGTTTTATACTTGTTACATTTATACACATGTTTATATAGTCGGTTCAAAAGCCTTAATGGCTTATGTTGTCTATTTATGTCTTTCCGACTCAAAATAAATCTTATCTTATCTTATCTTATCTTATCTTATCTGTAAATTGCGTAGTTATTGCAGTCATTTAGATAGAAGGAGCAGTAGAGAGTGCGTTTGTACTTCCCGGCTACCGTAGTAAACATATCTAGAAATGTCACTACGATTTGGAGATGATATCGCACTCAGTAACACGGGAGGAGCATATTGCAAGTTTTAATAAAATATTCCCATACTTCTTTAACACAAAGTAACATGTGCCCGTAAGAGATCAATGTACGAATGCGCTGGCATAACACCGTTCTTTCCAGGAAAGACGCAGCTGCGCTATTGATTTTGGATACACAAATCAGTATAAATCATGCACATGCAGTGTGGCGACGCCGATATCAAAACCCTTCTATTATTCTTTACCATATGTTCTGAGAAACGTGAATGCCATGTTGTGTGTTATCCGTAGACTATAAAGGGAATTATTAGCAAATTAATTATAAGAAAACAGAGCACATTCAATGGAAAGCATTTTTTTTTTTGGTATTTTAGTAAGAAGGATTTAAGCTGTAACATAGGTGGCATGCAATCTATGGTTCACAACTTAGGTGTGTACATAAAAACGTACAATTTCAAATATGATACATATCTGTAATACCAAAATTCCAAGTATTTTTTATAACGGACGTCATAATTTGTATGACTATATTTTACAATGGAGAATAAAATGTGTGCAACGTTCAAGTGTTTAAACCATATCATGACATCTGATAATCTTCCCTTGATAGCCAGAAAACAGAATTAAGCACACGTACAATGATAACCGACATTCCATTTGTGCGTTCAAGTAAAGGTAATTGAGTTGTCAAAAGTTTCAACCCGTAGCACAGTCACAAGAAGCGCTTTATATATTGTACAGCATTTTAATTTGAACTGCGATGCTATGATGCAATATTTTTTAGATTGTGTTTTTTTTATGTATTGCATATAACGTACAAAACAACTTATCGAAAGGGCAAATGAAAACGTTTATTTTCTGTAGCAAATATTTCGGCAAATATTTTTTAGGGAGCTGCGCATATTAGGATTTATTTCTCCTGAATTATTTAGGTCAAGCCAAAAGTGTCTTGTATCATGAATATTGCTGGGCCAAGTGAGATGTTGAGCGCTCTATAACCGGTTTAAACCCCTTGTGCTTAGCATTGACCGTGCCAAGGCGGTGACCCCAGCTTTATTCTACTATGTGTATATGTTGTTTCGTTTTTTGCCTTAATGCACCGTTTTGGCAATTGGTTCCTTGCCATAAATAAACGACCAAGAAGGTGTGTATGATATAAATGCAATACTGCTGCAGCTTCTGGAGTTTCACTTTTTTATATTAAGTCTTGAGGCATTTGTATTTGAGAAGTAAAATTATATGTCGAATACACTGGTCGTAATTGTATAAACGGACTTTCGAGGAAAGAGTTTTCAAAGCAGCATTGAATGAAAATATGTTTATTGAGTGGTTTTATAAATTCGTGGTTTGCTGACACGTTTACTTATGTAAATGAACATGTACGACAGCAGCATTCACAACTGCAGTACTGATAACTGAAGCTCAATACAGTTGTTATTGAAAGTCATGAGTCTGCAGGCTAGAGTCCAAGAATAAAGAAAGGCTATACAACTAATGTCAATAACGAGAGTATTCAGGTTTTGTGGGCGCTTGAACATATATTTTGATAGTTAAGTTGATATGATTTGAATGTACATGTATGAAAGCAGCATACCCAACTGCAGTACTGATAACTGAAGGCCATAACAGTTGTTATTGAATATTGGAATATGCATTTTTTTATGGTTGTCTACATTTAGGAGAAATACCGTCCGTATAACCATTTTCGTAGTTGTAAGCTTTATGACTAACACTGAGATAAAATAATATATAAAAAGGTTTGAAATCATTATTCTAACATGTATTACAAAAGCATTATGTCATTTAGAACAATGTCGTTATTTTAGACACAATAGACACAAATTGTTCATAGCACAAATCCGCTATATTAATAGATTTTCTCTTAAAACTTTCTGCTTTCTGCGAAATCATTTTCTGTTTGATATTGATCTGGACTTAATCTGACTGCGCTGTTGACAAAATTCCAAATTCACGTATCATGGGAGTTATTCGAAGCATTTGACATTTAAAAGCTGTGTACATTTAAAAAAAATCCCTGTCTGAAAAGAAGACGTTATCAATTTTGTATGGTTATTTACTCCTAATGGATTTCTTCTTATAACATGTTCACATTTTTTTTATTAAAGCACGTAAGGATATAACTCGATCTTGTGACCTAGACGACAAACAATTCAATAATGTTAGTCTGATCCTATATAAAGCGTCACACAATGTTAAAGAAAGTACAATACAAACGGGTAAACACGATCACGACCAACACAAAAGAACATAATTAGAAGTATTCGATTATAATGCCAGCATGCATGCACTATTTTGTTTTCAAATCTATAGACATATATACCCTGTATATATATTTACGGTTTTGCTCATTACTTTCTTATCAAAACATATAAAACGGTGACAATCTAGAACAAATGTTATCAGTAATGTTACCAGAATATCAGCACACAGTATAGCTTTTATACAACTATATAAGTGGTGTGGGCATGCAGTCGAAAATGCATAAAAAAATATGTACATTCTTGTACAATACAATTATTCCGTGTGAAAAATGTGTTCATTCATCAAGACATTATTTTCGGTGGTGCAGTAAACGTGTCGGAATCGACGTTGTGCATACAATTACTAAGTCGTTATACATATCAAAGAAGAAAAAAAACTCTGATTTATGGAAACATTACTAGTTCATTAAATTACTTTACTTAACATACCTCGTTCGTACATAATTTTATAATACAGTTAACGTGTCGGAATCGATGTTGTGCTTATAACTTTCCCCGTTCGTACTAAGGTATCTTTTTCTGATTTTGTTTCAGAATACAATTTGATTTTATATATTTTAGATTTCGTATATACACATAATTATAATTATGTCAGTGTTAATATCTGATTTGCTTTATTTTAAGGAACGCCCCGTAAAGTTCTTTTCCACGATATATTTTAATTTGTGCAGGTCTCCGTAAAGGCGGAAGGAGTTAATTTATGATGCAGAACAATATTCTGATTACATTCACTGCTTAACCATTTAAATTTGAGCTTACATCGACATTAACTATGTCATTCACAAATAGCCTCTGGTTGTCATTTCCTACGGGTGGTGATATTTATAAAAACAAAATATTTATGAACGTGATAAATAGGTGGCCTCCTATAGATAGTATTATTCAGAAAAACGAAACTTTCTCTCAGCACAATTTTTCAGTCTTAAGTATTTTTGTTTTGAAAAACGAACATGTTTATCATTACAAATTGGGCAACAGGGACTCTTCGAAGGGAACAAAACGACACACGTGGGGACGCAAATGGATTTACTCAACAGCAAATTCTCGCAATGCCAATAATTGATATTCCCTTATTAAGAAAGGAAATAAACACTTCAATAATTCATTAGATTAAATTACGAATGAAGCTCCTAAAATACTATCAGAAGCTCAATTATGTTCTATTAACCATCCGTTACAAACATAAATAGCATTACGACTGTAAGTTGAAGGCAATATAACACAATAGTATTTTTGAATTGTTATATAGAAACTGTTCAGTTGTAAAAATGCACAAGCGGCATTAAATACCCGAATTCGTTGACTATAAGTGTTTGTTTGTCGCTGCATATACACATGCTTATGAATACCATAACAGACCCATGTTCAGAAATTGCTGAGTACGACAAATTGATTTCAAAGTGACTTACGACGATTATTATTTAAGGAAATATTAAACAAAAGATGGTAATATGGTTGTATTATTTAGAATGTGTTCAGTGGTAACAACTGGACAGTAACATAAATTACACTACGCCCAAATTCTTTAACTGCAATTGCATTTTTAAACTTACGCATACATATATAAATTGAAACCATGACCACGCAGATTAAACGTCAAAAGTACTTCGATTAAAGGCTACAACACAAAATTACTGTATGTTAGCGGACACAATAATGTGTGTTTTGCGCTACCCGACATAATATTTAACGCGCCTAACATTTAATCATGTTTGTCATATTTTGTGTAATAAAGTTAAATTGATAAAACATATTTTGTTTGTTTTGTTTAACCATTCCAATGCTGTGATACAAGTTAATTTCCTTGATAAGTGTGTTTGTCATGTCTTTATGTGTTAAGTCGTCTTGTATGCTAATTGGTAAGTTAAAGGAAAGATATCCGGGTATTAAATACTAGATGCTCTGCTTATACAAATTGAGTTTCACGTTCTTTATATTTACACCTAATTCCCATAAAAAACATCCCCTAGTGATGAACGACCAACGTTTTTTGTTATTTGCTGGTCTTTCATTCTAGTATGCACACACAACACCATCTACAGGCGCATTAAAGCCAAAAGGAAGAGCGGAGTAATTGAATCTTGTCGCAAATTAATTTAACCTTAGAGATTGTCATTCGTCCCAGGACTCGAGATGACTCGAAAAAAAATCTATCTAATATCATGGAAGTGTACTTAAGGTTAGATATGTCGCATATTTTTGTTTTTTTAATCATTTTCAAATCGGAAATTGTTTAATTGTTGAATCAAAATGGTTGTGATTTTATTAATGGCTTTTTAACACACACGAGTAATTGACGGTATCTGGAGCACATAATTAATTTCATGCTTTGAAAAAAGTGTGTTCATGTTCACCCAACGTTAACAGTGTTTCATTTACAATATTGCTACATTTCCATGCATTTGTTAAAGGATTGGAGTTCAGAAACAGATGAATCAAATTTTATGTTTCACACACATTGGCATCATTATCTTCAATTCGATAGTGAACATGTGATATTTTGCAATGCTTATAAAGCTTTGTTCAGCCTGACTTAACTGACTAACACATTTCTTCGTAGTTAGAGTCATACACTTATTACGAGTATTGCTCTTATCAATAAATGTAATCGTCATGGAAACGTACGGTTGCTTAACAAGTATTTTAGGTTGTTGTATACCTGTTGTGTATCATTTGCATAATGTATATTGTATCCGTCGATAAATCACTGATTAAATGACCAAACCAAGGTTCAGCTATAAAGCAGGAAATGCAATGATTGCGTACATTGATATGATTAATGGAGTGCCTTACGTTCCTCGTGTCACGTGGAGGGCAAGAGCTATAGGTGCATTTATATTTGGCAATGAATAGACGTTCTATCATAACTTATATTGGCGAGTGTAAATCCATCAATAATGTCTGAGACAGCAAACACCGGATTCAATGACAGGCCATGTATTGTAGCTTACAACTTGACTTGTAATCGAAGAAACAGTTATACTGGCTATTCTTATATGTATGGTTCTTCTAAGATATTTTAATACAGAATAGGAATTTGAAAAAAAACTTTATCAGAAGATAAAGTATAATTGTTTATATCCACTAGTCTTTTATTAAAGGGAAGTGACCAAGCATTGCCTTCAAATATTCAGAAAAAATATTTTATTATATATAATAAAATATTAACACCAAACGCCTTGATATTGTCCATAGTAGAAAGATACTGTACATTTCAAACTATATCCACCAAAAATATAGTGTCATGACGCAATCAAGTTTAATCTTACAATATGACACGTGTAAAAGGCAATTTATTTTCTTGTAACATATGCGTTTAATGTTTGATAACTTTTTATTAAATTAATGTGTTCAGGAAATGAAGTCGGCTTAACATCTGATTGCACCATAACATATCGTTTCATATTAAAAACTTGTATTCGTCTGAAATACAAAGTTAATAGCAAGTTTAACTGTTATCGTTTATGTGCAATGAACTTTGATACTTTGCAAGAAAGCAGTATATGATTTGTTAAAAAATGTCGCCAAACGGTCTGATAGAGAGAGGCAACGGACAAAGGATTGTCTTTCAAAACTCTATCAAGAACGAACACAATATATAAACGTTACAAATGTATCGCCAAAAGGCAAAGTTAATAGTGTTGGATCAACGTCTAGATAGTACACTAACGGAACTAATGAGAAAAATAAAACTCCATAAACATTAATTTTATGGGTAAGCTGTGTAGACAAGGTAAGCTTGTTTGGGTAATTAGGACATGTTTAATTTTGTAATTGTGGTACAGTGTACGATAACCGGTCGACTTATTGTATCGTTTAAAAGAATTAATCGAACAAGGGTAATTAATATAAACATATGTCACGCAACATAGAGTTGATTTAATTACTCTCTTTAATGAATAAATTTGTACTTTTTTTATTGAAATGCTTTGTTAAGTATATCAGTGTGGTCGTAAGTATGGAAATGCAGTGTTTAAATATGCTCAAATTTGATGCTTCCTTCAAACAAAACTGCTTCGCGTTGACTGTTTTAGTGCAAATGACCCAGTTTAAGTCATGTTTATTTTGTGTCACTTAAGAGGTTGCCTCTGTGACAGCGTTTTGATTTTTCTAATAAGACCATGTTTTATACGTTACAAATATACATAAAGACACAATGCGTTTATTTTTCTAGAGTTGAAAACCTTAATGAACTATGTGCCAGTTGGTGATATGCCAGTTATTAGCTTTTGTTGCTTTCAACTGCTCGTGTCACGTGGAGGGCAAGCGCTACTGGTGCTTTTATATTCGGCATTAATAGACGTTCTATCATAACTTATATTGGCAATCGTAAAACTATCAATCATTTTTGAGAAAGAAAATATAAGATTCAATGACCGACCACGTTTTGTGACTTGCAACTTGACTTGTAATCGAAAAAGCAGTTATAATGGTTCTTCTTAGATGAATAGATTCTTCTTAGTTGTTTTTAATACAGAATAGGAATAGGGAAAGTCCGGAAACACCAGAATATACAAGTCTTGTTTCAATCCACGAGTCGTTTATTTAAGGGGATTGAAGAAGTAATGCCTTCAACTATTTAAATACAATATTTTATTATATATAATACACTATTACGACAAAACTACTTGATGTTGTCCATAGTATGACAGTTAGTAGCTTCTGATATTGTGATTTGAGTTTTTTTTTTCGAAATAATGAACAACAGTTCTGAACTGGTGTGAAATTTTAGCATACATTCTCATACGACGATTTTGAAATATGATATAAGGATTTTGACGATTGTTTTCAATTTGTTATACATACATGTCAACTGAAAACTAATCAGAATAGACCACACATATACATGTAGGTCTACGACAGGAACAGACCGTTATCACAGCGCAGAGGAGTGACGTCATCCGTCAAGCCAATATCATCAGAACGCGCTGATACATGATTACAGACGATTGATCTAAAACGATCCAGGAGATGACATTAAATACCATGTTTGCGATCACACTATATATATACAAAATCGTTAGACGGAACGAATTTCAACTATAATTTTAATTTAACGACGTTTGCGTTTATTCTTTGATTCAATACATTGATCTTAATTAATGACACGCTATATCACTTTTGAATGGCTCTCTGCCTTGTGCGATAGGGGCGCATTATTGACAACAAGGAAGATTGATGTCACCATGAAATCAAAATATCATCAGCACGCGCTGATTAATGATGATATATGATTCAACTGAAAGCTAGGGATTATTACTTTAAAAAAGAGTTCGTGTATTGAATAATGTGAATTTGTTTAACACGAAGCCTAAGCTTTATAAATGTTTGTATAGCACATTATATAAATCATTATCATTCGAAAGCTTTTAATACATATTAATAATTGCATAATTATGATATCACTTCTCAAACAATCATATATACAGCCATGTGAAAAATAAATGGCATAACATATACCCAGTCTATGCGTTACAAACATAAGCAATCATTTGCCCAGAATGCCTAGTAGACAAGTTGAGCATTAAAGCACTTCTTTCAAATCAAACCGAATTAGCAAATAACAATCCAGATGCCTGTAGGGTTAACATTGGATGTGTGAAGATGGTAATTGGACATAAAACTCGTTTAACGGGGAAAGTGTGTTGATATGTGTCTGGGATTGTCTCTGATAATACCATTAGGCAGCTTGCCGAGATGGCGACACATGATGTGAAACTTCGTCGGTGTTATCCGTGTTGTCAAACTATCATACTACCACCTGACTATCAGCCCAATCAAAATACAAATTTGGTTGAAACAAATAATATCGTATTTCAAGTCACGTTCACAAACAATCATCACACGTTTTGGTCGTTTTGCTCAGCTGTTATGTCCTGTCCTTTTATGTGTTGAACAGAAGCGTTTTACGAAGATTTTGATTCATTTATCGTTGAATCAGGGGTATTGAATTATTCACTGTTCTTTTACGTAAAACAAAATGGATGACTCAAAGTGCAATAGATAACATCCTTTCGCGTCAATAGCGTCGAAAATCAAATGTTAATTTGTAATGGCTTATTTGTCTCTAAAAGATCATAATAGAATGCACCATAATTGTGTTCCATTTTAACACTTATTAAACGATACAAAATGTATTTGTTGCACCATTATTGTTATTGATAATTTAACAGAACAATATCCCATTTATCACATGCGTACATGTTGCCCCATTTCACTTTCTTCTGCTGAAAGGAATACATGCACATGTGCGTGTCCAAACAAAATGTAGTGCAAACACTCACCAATCTTTGACCTCACAGATATTTGTAAAATAAACAAGTTGACTCATAACTTAAATTACAATGTAAGACTGAATTAGCCATGCTGTGTTACCATTTTTTGAGGCAAGTTAGGATAGAACCTATATACATTTTTTTGTACATATGAAGAGATGTATATTTTTCAACTTACTAAAGGTCATGTTCACATAGGTTTAAATTCCTTAATAGGAATATCATTTCAGATGTAGCGCAACACATCAACATGCAATTTAGTAATTAGATTGTAATGCAGTGGAATTTAAATTATATCTTCCGCAAAGGAACATACACATTAAGGAATCGTTCATATAAATCTGTGTACCTTTGGGAAATTGACTGCTTAGAATTTGTTAGGAAAAGAAAAAAAATGTGTAACAAGTATATCTTTCTGAATCGTGTGGTTATTTGTGATAGTTCTGTCGACCCATTCACATAAATACATTTAAATATATGAACATATCACTCGGTTAATTTAAAGCCGATTTTGGCGTGTTTTCTCAAGGCGTTCTATAACTAATGTCAAGTAAAGAATGGAAACATATATATGCATATTCCTAAACGGGTCCAAAATATCAGTGAAATGAAGTCTAAGAAAAAATGTTATTTTTAAACAATATATTTCTCTTTTATTTGATTACTGTTAAACTCTTACTAAGAAATCTGAAATCATGCGTCGTTAGAAAAATACTTCAACATTTGGTTACAATACTTGTGTATGTGGCGAACTACATTCCAACTCCAAGTTGTTCTAGCAGAATCTTAATCATTATTAGATTAATTTGCAGGATTCTTTTTTTCTAATCTTATAATTGAAAAGCGATTTGGCATCATCACAGAGCGAGGAAATATACAATTTTATCACCTCGAAAAATTGGATTTGTATCTGTTGAATTATTCTGGTCAAGTCTCACATGTCCTTAGTCCCGATGCATCTGTATTTGACAAGTTAATACATCTTTTGAATTCGCTTGTAGTTGTATAAACAGACTCTCGAGGAACACATTAACAAATCTAGCAGACACTTCTTTGAATTAAAAATACATCTACAGAGTATTTTTCCTAGCAACGTTCTTTTGATGAACATTAGAGTTGTTTATAACGTATGATCGTAGTAGTTGAACTTTGTAAACGATTTTAAGGGTAAATGTATACTAATAAAACTGGATATGTTAACTAATTATATTAAAACATTTGCATTTGTAAATATTCCCATCTGAGTGAGCGAGCGAGATTTAGCAGTTGTCGAACATTGTTCTTTTAAATATTTTTCGTATTCGTTTATTTGTTTAAGTTTCTTTCGATGTTTGCATCTATTCATTTTTCCAGCTTACTATAATATAGATATACACCCACAATTTGTTTTCCGGCTAGTAACATAATGTCACTTCTTTTATTGCTAAGTAACGCCTTCTTACACACATATTCATGAATTCGAAACCAAGCATGAGAGAGTCTTTATACAATATAAAAACTCTGAATTAGACAAAGCCCTTCAGGCGGAACAAGATAAAGTTGCAGAACTAGCTTCTAAGTTCAAAACTCTAAACTCGGTATCATATGATATTGAGGACCTACGTGCGCGTGTCATGAGATGCAATGTATTATTTCACGGTTTTCCGGAGGAAATGTCCCCTGCAGCGAGGAAGTCGGAAGATTGTGCAACGCTTGTGCTTGACTATTTGAACGATAAACTTGAAATCGCACATGTCCATGCAAATATTAAAATGGAGCGAGCTTCAATGTTCAACCACTTCCCCGACAAGCTTCTTGTGAAACAAAAAGCACAAGAGGCGAAGAAGAAATAGTATGACTCTATCAATTCAACCTCTGGTGTTAAGGTGCCTCAATCCGCAGGTGCCGACAAATCGGATACACCCGGCGATTTGCCGCCGGTGACCTCTTCAGCTCACGTGGAACCGATGAGAAATACGAAAATATTGAGATAAAGGTAATATATTTTTACTAGGTGATCTGAATAGCCGCACGAGCAATTTACCAGATTATATTACTGACTTGATTTACCCGAGTTCGTCATGTCTTGAGCGGATTTACCTGCACGTGTAAAAAATAGACCAGTGTCTAGCCTGGTAGATTATGTAATTTCTCATGTAGAATGTTATGATGATATCTCTAATATGTGTGTTCTAGATACAATAAATAAATATTCTTATCACTCTCCATTGACATTTTCTCTTTATTGTTGTATATCAGATGTGCCAAACGAATATGTAGCATTTGAAAACAAATATATGGAAAACGTCAGAAATGGTGATTTTTTAAACCTATTACAAGACAAATGTACTGTATTTAACGAAATAAATCAGGAATTGTTAGATGGTGTTTATGATATTGATCAATGTATGAAATGTTTCTCTGATACTGTATATGACATTTCACTCGCATGTTATGGTTATGGTACAATAATCGTCCCAGACAAATGAAGCGCAAGTCGCTTTGGTTTAATGATGATTGTAAATATGCAAAAACGTTATTTTGTGACGCGAAGAGACGTTATTCTAACATTAAGTCGGAAGAAAATAAAATATATTTGCTTACTTGTAGAAAACAATACATTACAGTAAAGAGATCGGCTGAAAGGAAATATTTTACAAAGAAAAAAAATAAAATGTCTAATATTAGCAAAACGTCTCCCCGCATGTTTTGGAAGTATATTTAGAAATTTAAAAATGCAAATGGTTTTGATTCTAACGCTAGTCTTGATGATTTTAAAAATTATTTTCAAAATGTGTCTAGTGATAATCAAAGTGAGTTTATGGTGAATTTTCTGCTGAACGTGATGAAACAATTAATATTGAATATCTTGATAGATCAATTTATATTGAAGAGGTTATAAAAACAATATCTTCTTTAAAAAGATATAAGAGCTGTGATTATGAGAACAATGTATCATACTTCTTTATTGATGCTAACATTGTTATATCTCCTTTTTTGTACTGTTTTTAACCATATTTATGATAACTGTATATATCCTTAGGCATGTTCCAAAGGAGTATTGTACCAATATATATGTTATGACATAGAACGGTATATATATATATTTTTTTTTTACGTGTAAAATGAGTTTAACATCTGAGGTGACTTATAGGTCCAATGGGCCGGGTGCTTATTTTATATGTATATATTATTGATTGTATTATATGAAATGCACATGTCACTTTTATAAACTATTTACTTACTTACTTTCTAAGAAAGGTGACAAAAATATATCTGCGAACTATAGAGGTATCACATTAGTGAATGTAATAGGAAAAATATTCTCTTTGAAACTAAGGAATCGTGTTAATAAGTTGTGTGAACAAGAACATATTTTTAACGAATAATGATATTGTTTTTGAGATGAACGCTATACATCTGATGCTATTTTCTTATTACATGCTATTATACAGAAAGTTCTGTTAAAAAAGTCTAAATTATGGTGTGTTTTTTATTGATTACCAGAGGGCATTTGATACAGTTAGTAGAGATGCGTTATGGACTAAATTGTTACAATCAGGAATTATTTGTCAAATGACAAATATGAGAAAATGTATATATTTAAATGTGAAAGCATGTGTTAAATTGTCAAGTAATATGAATATGTCTGACTTTTTCAATGTAACAATTGGATTAAAACAAGGGGAGCCTTTATCTCCCCTTCTTGTTATATTGTTCATAAATGATATCACTGAAAACATGAGTTTTAATGAGTTAACTGAAAAAGATTACGAACTTTTGTCCGTGTATATGATTTTATTTGCCGATGATATTGTATGTTCACAACAGATTCAAATAGTGCACAGTCGCAAATAGATGCCGTAAATCATTAGTCTATGAAATGGGGTTTAAAAATAAATGTAAATAAAACTAAAATATGTGTATTTAAAAAAAGAAAGCAAACTGTGTATCCTGACTTCTATATAGATAATGAAAAATTGACATTGTTGACAACTTTTAATATCTTTGAATAAAATTTACTTATACTGGCAACATGGACAATACAGTTAAAGCACTGCATGATCAAGCCCTTAGGGCGTACAATAATCTTTTAAACGTGCTTGATAAAGTTAGCCTGATATTAAGACAAAGTTATCCCTTTTTGATTCTATGATTGTACCTATACTGACATGTGATTGTGAAGTATGGGTTGTGTATAATTATAAAGATGTTGATACATTACATATTAAGTTTTATAGATATATACTAAGTATAAAGAAACAAACTTCTACAAATGCTGTATATGGTGAACTGGTTCGAGAACCTTTGTCAGTTATTTTTAAGGATAGAGCAATTACATTTTGGTTAAAAATCATGAAAAATAATGAATCACCTATATATAGAATGTATAATGACCTATGTAGCAATGTAACTACTTCTTGTTGGGCTAGTAGAATAAATTCTATCATAGACCATTTAGGTTTACGGGATATTAGATTGTATTTTGATCCCAGTATAAATTATTATACTTCATTTAAATCGAGAATTAGAGATCAATTTGTTCAAGAATGGAGTAATAATGTTAATTCAATGTCAAAGTTAGATAGTTATTGTAAATATAAAACTGAATTTTGCTTTGAAAAGTATTAGGAGGTTATATCAAATGATAAACTAAGACATCAATTAACTTGTTTAAGATTATGTTCTCATAGTTTAGAGATACAACTAGGAAGGTTTAACAATGTAGCAAGAAATAATAGATTGCATAAATTATGTAACCAAACTGCAGTAGAGTCTGAATATCACTTTATGCTCTGTTGCTCACGATACAGTTGTATAAGATCAACATTTCTCGGACAATGTTCATGGCCTACAAAACAAAAAATAAATTCGTCAATGTCAAATTCAAGTAAAAAATGTATGTATAATCTCGCAAAATATGTTAAGGGGTGTTGCTGCAGTTTTGCTGATTTTTTTCCATCTAATAACGTTTGCTCAAAATTTATATTCAAGTATTACATACAAATACTATATGAAAAATGAAATATAAAACATAGGGTCACCGGCCTTGTTTTTATTTTATTCACCATTATATAACATGTTCTTTTTCATTAAAACTGAAAAATCTCTAATTGCATAAAAATGATTAATTACCTATGAAATTGGCAACATATTGATATTATATAAGCTAATATATATCATATACCATTTAATTAAACCACAAACTACCAAAACATGGTGAACACAAGTTAAATTTTAAGAAATTTTAATTTTTATAATTTTTATGTAACCAAAAAAAACGTCATTTTTTAAACTATTTTAACAAAAAAATGGAATTAAAAAAAGTTCTTTCTAATAACTTTTTGCGAAACTGCTCAAATATGTTCATCTACGTATTGTTATCATAAAACAAAAATAAAAAAGGGGGGTCACCGCACTTTTAACAGAGATTTTTTTGTTTAACTATCCCTACCGTCTATGTCAAATTTCCTAAAATACAGCAATTAGGCGAAACCCAAGTACCGGTACATAGACTGTTAGAGATATGCATAAACATTATAGATTGTTTACAATCTTAATTGGGATCACAACGGCTTACTAAAACACAACACTAATACAATATTTAATCACAAACATAAGACCATACAGTATCAAACTCGACCTTAATCATCCATAACAGGGACTTGTTGACAGATTTCGGCATGTTTTGAAGTTTGTGATTAAATGCTTTAAATTGATTAATGTAAACAACAGGACTAAAGAGCTCCAGGAAAAAAACAAGAGTGAAATAAAAGAAAGAAAAAAAGAATAAAAAAAAGTTAACCGCACCTGGGATCGAACCACTGAGTACCTATTATGAACCTACTCGGTCATAAATGTGTGATGATTCTGATAACAAAACTATTGGGTTGTGATAGTAGCATCGGTGTTGCCATAAATATATCCCCGGTTAAATAAACTGCCGCAACACCCCTTAAAGAAGCATTATGTATACGACAAAATATCCTTGATAGTTTACCTGTGTTCTGATCGTTTATATATGTGTATGTATATCTATGTAATGTTCTGCAATATCTGTCTATGCTTATTTGATGTTTTTGATGGTCTTTGCCATAAGTTTTTTTGTGTTTGTAAATGGCCAAAGGCAGATGCTTTGCTGATTGCCAATGAACTGAAACTGAAACTATAAAATGTAAGCTTTCGTCCGTATATAAACCTCTGAAAACCCCGTTGATCCTGCATTATGATATAGTGTTCAACATAATTGGTATGGACGCCATTGTTTTTATTTCAAACATCAGCGTTATATCATGTCAATTATCGGTTGCATGTTTAGGTCAAACAATAGTTTTTTTGTTTAAATATAAATATGTACCATAATTAAACGCAATAAAATAGTGATACGCTTGTATGGCTTTCTCATTAATTGTATTAAAAGCATACTCTAGGCTTCCATTATAGGATTATACAATTCCAATATAATAACACACTTTATCGACATCTTCTACGACTTCCTTATGTATAGTCCAACTGAAATTAATGCGTGTTTTACTTTATTCAGAAATACTTATTTTTGTTCGGACACATTAATCTTTTGATACCATTAACCCGAACAATTTGTTCCTGTAGACTTATCGGATTGTTATAGAAGGAGCACTGTTATCTGCAAACAAAAGCTTATAAAGTGACGTATGTTCAATATAATTTTTGTTTTCATTTGGACATGCAAATATAATTAACATGTCATTAATAATTATTATGAACAATAGAGGAGAAAGAGATTCCCCTTTGTACACAAAATGTTACGCAAACAAGCTCAGAGTAGGAAGATTTTATATTATATTTTATACAAGATTTATTGTAGATATTTTGAGTGCAAAGAACATGTTATTGTTAACAATTTACTACTCATTTGAGCTAGTTTAATCCATAATGTATTATGTCTAAGTTACCGTCTCAAATTCCTGTTCGTAGTCAATAAATGCACATTTATAATTGTAAATGCTATTAAGTTCAACGGTATGATGTATAAAAAATACTAACAAATGTGCTTCGATTACCTCTAAAACCATATTTAGCCTCGTTCATCATTGGTTGTGCCCACACCAATAAGTGTATTAATAAAACTAGTGTACACATTTAAGCAATGATATAAATCAGGTATAATGCATTGATGATTATAAAGATTTTATTTATCTCCTTTCTTGTGAATGGGATCAAATATTACATTGTATCCATTCTTCCGGTTAAATTCAAAATAAAGATGAAAATGGTATTAAATAATGTTGAGTTTCAATAAAAGAAATGCGGCAACGTTTCCCGTGATGTCGCCGCTTTTATACAATTACATTTTGCAAAGAATTCACAATTTTTTTTTAAAACTAAAATTCCAGTATAAACTAGTATTAATATCTCGACACACGCTTTCCGATGATTTACCCACGATTCAACGCGATTGACTAATTACGCTAATTGCACCAGACGTGATGACAACAGTCATTCGGCATCTTTTCAATAACGAAATAGATTTGAAATTATTTGCGCACAAATGGTAAGTACACTCCACGAACGCACCAAATGGGAATTTGTCTTACTAAATGTCAGTTGGGATGTCGTTTTTTGCGATGATGTTGTAATAATAACCCAATATATGTCCTTGGTTTGGACATATACATGTACAACTTAAAAAAAAAATAGTTCGTAATTCAAAGAGCATCCGTGTTAATGAATAATGTAAACAAATGTTTAAGCATTTTTATGGTGGTATTTAAAAAGAACATTTTTTAAAGAACGTACACTCGTCAAGAAGACGTTGATCGCTGTTATACTAAGTAGATACCACTAGAGTGTGATTTTGTGACTAATAATGTAAACAACAACCACAATACTCCTCTTTCCGAATATTGTAGTTTTACTAGAGGGCATTCACATTGAAACACGTGTATTTATGTATGAAAGTTATTTAAATCGCGGTTCTAACGCAATGCAAATTTATGGTAACAAAGTCTCGAAGCGTATTTAGTTCTGTACATTTCCATTACAAAATATACAGATTATTCACGGACAGACTTCCCAAAGGGCTCAATCAATTCGGAAAAGAATACTTGGTGCACAGTTTCATGACCTTACTGTACCAATTTTATACAATAATTGTACTCAATATTAAATGAAGTTATATCTTTATTTTAATGTCTAATATGTATCGGGATTAACTTCTATTTACGGGCGTATTATCTGGTGGTCTCATATTTTTTCCTTAGAGTGATTATTTGTTTATAATTATAATACATTCCTGTTTTGCTAATGTACTTGCAATCTCGTGAAACTGTCCACTTAAACGTATGTAACACGAATACACGTTTCTGGTTTATATTTAAATGTAATACGCTTTATCCCTAAGGAGATTACTGCATTAGGAAACCATACCAGGAAGCACACGGATGTGTTCTTCTATTAAGTTAACACATACTTTAAAAGAAATACGTGTATGACAAACGTTCCAGCTCCTGTAAGAAAACGTTATATTGTATTTGTATACCACATAAATAAAATTGGACATTTCTAAGACCATCTCGTTTGAATGGTGTTTTTTGATCGCCTGATATAAAGTCTGCGCCGAGAAGACACTATCCTGGCAAACAAATTAGACGCGATGCAGAGAGCGTGCAGCGTTATAACAGAGGTAACTTAATAGTTATATTAGCAACATCATGCCTATGTGATTGTGATTGACAGCATATTTTATTTCGGTACCATTTTTTACAGTTAATGCCAGATAAATATTACTTCATATAATACCAATACAATTAGTAGTACTGACTTCATACCTTGGCAAACGTAACATTACAAGACCATGACGGAATTCACATGTGATTGCTACAAATAACATATGCAATTATTGGTGTACATACAAAACAGTAGGTAATGTCTACACTTGTCAGTGTAGCCTTTACTGTTTTAACAATACAATTTACAATTAAAAACATGTAAATTCTGTTTATAAGAGATGGCTTGATATTCTTATTTATGACTATCACAATTGCTCAAGAATGCTGCGCACATGTCCCAAAATAGACGTTATGCATGCCAGATTAATTATTTCTCCATGATATTGAGTAAGATATAGCAGTCCAAGTATAAAAAACGCTCACAAGTATTTAATCTCACACTTAAAAGGTAACCGTGAACTAATAACTTGAATGACAAGGTAAGATTAATTTAGACATGATGTGTAGCCATTTGTGAGGCAAGTTGACATATAGCCCATATGAATACGAGGGCACATAGGTTTTCGTCCTTAAAATGAATCTCATTTGAGGCGTTGCCTAACAAATGATCATTCGCTTCAGTAATAAGATTGTTATGCAATGGCATAAAAATAGTATCATCCGCAAAGGGACAAAACCACATTAAAGAAGCGTTCATCTAAATATTTGTACCTTTGGGGAATCGACTTATTAGAATGTTTAAGGAAAAGAAATCAGTGTGTTCAAAGAATGTTTTTCTGAATATTGTTTTTTTTGTGTTATAGCTCTGTCGATTTATGTACATAAATATGTTTAAATATTTGCATATTTCACTCGTTAAAAATAAAATGAGGTTTTGAGTGTTTTCGCAATTAAGAAAACATGTCAATAAAATAATTGAAACAGCTTTATGCATATTCCAAATGGTGTAAAAGAAATACGCATTAAATATATTCTGAAAAAGGTGTTTTTTAAACAATATCTTTGACTTTTATTGTGTACTATTTAAATCTTTCTTCTTTTGGCTGCAATCGTATGTCTTTCAAATAGAAAGTTGAGTATTGGGACACAATACAAGTTTTTGTGTCGAATAATATTCCAACTCCAAGCACCTGTAACAGAATCTAAATTAGTATAACACAGAACTGCAGACATAATTTTTCTTGTTATAGAATGTATATCAACAGGCCATCATGCAAGGGCGGATACTTGTTATTCTATGATACGGGAATATACAAGTGTAATCCCCTCCAAAGTTTAGAGAACACCAATTTAGGATATGTAATATATGTTTAATGATTCCATAAATACGTTATACTTGAAAAATGCATTCGCAAAACTTTCGGATACTCCCTTCAATGTTATATCATTTTTTTTTCTTTCAGACCGCCCATAGGTCTATTATATACAATGAATTAGTAATGATTATTAAAACAAACTCGTGTAGTTTGACTTCTAAAAGAGATCATATATTAGAAACATGTTCGGCTTGAATTAATTTCCAACATTCTGACATTCTTTCAGTTAATTTGTTTCGTGTGATGTATATTCATTGCGCAGCTGTGAATCCTCACAGTTATTTCCTATGGGGCACATATCCGTAACATATTTATATTATTGTATTTTGTAATGCATGTGGCGTTTGTTTTCCTGAGGGGGGGGGGGACAGGTTTTATAATCTTAAATATGATTCTTATAATATTATTATAATATTAATATATACTATTCAACAGAACTGGTATAGCCGCCATTAGTTATATTTCAAACATGCATGTTTTGAATTTTAAAATATGTTTTAATCTGCTTAATTGTCATTTTACGTTTCTGTTCGGAAAAAGGAAAAAAATGATATCGTGTTTTTTTTGGCATTATGCCACAGTTCGACAACTGATAAGAAGGACTTAAAAAATCATTCCAAAAGCATGTATGACAGAAAATAGAAGAAAATAGAAGAAATACCTGAACGTACTTATCTTTCCCAAGTCAATTCCTTTATTGAACTTCGACCGATAAGCGCATACGAGCGATGTTTTGTATAAAGTATACAAATACATGGACTATGTGTTTTTAAGGCTGAATTTTTTATTAATCTTCATTTTTATAAATGGTAACACTGGCACATTGTATCCATTCTTCCGGGTAAATACAAATGTCATAACATGTTATTTAAGTACGGCGATATACAATCCAAACGTTAAACAAGAAATCGGAAAAGTTTCCTTTTATGTCACTGCTATTATATCTATTGTAACAATATGGCAGATTTGCAAAGGTTTTACTCATTTCGTCCAAAGTTCAATATGATTTACAAACGAATGAACGTGATTGGCAAATTCCACTTATTGTACCACACGTTCTGACAACAGTCATTCTACATTTTGTAGTTTAAAGAAATAGATTTGAAATTAACAGCACTCAAACTGTGAGTAAACTCTACAAACGTTGAACGCACCAAATGGGAATTCGTCTAATTGTATGTTATAAGGATATCAGCTAAGACAGTGTTGAATGCAAGTGTGTTATCATGTTTTCCCAATATATTACCTTGGTAAACCATATGGATTTACAACTCAAATAATCATAGTTCTGTATTTTTTATCCGTGAAAATAAATCATGTAAAATTATGTATATGCATTGCCTTGTTTATACATGTATTTACAACGTGCTATTAATTATGAACTCATTGACATTTATTGTTGTTATACTAAGGCAAAAAAAAAACGTTGGAGTGTGACTTCGTGAGTAATAAAGTAAACAACAACAAAACTACCCCACGATCCGAATGTTGCGATTTTACTAGAGGGCATTCACATTGAAACACGTTTATACAGTTTTGGAATTTATTCTAATCGCGGCTACAGAATCTCAGAGCGTATTTCGTTCTGTCAATTTCCATAACGAAATATACAGGTATGTCACGGAAGACTTACCAAAGGGCTCAACCCTATTTACGAACAGTTCTATTTGGTCAGGAATACTTCGTGCACAATTTCAGAAACGTTTCATGACCTTACAGTACCGATTATATACAATACCTATACTAAATATTTAACGAGGTTATGTCTTCATTTTAAAGCCAGATTTGTTTTTTGGATGACCGTCTGTTAAATGACATATTATCTGGGGTCTCGGATTTGTTCCCCAGAGTGAGTAATTATGATTAATTGTAATACTTCCTTGTATTGTTATTGCACTTGAGTCCTCTTGAGAATGTTCTGTTCACTTAAAGTATGTAACGATTTTTTATCGAATCGCCAGCAGCTGTAAATATTAAGCCGTATCTGTTGTATATTTTAATTAGATTGGTTTGATCCAAGGGAGATTACTGCGTTAGGAAACCAAACAAGAAAGCACATAAACATGCCAGCTGCTGTTGTTAGAAAACGTTCTATCGTATTTGTATTCCACAGATTGAAAATTAGACATTTATATTTGTATTCCACAGACTAAAAATTGGACATTTATAAGATAAGTGCTATAAACTGGTGCTTTTGTGATCGCCTGATATTAAGTCTGCGACGAGAAGCCTCTATTTCGGCAAACAAATTAGTCCAACAGGCGATGCAGAAAACGTACAACATTGTTACAGGACTATTAACACATCTTAAAGGCAGACTTCAACGTACAACATTGTAACAGGACTATAAACACATCTTAAAGGCAGACTTCGTGTCTATCTTATTGATATAAAGAGATGCGATTATACCCCTCGGTTACATCATGTGTTCTGTTTGCGAGTAATGACGTTGTTATGTGTAATCACGAGCGTTATGATATGGATACAAAACTGGCTTATTGTTGATGAATACCAATTACACACACCGAAGCCTGATAGCGAAGTTGTTTATGCATACCTTCTGAAAAAAAAAGTCATTTGTATTTTTGTTCAAATTTTAAATAGTAAAATGTGCTTAACAAAAATGGTTTACAATTAATTCGTTTGTGATATGGGTCAATTTACAGAAGCCAGAATATGAAACCGTGCAATTAACCTGTAGCCTTGTTTTACTTCCAAAATAATTTGTGTGAACTGGTTATATACTCATGATTATGCTTATGCACTGAGATGTGTTATCACATGAAGCAGCAATACGAAGTTACCGACGGACGGTTGGAAGGACGGACGGATGGATGGACGGAGGACGATGGAACCAACAAGGGTAAATATATTAGCCCCTCCTCCCCTGCCTAAGAATGGAGCCATTAAAACGATACCAAAACATCTCCATCGTTCTCACAGTTATAAAACATTGAGGAAATTACGGTTTTGTATATACCGGTGAGGTATGTTATATGAAACCATCATGGACGAAGACGGAACACGAACATAATAAGTTAGATAAGTTTGTTGTAACATGCATCTAACTATAAGCAGTAGCAAAACGTGTGGACTTCCTTTCCTACCTTTGTCAAAAAGATATAGAAATAAAATGTCAACAAATGTGTAATCATAAGAAATAACATACAAGTGATGTTGTTACATTAAGTGCGATTGTGCTCTTTGCATTTTTAAAAAGTTAATACATTCCAATTCTGCACAGTTTGTAACACAATAATTTATTGCATGGTTAGGCGAAGTGAACCATCGGTTGCCACCATTGCAGTAGAGGAATGACATGCATACTACATTGCATTCATGAAGATAGAAGTAGCAGTAGAGAGTGCGATTGTCATTCCAAGCTACCGTTCTAAACATACATTTACATGCAATTCCAATCTTATTGCAGGCATTAACACGGGAGGAGAATATTGCAAGTTTATTTAAACTATTTCCCTACTGCTTTAACACGAACAGAAACATTTGCGCCCCGGAGGAGATCAATGTACGAATGCGCAGGAATACTACCGTTGTTTCAATGAAGGCCACAGCTGCGCTATTGATTTTCGATACAAAAATCAGTTTAAATCATGCACATGCAGTGTGGCGATGCCGATATCAAAGCCCTTTAATTATTCTTTACCAGAGGTTCTGATAAAAGTGAGGGCCCTGTCGTTTGTTATCCGTAGACTATTAGGGAGATTATTAGCAAATTAATAATTAGAACACAGAGCACATAGTTTACGCCTTCAATGGAAAGCGTTGTTATTTTGTTATTTTCGTTAGAAGGAATTGAGCTGCCATATTAGTGGCATGCAATGTATGGTTAAAAACTTAGGTATGAAAATAAACATGTACAAATTTACCTTTTTTTAATAAAAAAATTCCAATTACGGACTTTATACTTTGTATGACTATTTTTTTAATCGAGAACAAAATGTGTGCAACGTTCAAGTTTTTAAACCATATCATGACATATGAGTATCTTCCCTTGATAGCCAGGAACAAATAATTAAGCACACGTACACGAATGAAAACGGACAGCCCATCTGTGCGTTCATGTAAAGGGAATTGAGTTTTCAAAAGTTTCAAACCGTAGCAACATCATAATTGTATATATAATGTGTTGTTCCCAGCGTTATATATCCTGTATAGCTTTTTAATTTGAACTGCGATGCTCTGATGAGAAATTTACACTTGCGTGTTTTGTGTTTACTTTTGGGAAAAATGTAAGGTTCGGTTGGCTATCAACCGGAGTAAACCCACAACTGTGTAAACAGATAAATGGTTAATACAATTCACCGCTCTAAGGTGTTAACCCTTGTTTATACAATTGTTTTACTTTTAATGTGCGTTGAGTATAGATTGTATTTTTTAAATAGGAAATTGTCCATTGTCTTAAATAAAAGATTATTGGAGGTTAACAAGAATTATGATCATACTAGTGTCTCTGGAGTTTCAGTTTTACTGTATTTGTAATTGTTAGATCAATTGTACATTTGGCAACGTTTGTATTGCAAGATTTGATTAAAGATAGAAGGTTAATTATTAATTACCTAAATTTCGTACAGAAAATGCGTACACATGTTTTTGTCCAGACGGAAATGTGTATTGTCAAGCAGCTCAGCAATGGGCAAAAATATGATTATTAGTGTGTTGTAATAGTCTCGTAAAAAAAACATCTTAAGAATGCCAGTAAATGTATGTTATTTGTGTTTATGTTCACAGAACAATTGACATACTTAAATAAAGCCCCAAAGATTGTTCTTAAAAGTAAAGGCATTGACATATGAGTTTGCAATTCATGAAATAAACAACAATCTTGGTACTTCACATTCCAAATGTGTTCTTCTGCAAGATGCATTTAACATGATACACGTTAATAAATGTTTGGAAATGTATTCAAAACGCAATGCCAAGGCAATTGAAATCCATGGCAACAGCGTTTTGTAGCGGCTTTCGTTCTGTCAATTTGCATAAGGAAATAATAAGATCTGTCACGGACAGACTTCCCAAAGGGCTAAGCCCTATTTGCGTAGAATGCTAGTTGGTCAAGATTAATGCTTACACGTCGGACGAGTTTCATGTCCTGACTGAAGATCTTGACATTTGTATTGTATTTTTAGGAAGCTTGCAATATTTGTTGGATCGTGTAGTTTATTATTTATTTATTGATCTATTTATATTGCTATTATTTGTGTTATTTAATGTCTTACTAGAATTTAATGGTAAAAAGTACGAAAAAAAACATACACTAATAAATCCATCTTTTAGAAAGTCATTAAGACTGTTTACACAGTACGAAATGGTTATAAGTTATAAATAAAGTATTACGATGCACTGAGACACAATTTTGTATGACTTTAACAAATATAACTCTGGATGGCAGATTGGTTAAGGCGCTAGCATAACAATCCGGATGTCTCCGGTTCGATCACAATAATTGGCATTTTGTCTACATTTTACAAATTGTATATGGATATAATACTATAACCAATATGTTGCAAAGTTGAAACCGTTCCAATTAAATAATGTTATACGATTTTGGCGTCAACATTGCATTGTATTATTACTTTCCACAACACACAAACACCTTTTTTCCTGACATATCAGCCATATTCAAAGTTTGCTTTTATAAATTGTCTATATGTTTGTAAAATTACTAAGCATCGACTCTCTTTATACAATTTGCATGAAAATAACACATACATTTTGTCCAGGGGTTTTTGAACCATGTGCTGCTTGTGGAATCACTGATAACTTTTCAAATAATAAAATAATACGCTGAGTAAAACAAAAACAAAACTTTTGCATTTGTCCCAATGTTTCAAGAAACAATATCGAGTTCATTAAGCAAAATAAACCCGTATACAAGATTTTCGCGTTTAAATTAAAACAATATCGGGTCAAATAATTGTATACAATGAAAGGTTAGTGCGGCACTATAACTTTGAAAAAATCAGAATTGTGTTAAGGATTTCTGAGTTGACCAAACGCCAAATAATCAACCGCTCTACCTACTTAGTTTTCTCGCATAACACTCGCTTCTTTAATAGGACACTCTTATTCATCAGGCAGAATGTTTAATTGTCGGACAAAATGGCGGTCACAAAATTTGTCTGACTGATCAGGAAGTTTAATGTGAGCATGGCGATTGATCAATGTTTTTTTTTACCGGCATGTTTGGCCATATTAGTATGCAGTGGTATCATTTTTATTTGTAAACGTTATTGAACGTAACATGTAAATTTTGTTTATTTGTTTTTTTGAAAAAACTTATTTATTTGACCCAAATTATATTTATCAATAAAAAATATGTACAACATAATGTGGTCCAAATGTTCAAGTTTGTTCTATATGTATGCAGGGTTAAAACCAAACATAGCAATACAAAAAACACATTTTTCAGTGTTTTCCGCTTGTTGATCAATACTTTTAAACCAAGTTAACCTGTAAGTTATTGGAGAAATGTTACTTTATTTTTTTATTTAAGCATTGTTATGCATAGACGTTGGACAACAAGGATGTAATGCGAGCTTAGTCGGAAAACAATTTAAACTTATGAAAAGTCTTACAAACCATGTACATTTACTGATGGCCATTTGACCTTTTCAGTATTCAGTAGAACTAAACCGTTTTAATTCACAAATTTCTTTTTAAGTAAAATTACAGTATAAACTAGTATTAATATCTCGACACATGCTTTCCGATGATTTACCCACGATTCAACGCGATTGACTGATTACGCTAATTGCACCAGACGTGATGACAACAGTCATTCGGCATCTTTTAAATTACGAAATGCATTTGAAATTATTTGCGCACAAATGATAAGTACACTCGACGAACGCACCAAATGGGAATTTGTCTAACGTAATGTTAGTTGGGATATCGTTTTTTGCGATGATGTTGTAATAAAGACCCAATATATGCCCTTGGTTTGGACATAAACATGTACATCTTAAAAAAACATAGTTCATAATTCAAAGAGCATCCGTGTTAATGAATAATGTAATCAAATGTCTAAGCATTTTCATGGTGATATTTACAAAGAACATTTTTTAAAAACCGTACAATCGTCAAGAAGACGTTGATCGTTGTAATACTAAGTAGATACCACTAGAGTGTGATTTTGTGACTAATAATTCAAACAACAACCACAATACTCCTCGTTCCGAATGGTGTGGTTTTACTAGATGGCATTCACATTGAAACACGTGTATTAGTGTATGAAAGTTATTAAAGCCGGTTCTAACGCAATGCAAATTTATGGTAACAAAGTCTCGAAGCGTATTTGGTTCTGTCCATTTCCATAACGAAATATACAGATTATGCACGGACAGACTTCCCAAAGGGCTCAATCAATTCGGCAAAGAATACTTGGTGCACAGTTTCATGACCTTACTGTACCAATTTTATACAATAATTGTACTCAATCTTAAATGAAGTTGTATCTTTATTTTAATTCCAAATATGTATCGGGATTAACTTCTATTTACGGGCGTATTATCTGGTGGTCTCATATTTTTTTCCTTAGAGTGATTATTTGTGTATAATTATAATACATTCCTGTTTTGCTAATGTACTTGCGATCTCGTGAAACTGTCCACTTAAACGTATGTAACACGTATACACGTTTCTGGTGTATATTTAAATGTAATACGCTTTATCCCTAAGGAGATTACTGCATTAGGAAACCATACTAGAAAGCACACGGATGTGTTCTCTATTGAGTTAATACATACTTTAAAAGAAATACGTGTATGCCAAACGTTCAAGCTCCTGTAAGAAAACGTTATATTGTATTTGTATACCACATAAATAAAATTGGACATTTCTGAGATCATTTCGTTTGAATGGTGTTTTTTGATCGCCTGATATAAAGTCTGCGCCGAGAAGACACTATCCTGGCAAACAAATAAGACGCGATGCAGAGAGCGTGCAGCGTTATAACAGAGGTAACTTAATAGTTATATTATCAACATCATGCCTATGTGATTGTGATTGACAGCATATTTTATTTCGGTTCCATTTTTTACAGTTAATGCCAGATAAATATTACTTCATATAATACCAATACAATAAGTAGCACTGACTTCATACCTTTGCAAAGGTAACATTACAAGACCATGACGAAATTCACATGTGATTGCTACAAATAACATATGCAATTATTGGTGTACATACAAAACAGTAGGTAATGTCTACAATTGTCAGTGTAGCCTTTACTGTTTTAACAATACAATTTACAATTAATAACATGTAAATTCTGTTTATAAGAGATGTCTCGATATTCTTATTTATGACTATCACAATTGCTCAAGAATGCTGCGCACATGTCCCAAAATAGACGTTATGCACGCAAGATTAATTATTTCTCCATGACATCGAGTAATATATAGCAGTCCCAGTATAAAAAACGCTCACAAGTATTTAATCTCACACTTATTTATAAAAGGTAACCGTGAACTTATAACTTGAATGACAAGGTAAGATAAGTTTAGACATGATGTGTAGCCATTTGTGAGGCAAGTTGATATATAGCCCATATGAATACGAGGGCACATAGGTTTACGTCCTTAAAATGAATCTCATTTGAGGCGTTGCCTAACAAATGATCAGTCGGTTCAGTAATAAGATTGTTATGCAATGACATATAAATAGGATCATCCGCAAAGGGACAAAACCACATTAAAGAAGCGTTCATCTAAATATTTGTACCTTTGGGGAATCGACTTCTTAGAATGTTTAAGGAAAAGAAATCAGTGTGTTCAAAAAATGTTTTTTCTGAATATTGTTATTTTTTTGTTATAGCTCTGTCGATTTATGTACATAAATATGTTTAAATATTTGCATATTTCACTCGATAAAAATGAAACCAGGTTTTTCGTGTTTTTGCAATTTAGAAAATATGTCCATAAAATAATTGAAACAGCTTTATGCATATTTTAAATGGTGTAAAAGAAATACGCATCAAATATATTCTAACAAAGGTGGTTTTTAAACAATATCTTTGACTTTTATTGTGTACTATTTAAATCTTTCTTCTTTTGGCTGCAATCGTATGTCTTTCCAAATAAATAGTTGAGTATTGGGACACAATACACGTTTTTGTGTCGAATAATATTCCAACTCCAAGCACCTCTAACATAATCTTAATTAGTATAACACAGAACTGCAGACATAATTTTTCTTGTAATAGAATGTATATCAACAGGCCATCATGCCAGGGCGGATACTTGTTATTCTATGATACGGGAATATACAAGTGTAATCCCCTCCAAAGTTTAGATTTTTAACTCTTAAATTATTCTGATCAGGTCCAATATGTCTTTAGTTCCGAAGCATCAGTTTGTGTTTGAAAAGTCAAGTCATATATTGAATTCTCTATTACTTGTATTGTGAACGGACTATCGAGGAAGAAATTAACAAATCTAGTATCAAAATCAGCTTTCAAAAAATATATGCCCGTAGCTTGTGAACCATTTCATGGTGTGCTATTTTGAAGGCGTGAGTTATAATACTGATGAAACCATGTTAACAAGAAAACACCAATGAAGGATATGTAATATATGTTAAATGATTCCATAAATACGTTATACTTGAAAAATGCATTCGCAAAACTTTCGGATACTCCCTTCAATGTTATATCATTTGTTTTCCTTTCAGACCGCCCATAGGTCTATAATATACAATGTTTTAGTAATCATTATTAAAACAAACTCGTGTAGTTTGACTTCCAAATGACCTTCTAAAAGAGATCATATATTAGAAACATGTTCGGCTTGAATTAATTTCCAACATTTTGACATTCTTTCAGTAAATTTGTTTCGTGTGATGTATATTCATTGCGCAGCTGTGAATCCTCCCAGTTATTTCCTATGGGGCACATATCCGTTACATAGTTATGTTATTGTATTTTGTAATGCATGTGGCGTTTGTTTTCCTGAAGGGGGAGGGGGGGGGGCAGGTTTTATAATCTTAAATATGATTCTTATAATATTATTTTAATATTAATATATAATATTCAACATTCAATTTCAGAAACGTTTCATGACCTTACTGTACCGATAATATACAATAACTGTACTAAATATTAAACGAGGTTATGTCTACATGTTAAAGCCTGATTTGTTTTTGGATGACCGTCTGTTAAATAGAATATTATCTGGGGTCTCGGATTTGTTTCCCATAGTGAGTAATTGTGTATAATTGTAATACTTTCTTGTATTGTTATTGCACTTTAGTCCTCTTGAGACTGTTCTGTCCACTAAGAGAAGGTAACGAATTTTTATCGAATCGCCAGCAGCTGTAAATATTAAGCCGTATCTGTTGTACATTTTAATTAGTTTGGTTTGAACCAAGGGAGATTACTGCGTTAGGAAACCAAACAAGAAAGCACATAAACATTCCAGCTGCTGTTGTTAGAAAACGTTCTATCGTATTTGAGACTGAAAATTGGACATTTATATTTGTATTCCACAGACTGAAAATTGGACATTTATAAGATAAGTGCTATCAACTGATGCTTTTGTGATCGCCTGATATTAAGTCTGCGACGAGAAGCCTCTATTTCGGCAAACAAATTAGTCCAACAGGCGATGCAGAAAACGTACAACATTGTAACAGGACTAAAACACATCTTAAAGGCAGACTTCGTGTCTAACTAATTGATATAAAGCGATGCGATAATACCCCTCGGTTACATTATGTGATCTGTTTGCGAGTAATGACGTTGTTATGTGTAATCACGAGCGTGATGATATGGATACAAAAATGGCTTATTGTCGATGAATACCAATTACACACACCGAAGACTGATAGCGACGTTGTTTATGCATACCTTCTGAAAAAAAATCTTTTGTATTATTTTTCAAATTTTAAATAGTAAAACGTCCTTAACAAAAATGGTTTGGAATTAATTCGTTTGTGATATGGGTCAATTTACAGAAGCCCGAATATGTAACCGTGCAATTAACCTGTAGCCTTGTCTTACTTCCAAAATAATTTTTGTACATGGGTTATATACTCATGATTATGCTTATGCACTGAGATGTGTTATCACATGAAGCAGCAATACGAAGTTACCGACGGACGGTTGGAAGGACGGACGGATGGATGGACGGAGGACGATGGAACCAACAAGGGTAAATATATTAGCCCCTCCTCCCCTGCCTAAGAATGGAGCCATTAAAAAGATACAAAAAATTATCCATCGTTCTCACAGTTATATAACATTGAGGAAATTACGGTTTTGTATATGAAACCATAATGGACGAAGACGGAGCACGAACATAATAAGTTAGATAAGTTTGTTGTTACATGCATCTAACTAGAAGCAGTAGCAAAACGTGTGGACTTCCTTTCCTACCTTTGTAAAAAAGATATAGAAATAAAATGTCAACAAATGTGTAATCATAAGAAATAACATACAGGTGATGTTGTTACATTAAGTGCGATTGTCCTCTTTTCATTTTTAAAAAGTCCATACATGCCAACTCTGTACAGTTTGTAACACAATAAGTTATTGCATGGTTAGGTAAAGTGAACCATCGGATGCAACCATTGCAGTAGATGAATCACATGCATACGACGTTGCATTCATGAAGATAGAAGTAGCAGTAGAGAGTGCGATTGTCATTCCAAGCTACCGTTCTAAACATACATATACATGCAACTCCAATCTTATTGCAGGCATTAACACGGGCGGATAATATTGCACGTTTATTTAAACTATTCCCCTACTGCTTCAACATGAACAGTAACATTTGCATCCGGAGGAGATCTATGTACGAATGCGCAATAATACTGCCGTTGTTTCAATGAAGTCCACAGTTGCGCTATTGATTTTGGATACAAAAATCAGTATAAATCATGCACATGCAGTGTGGCGACGCCGATATCAAACCCTTCAATTTTTCTTTACCAGAGGTTCTGATAAAAGTAAGTGCCCCTTCGTTTGAAATCCGTAGACTATTAGATAAATTATTAACAAATTAATGCTTAGAACACAGAGCACATAGTTTTCGCCTTTAATGGAAAGCGTTGTTATTTTGTTATTTTAGTTAGAAGGAATTGAGCTGCGATATTAGTGGCATGCAATGTATGGTTACAAACTAAGGTATGAACATAAACGTGTACAAATTTACCTTTTTTAATAACAAAATTCCAATTACGGACTTTATACTTTGTATGACTAATTTTTTTAAATCGAGAACAAAATGCGTGCAACGTTCAAGTGTTTAAACCATATCATGACATATGAGTATCTTCCCTTGATATCCAGGACAAATAATTAAGCACACGTACACGAATAAAAACGGACAGCCCATCTGTGCGTTCATGTAAAGGGAATTGAGTTTTCAAAAGTTTCAAACCGTACCAACATCATAATTGTAATGTGTTGTTCCCAGCGTTATATATCTTGTATAGCTTTTTAATTTGAACTGCGATGCTATGATGAGAAATTTACACTTGCGTGTTTTGTGTTTACTTTTGGGAAAAGTGTAAGGTTCGGTTGGCTATCAACCGGAGTAAGCCCACAACTGTGTAAACAGATAAATGGTTAATACAATTCACCGCTCCGAGGTGTTGACCCTTGTTTATACAATTGTTTTACTTTTAATGTGCGTTGAGTATAGATTGTATTTTTTAAATAGGAAATTGTCCATTGTCTTAAATAAAAGACTATTGGAGGTTAACAAGAATTATGATCATACTAGTGTCTCTGGAGTTTCAGTTTTACTATATTTGTAATTGTTAGATCAATTGTACATTTGGCAACGTTTGTATTGCAAGATTTGATTAAAGATAGAAGGTAAATTATTATTTACCTTAATTTCGTACAAAGAATGCGTACACATGTTTTTGTCCTGACGGAAATGTGTCTTGTCAAGCAGCTCAGCGATGGGCAAACATATGATTATTAGTGTGTTGTAATAGTCTCGTAAAAAAACATGTTATCTTAAGAATGCCAGTAAATGTATGTTATTTGTGTTTATGTTCACAGAACAATTGACATACTTAAAAAAAGCCCCGAAGATTGTTATAAAAAGTAAAGGCATTGACATATGAGTTTGCGATTCATGAAATAAACAACAATCTTGGTACTTCACATTCCAAATGTGTTCTTCTGCAAGATGCATTTAACATGATACACGTTAATAAATGTTTGGAAATGTATTCAAAACGCGATGCCAAGGCAATTGAAATCCATGGCAACAGTGTTTCGTAGCGGCTTTCGTTCTGTCAATTGGCATAAGGAAATAATAAGATCTGTCACGGACAGACTTCCCAAAGGGCTCAGCCCTATTTGCGTAGAATGCTAGTTGGTCAAGATTAATGCTTACACGTCGGACGAGTTTCATGTCCTGACTGAAGATCTTGACATTTGTATTGTATATTTAAGAAGCTTGCACTATTTGTTGGATCGTGTATTTTATTATTTATTTATTGATCTATTTATATTGCTAGTATTTGTGTTATTTAATGTCTTATTGGAATTCAATGGTAAAAAGTACGAAAACAACATACACTAATAAATCCATCTTTTAGAAAGTCATTAAGACTGTTTACACTGTACGAAATGGTTATAAATTATAAATAAAGTATTACGATGCACTGAGACACAAATTTGTATGACTTTAACAAATATACCTCTGGATGGCAGATTGGTTAAGGCGCTAGCATTATAATCCGGATGTCTCCGGTTCGATCACAATAATTGGCATTTTGTCTACATTTTACAAATTGTATATGGATATAATACTATTACCAATATGTTGTGAAGTTGAAACCGTTCCAATTAAATATGTTATACGATTTTGGCGTCAACATTGCATTTTATTAATACTTTCCACAACACACAAACACCTTTTTTCTGACATATCAGCCATATTCAAAGTTTGCTTTTATAAATTGCCTATATGTTTGTAAAATTACTTAGCATCGACTCTCTTAATACAATTTGCATGAAAATAACACATACATTTTGTCAAGGTGTTATTAAACCATGTGCTGCTTGTGGAATCTCTGATAACATTTCAAGTAATAAAATAATACGCTAAGTAAAACAAAAGCAAAACTTTTGCATTTGTCCCAATTTTTCAAGAAACAATATCGACTTCATTAAGCAAAATAAACCCGTATACAAGATTTTCGCGTTTAAATTAAAACAATATCGGGTCAACTAATTGTATACCATGAAAGGTTAGTGCGGCACAATAACTTTGAAAAAATCAGAATTGTATTAAGGATTTCTGAGTTGACCAAACGCCAAATAATCTACCTACTTACTTTTCTCGCATAACACTCGCTCCTTTAATAGGACACTCTTATGAATCAGGCAGAATGTTTATTTGTCGGACAAAATGGCGGTCACAAAATGTTTCTGATTGATCAGGAAGTTTAATGTGAGCATGGCGATTGATCAATGTTTTTTTTTACCGGCATGTTTGGCCATATTAGTATGCAGTGGTATCATTTTTATTTGTAAACGTTATTGTACATAACTTGTCAATTTATTTTTTATTTTATTTTTTAACTTATTTATTTGACCTTAATTATATTTATATATTGGAGAAATGTTACTTTATTTTTTTATTTAAGCATTGTTATGCATAGACGTTGGACAATAAGGATGTAATGCGAGCTTAGTCGGAAACCAATTTAAACTTATGAAAAGTCTTACAAACCACGTACATTTGCTGATGGCCATTTGACCTTTTCAGTATTCAGTAGAACTAAACCGTTTTAATAGGTACCACATGTAAGGCACATAATTGGCTTACTTGTACAATATATTTGTGGTAGGACGTAAAGAAAAAATGCAATTAACATACATGCTTGTCAGTGGAATATCCTTTATTTATTGCATTAAACTGAAAAAAAAAATATCGAAAGAGCGAATTAAGGCTTTTTCCATAGCAAATATGTCAACAAAGGTGATGAATCAGCTGCGCAAGATAGGATTTGTTTCTCTTTAATTATTCTGGTTTAGCCTAAAGTGTCTTTAGTCAATACATTTGAATTTGATAAGTCAGATTATCTATCGAATACACTGGTGGTAATTGTATAAACGGACACACGAAGAATTTTTTTTCAAATCAGCCTTGAATGAAAATATATTTACTGAGTGTTTTTTTTTTTAATTCGTGGTTTGCTGAAATCGGTGGAAGATCCATCTTCAACTTGAGATTCGCTGATGACATTGACCTCATGAGTGGCACCAGCAGTGAACTTCAAGATCTCACCAACAGACTCTATGAAAAACAGGAGCAGGTCAGCACGGAGAAGTCTAAGATCATGGTGAACAGCACGACCAACACCAGTGCAGACATCACCATGAACGGCGAAAAGCTAGAAGAAGTTTCCAGCTACAAGTACTTGGGCGCAACCATGTCCAATGATGGTACCAGTACCGCTGAGGTCCGAATAAGCATAGCCATGGCGACCTCAGCGATGGCCAGACTGAGCAGGTTGTGCATAAGCAGTTCCGTCAGCTTTCCATCAAGTTCAGGCTCTAAAAGTCCCTCGTAGTCTCGATCCTTCTCTACGGCTGCGAGACCTTGACGCTACACGCGGACACAGAACTCAGGAAACAGGCATTCGAACTAACCTGCTCCGCATCTCCTACACGGAGCACACGGCCAACGAATACGTCCGGATGACTGCAATACTTGTTGGTCCACAAGACCATCAAGCGACGAAAGCTGGTTTGGTTTCGACACGTCACCAGACACGACTCTCTGTGCAAAACTGTTCTCCAGGGCACGCCAGAGGGAGATCGACGTCGAGGCCGTCAGAGAAAAACACTGGATGGGCAATGTAAAAGAGTGGACATCCCTTCCCATGGATAAATTATTCTCAGCGCACACAACAGACCTGACTGGAGGAGGATTTCTGTATCGTCGTCCCTAATTTCCCCCCAACGGCCAAACCGGCCAAGGGATTAATGATGATGATGATGATGATGGTTTGCTGACTGTTTTACAAATAGGATTTTATTTGAGTAGCTTCGTAGTTGTTTTCATTACTTTGTTTGAACCATATATTTGACTATAAAGTTACTAACACAAATGGAAAACGGGCATTATTTCAATGCGTATTGTACAATTGTGTTAGTTCTTATAATTAACCATTTTTGTAAATGCTATAAAACTTATGTTATTAAAGACAGTATACAGGTTGTGTGGGCGCCTGAACATTAGTTGTGGTAGTTAAGTTAATATAATTTAATTGTACGAATATGACAGCAGCATACACAAATGCAGTACTGATAACCAAAGCTTAATAAATTGTGTTTTTTTTTAATTCATGATTGTGCAGGCAAAAGTCCGAATCAATTTGTATAGAAACATATATGACATGCAATACGTTTATATTTTTTTAATTTGACCTCCTTATAATCGTGTAACGTAATATCACGAGGGAGTACTATATTATACAATTCTTTGGCCGGGATTGATGCGGATTGACTAAATCCTGACAGATACATTCTGGTCCGTGTGATGTATATTCATTTAGGAGCTGTGAGTCCTCACCGTTATCCCCTATGAGACACACGTCCGTGACACGTCCTCTTATATTAAATCGTTATGCAAATGCAACGTTTGCCTTAAGAGGGCAGCGGGGCGGTCCTGTCATCTAAAATAGTATTAAGATATTTCCTTATAAGCTACTAGTCTGCAATATAATTGATGTTGACACCATCGTTTTATCCATACTGTTTTGATACCGTAGTAGGTGTATGCTTTTGAATATGCATTTTCTTTAAACATTGTATTGTTACATCGTTTGAAGTTAAATAATTTGCGATTTTAACTGTTTAACGGTGTATAAAAACGGGTTGAATTTAAAATGCGAGGAAAGTTAGCGTTATTTTATTCAGACATCTTCTCTCGCTGATTGGGTAGTTACATATGTGTATGTTTTGTTACAGTACCGACAAGGTTTAATTGGTATGATAGAATTAATGTCGTTTTAATAAATATGAAATGTGAAGATTGGTAAATTGGAAAAGTCAGCTTTTTTGAGTGTGTAATACAACAATTCTGTAATATAAAAATATGTATCAATAAAAAAACACCTTTGTTTTGTTCTGACAAACTCAAATAAATCCCCCATCGTGTATTTAGTTCGATAAACAACCAAACATTGCATGATAAATTACTTTTTAGCGCTAATGTATCATGCCATGTGTGGTATTAAAGGAGTTGGATTCACCGCGAATCGATATTCATGTACAAAGCTGTAGCTAAGTCGGTAAAGCGCTGTGCCGTTTTGAAATGCGATCCCTCATACGGAACTGGTCATTAATTATATACGGCTATTCCCTTCTCATCTGCCTTTCATTTACTGCACTAAGTAATGTAATTGTTCATTAAAACAAGCTTAGATTGGTTAAGATTGCCCTGGAAAAGTGTCTTTTGGTGACGTTTAAAACTTAAATATGTAAAATTCTTCGGAAACCCCAAGCAAACAGACATACTTTTATTTCTCAATAACAATACATGCCATCAAAATACTTATCAGCTTTGGTATATTCTAAAGGTATGAATAAGTAGTATGACACTACAGTATAAAAACGAGTTGAAACAATGCAAACAAAAGAGTCCTACTTGTTATCAAATGCCATTTAAAAAGTGTTATCCCGGTGTATGCAAATGGTTATCATTGTTAGTATATTTGGCCATCACGATCTGATTCGGCATCAGATGATCGATATGCAAACACTCCAGCCGTAATTAAGAATCTTGTAGTGTCAATAAAGACGGCGTGTGCTATTTGAGCAATGATTACACTTATCATCCATTCAAACACAAAGTATGGCGTCCGCCCTTACACTATCAGCTTGAACTTTGAAATTCGATATCCCCGTGTTCGTGTTATGTTCCTGACTGCTTCAAACAAACCAGAATAAGTGCTTAACTATTCAAATATACCACGCGCATATAGAAGCGAATGGGAAGCCATCGTTTCTGCAGTATGTGTTTAGTTATTTCAATTTTGTCATGTAACAGAAGTTTTTCTGATGATCTGGTTTGTAAATATTTAAGACTCGAGTAATTAAAGTTCAATATAATCGACTAATTATCTGTCATTTCTTTTTTAATTGGAGTTGGGTTACTAAGAGGTCGTTGTTTCGTTAAATATATAAAGACGATATTTAAAACAGATTTAAAATGAATACCCCCAACAGAACAAATATGTTGCTCCGTTTTTGAACTTAGTCTAACAAAGGTTTGAAAATCCAGTATAGTACACAACGAAGTTGTATTCGGAACAAAACTTACGCCAATTTAATTTTAGTTGTGTTAGTCTGTTTAAAGAGTCGTTGACAGTTGCGTCAGCTAGCATAGCAAGTTTGGGCAATTAAGACACGTGTAATTGCCAATATTTCCAACCGTCAATCAAATTACTGTACGTTTTCTCTGAAAAAGGTGAATCAGCAGATTTTCAGTGGTACAAAGCTTGCAAATCCAATGATAGATTGATTTAATTCTTAACTTATTTCCTCAATAAATTAGCAGTGTGTACTGCTGCTAAGAATATATCCTACATGTTATTACATGTATTGGTGTGCATTAAAAAACATACGTTATCTCTAAACTGTTCATGGAAATCTTCACTGTTTGAACAAAACAATTAAAAATTAATAAAATGTTAATTATTTGGATTAGCTATGGTGTGGTATTCGTATTTATGATTATCACAATTGCTCTAGAATGCGGCGCACATGTCCCAAATACACGGTTTGCATGCGAGACGTATAATTTCTCCATGTCATCGAGTTATATATAGCAATCCCAGTAAAAAAATCTCACGAGTCTTTGATCTCCCACTTATCTGTATAACTTAAGCGTGAACTAATAACTTGAATGGCAAGGTAAGATTAATTTAGAGACGATGTGATACCATTTCTGAGGCAAGTTGACATAGAACTTGTATGACTTGGAGGGCGCGTAGGTCTGTTCAAATTAACATAGGTCAGTCACATAGGTTACGACCTTAAAATGAATCTCATTTGAGACGTAGCACAACAAATGATCATTCGATTCAAAATTAGTGTGTAATACAAGGGCATAGACATAGTATCATCCGCAAAGGAACAAACAAATTAAAGAAGCGTCCAGCTAAACATGTGTACCTTTGGGACATTGACTTCTTAGATTTTTTTAGGAAAAGAAAGCATTGTGTCCCAACAATGATGTTTTTCTCAATAGTGTGGTTGTTTGTGATAGCTCTGACGACCTATGTTCACAAATATGCTAAAGTATTTGCATATTTCATGCTGTAAAATTAAAACCAGTTTTGTCGTGTTTTCGCAAGGTTATGTAAAACAAATGTCGATACAATAATTTAATCAGCTTTGTGCATACTCAAAATACATAAAGACATATGCATGCAATACATAATAAAAATAATGTGATTTAAAACAATATCTTTGATTTTTATTTGTGTACTGTTTAAATCTTTCTAATTGTGTCTGAAATCGAATGTCTTTTGTATAAATATTTGAGTATTGGGACACAATACAAATTAATGTGTCGAATCATATTCCAACTCAAAACACCTCTATCAGAATCAAAATTATTATAACAAAAACATGCAGAAATTATGTTCAATATTATTTATTATATAACTGTATATGAACAGGCCATCATGCAAGGGCAGATACATTTTATTTATTGTTACGAAACTATACAATTTTAATCCCCTCCAACGTTTGGGTTGTTATCTCTTAAATTATTCTGATCAAGTCTAACATGTCTTTAGTCCCGAAGCATCCATCTGTGTTTGAGTAGTAAAGTCATATATTGAATTCTTTGGTACTGACTATTCCTTCTCGGAGGAAGGATTTAACAAATCTAGTAGGAAAATCAGCTTTCAACAATACGTAGCTTGTGAAACATTTCATTGTGTGCAATTTTGTAGGCGTGAGTTATAATACTGATGAAACCATGTTAACAAAAAGAACACCAATTTGTGATATTTTATATATTTGTAATGATTCCTTCAATACGTTATACTTAAAAGATTTATTCGCAAAAGGATCGGTACCACCATTCAATGTTCAATCAATATTTTCCTGACAAACCAACCATAGCTGTAATAAATACAGTGTATTTGTAATCATTATTTAAACAAACTCTTATAGTTTGACTTCCAAATAACCTTCTAAAAGAGATCATATATTAGAAACATGTTCAGCATGAACTTATTGCCAACATGTTGACATTCTTTTAGTAAATATGTTTAGTGTGTTTTTTATTCATTGCGCTGCTGTGGATCCTCGCCGTTATTACCTATGGGGCACATATCCGGTACATATTTTTCTTATTGTGTTTCGTAAAAAAGGCATTCGTTTGTCTGAGGTGAACGAGGGACAGTCTTGTTATCTGAAATATTATTCAGATCCTCTCATATAAATAGATAGTGTTCAACAGAACTGTAATGGACGCCATAGTTGTTTTCAATGTTTTGTTTTAAACATATACGTGTTGAATTTTACAATATTATCTTCTCATCAGCTGTATAATTTTCGTTTCGGAGAAAGGACACTATGATACCGTTGAATTGTATTGCTATTCTTCCACATAAATGTTTCGGTTGCACGTTGAAATCTAACAATAGTTATTCTGTTAAAATATCAATCAATACCATAGTTAAACGAAATAAAAGAGTGATACGCTTGCATGGCTTGTTCATTAATTGTCTAAAGATCAAAAACTAGACTTCAATTATAACAAATGATATGCCAAAATAACACAATATGTCTGTAACTTTCTACTTCTTCACTATGTATTGTCCAACTTTAATTAAAGCGTGTTTTACTTTAGTCAAAAATACTTATTTTCAGGTTGGACACATTCACCTTTAGATACTATAATATACACAATCAAGTTGGTCTTTTTCACTATTCGGTTTTTTTCTAGAAAGAGCATTGTCATCTGCATAAAGAAGCATATGACCATTTGATATTATCTTGTTTTACAAGAATTGACGTTCCAGTACAAATATTACACATTTGATTACTCATTTCAGATAGTTTAATCCATAATGTATCATGTCTTACCGTGTCAAATTCTTTTGTGTCGTCCATAAATGCACAGTATAACTTTAATTGCTATTAAGCATTTTTTGTACAACGGTATGAAGTGTAAAACAATACTTATAATAAAATCACATGTGCTTTTATTATCTCTAAAACCATATAAGCATCGTTTATCATTGGTTGTTTTCATACAATTCATTAAGTCTATTTCTTAGAACTAGTAGAAACATTATAGCCATGATATTTATTGGTATAATGCTTTGATTATTTGAACGACTGTATTTATCTTCTTTCTTTTAAATAGGAACAAATAGCACATGTTACCAAATCTTCCGGGCAAATAAAAATATGGCTGAAAATGGTATGTAATCATAATCGACAATGTTTACTGTGATGTCATAGACTCAATACTAGGATATATTGTCAACAATTTCACAAATATCTTCCAAAGTAAAGTTGCAGTTTAAACTTAAAATATAAATATTTGGGTTGCCCTGTTTTCACTCTTATCTCTCGAATGATTTGCAAACGATTGAAAGTGATTGGCAAATTCCACACATGATGACAACAGTAATTATGCATACTTCAATTAACGAAATAACGATTATCAGCAAACACATTGTTATTACACTTAACGTTATTTGAACGCACACAATGGGACTTTGTCTAATTTTATGTTATACGAAGATCAGCTGGGATATGTTTTAGATGCAATTATGTTTATATATTTACCCAATATATGTCACTGGTTTGAACATATGCATGTATAATTTCAAAAATTATACTTAATAAGTCGAAGAGTAATCCGTGTAAATAGATCATGTTCAATTATTTTAATATGTCTATGCATTTCCGTGTTCATATTTTCAAAGACCAATTAATTATGAATTCACAATATTCAAGAAGACTTTGATGCTTGTTGAACTATGTTAATACAATTGGTGAGTGATCTTGTAATACATGAAGTCAAACACAACCATACTACTCCATTTCCCGTATGTTGTGATTTAACAAGAGCACATTTGCATTGAAACACGCTTTTAAACGCTTTAAAATTTATTCAAATCGCTGTTTCAACGCAATTCAAATCCAAATGGTAACAGAATCTCGGAGCGTAATTCGTTCTGGACATTTCCATTATGCAATAGAAAGATCTGTCACGGACGTCCCTATGGGCTCAACCCTATTTGCGAACATTACTATTCGGTCAGGAATACTTGGTGCACAGTTTCAGAAAGGTTTTGTGACCTTATTGTATCGAGTTTAAACAATTATTACAGTCAATATTTAATGAAGATGTGTCTTTATTTTTATGCCAGATATGTCGAGGGATTAACTCCAATTTACTGCCGTAGTATCTGGTGGTCTCATATTTGTTTCCCAGCGTGAGTAATTGTGTATACTTTTAATACTTCCTTGTATTGTTAATGTAATTGCGATCTCTTGAAAGTGTTCTGTACTCTTAAATTATGTAACACTTTTTGTCAATTTCCCAGCAGCTGAACACATTAAGGCGTTTGTATCTGTTCTACATTTGAGTTGTTCTTGGTTTGGATGCCAAGGGAGATTACTGCACTAGGCAACCATAGCAGCAAAAACACGCATGTGTTTCTCAAGAACGTGAACAAATGCATTATAATACATATGTGTATGACGAACGGTCCAGCTCCTTTACGAAATCGTTATATTGTATTTGTATACGAAAATACGAAAAATTTACATTTCTGATTTCGTTTTAATGTGGCTTATTTTATCGCCTGATATAACGTGTGCACCAAAAAGCCTCTATTCTGGTAAACACATAAGGCGCGATGCAGAAAGCGTGCAGCGTTATAACAGGCCTCTTAACAAAACTCAAATGCAGGATTCGGGTCCCTCTGATTGATATAAACCTATGCGATAATACCCCTGGGTTAAACTATGTGTTATGTTTGCGAGTAATGACGTTGTTATGTGTCACCAAAAGCTTGTTCATAATAAAAAGGGTCATTATTGACCATAACCTACACGTGCTGAATCAGGAAAGCGTAGTCATATATGTGTGTCCACTGTAAAATCCATTTTTTGATGTTTTTGTTCAATTTCGCAAAAAAACGCTAAACAAAGATTGGTATGAAACTAATTTGTTCGTGAGATGTGACGTTACCAAAAAGCCCGAATATGAAACCGTTTAATGTACCTGTAGCACTGAAGCATTGCCATGTTTCCATAATGCTTGATGGGGACGGTTACACACTAATGGACATGCTTGTGTTGTCAGAGGTGTTATCTAATAAAAATGATACATGATAACTAGAGAGTGTCCGTACGGTACGGGTACCCATTTTTTCATTCGTCTTAAAATTCAACTTATGTTAAAAAATGAACCAAAAATGGAAGTGCGCAAGTTCAAATGCTGATTAATATGTTGTTGTTTTTTTTGTTTTTTTAAGTTTCAGTCTTCAATCTGCACCTATTTTTGAAATATGCTCGACACAAGTTAAACAAGTTTTGTGTTGTAAAAAATGGCCATAACTCCGTTTATATCAAAAGCATCTGAACCAAAACTAAATGTGCTCAAGTGTACATGCTGGTAAATACGTTTGCAATATTTCAATCCTCTATCAGGAACACTCGTTGGGTTACGTGCGATACAAACATCCGACGGAAGGACAATAGGCCGGAAGGTCATATGGGCGGATTGACGGAAGTACAATGGAACGAACAAGGGTAAGCCTATAAGCCTCACCCTCCCAAATCTAATAATGAGGGCATAACAAGAGATCACAATCTCCATCTTTTTCGCAGTTATTTAACACTATATATGGAATAACGGTAATGTATATACAGGCGAGTTAAGGTAAAACATTTGCACAGAAGGAACACGAAAATAATAATTTGTTTGTGAGAGGCATCTTGCTAAAAGTAGTAGTAACGCGTGTGGAATACCTTTCATACTTTTGTATAAAACAGACATACATATAAAATTTCCACCTCTTTGTGATTTTAAGTATTTACATAAAAGCGAGACTGTTATATTAAGTGCGATTGTTTTCTTCGCATTTTTAAGACGTCCATAGGATACCAATTCTGCATAGTGTATAGCATAACAAGTTATTGCATCGTAAGGTGATATGGGCCATAACTTGCCATCATTGCAGTAGAAGGATTAAAAGTAGGTAGTCTGTGCATTCACCTAGTTATAGGTTGCAGCAGAGAGAGATAGCGATTTTACTTCACAGCTACCGTAGTAAAATTTCTGTGAAATGCACCTCCGATCTTGAGTTGTTATCGCAGGCAGTAACACGGGAGGAGCATATTGCAAGTTTATTAAAGATATTCTCCTACTGCTTTAACACAAACAATAACATGTGATATGAGATCAATGCACGAATGCACTGGAATATCAACGTTTTACCAGGAAAGACGCAGCTGCGCTATTGATCTCGGATAAACAATTCGGTATCAATCATGCACATGGAGGGTGGCGATGACGATATAAAAACCATTATATTATAATACTTTACCATGGGTTCCGAGAAAAGTGAATGCCCTGTTGTTTTTTGTCCGAGGAATATAAGGGAAATTATTGGCAAATTCAAAGTATGAACAAAGAGCACATAGTTTACACAGTCAATTGGAAGCGTTGTAATTTTGTTATTTAACTAAGAAGGATAAGAGATGCGACATAGGTGGCATGCAATGTATGGTTCAAAACTTAGGTATGAACATAAACATGTAAATTTTCAAATATGATAAATATCTTTTATACCAAAATTCCAAGTATTTCTATTACGGACGTTATACTGTGTATGACTATATTTTAAAATCGAGAATAACATGTATGCAAAGTTCAGGTGTTGAAACAATATCATAACATCTGAGTGTGTTCCCTTGAAATTTGGAAATTTATTCAAATCGCGATGCCAAGGCAATCGAAATCCATGGCAACAGTGTTTCGTTGCATCTTTCGTTCTGTAAATTTACATATGGACATAATAAGATATGTCACGAACAGACATCCCAAAGGGCCCAGCCTAATTTGTGGTGAATGCTATTTGGTCAAGATTAATATGTACACGTTGGAAGAATTTCTGGTCATGACTAAACATATTGAACGTTGTTATATGTATATTTTAGACGCGTACAATATGTGTTGGATCGTAATTTATTTATTTATTGATATTGATATTATTTGTGTTATTGAATGTCTTTTTAGAATTTCATGATTGACCAAAGTACGCACATGACATACAATAATATTTCTTTGTTTTGAACAGTCATTAAGAATGTTAACATTGTGCGAAAACTGTATGTATTATACAATTAAATATTGGGTTTTATTGAGACGAAGTTGTTATTAATTTAACAGATATACATTGTACTTCTGGATGGCATATTCATTAAGGCGCTAGCATTATAATGCATGGGTCTCAGGTCCGATCAAAAGCATTTGTGTGTGTATCTACATTTAACAACTTATTCAGGGGATATTATACTAGAAGGATTATGTTGCGAAGTTTAAACCTTTTCAAACAAAATGAGTATTCGATTTAGGTATATACTTTACACAACACATACACAACTTTGTTGCTAATATATTAGTTGTATTCAAAGTTTGTTTTAATATCTAGAGAAAATTAAACTTTGCATCTTTGATTTCTTAAAGTTAACCTGTATTTTATTGGATTTTTCTAATTTAAAAGTATTTGTGATTTTGATTTAAGTATTGTTACGCATAGACGTTGCGACAACAATGATTAATTGCAAACTTAGTCGGGCACCAATTTAAACTTAAGCGAGGAGACTGTCTAATGAAAAGTCTTACAAACCACGTACATTTGCGATTACCATTTAACGTGTTCAGTATTACGTAGTACTTAATAATTCTTTAACGTACCAAATGTAAGGTACATAATGTGCTTAATTCTACATTCCAATTCAATATATCTGTGGCAGGATCTATACACAAAAAAAATAATCAGTAAGGTAATGAACATACATGCTTGTCAGTGGAATATCCTTTATTTATTGCATATATCTAAACAACATTTATCGAAAGCGCCAATATAGGCCTTTTCTTTAGCAAATATGTCGACAAACAATAATCTTCAATAAGCTGCGCAAGATAGGATTTGTTTGTCTTGATTTATTCTGGTCCAGCTTAAAGTGTCTTTAGGCCAGATACATTTGTATTTGATTAGTCAATTAATCCATCTAATACATTGGTGGTAATTGTATAAACGGACTGTCGAGGAAAAAAAATACAAATCCGCCTTGACTGAAAATATGTTTACTGAGTTGTTGTATAAATTCGTAGTTTGCTGACTGTTTTACTAATATGATTTTATTTGAGAAGCTTCGTAGTTGGTATCAGTCCTTTGTTTGAACGATACATTTGACTATAAAGGTACAAACACAAATGGAAAACGGACATTCGTTTAATGCGTATTGTACAATTGTTTTAGTTTTTAAAAATTATCTTTATTTAAATGCTATTAAACTAATGTTATTCAATACAGTTTACAGGTTATGTGGGCGCCTGAACATACGTTGTAATAGTTAAGTCGGTATGACTTTATTGTATATATACACGTACTACCGCAACAAACGACTTTATTGTATATATACATGTACTACCGCAACAAACGCCACTGCAGAACAGACCATTTAAGCTTAATAACGCTGTAATTGAAATTCGCGATTTTGCAGAGGGACCAAATCATGTTAGTAATTTTTAAAGAATCATATAGAGCAAGCAAAACGTTAAGAATGTTATTTTGCCGTATACGCGTCTTAATTAATAATTCCATGAAGTACTATTATCGTTGGCGTTGATTGGCTGGCTAAATCCTAACAGATGGTTATAACTTCTGACCCGTGTGATGTTAAATAATCGAGCAGCTATGAATCCTCACCGTTATCTCCTATGGGACACACGTCCGTGACACGTCGTCTTATATTATATCGTTATGTAAAAGGCAACGTTTGCCTAAGGGGGGGGGGGGGCAGCGGGGCGGTCCTGTCATCTAAAATACGATTCACATCTTTCTATCTTAGCAACTAGTCTGCAATATAATTCATGTTGGCACCATCGTTTTTACCATACAGTTTTGATACCGTAGTAGGTGTGTGCTTTTGAATTTGCATTTTCTTTACACAGTGTATTAATACATCGTTTGTAGTTAAATGCTTAACGAGTTTTATTGTTCATCGGTCTATAAACAACGGATTGAACTTCAAATGCAAGGAAAGTAACCAGCGTTATTCGACACATCAAGATACTGGGAAATTTAATTCTTTCACTATTGGTCAGTAAGAATAAAGTTGGTTCAAATGACACGTACGTAATTGATTCAGACGTCTTCTATCTCTGATTAGGTAGTTGAACATGTGTATGTTTTGTTTTAATAAGGGCTATGTTTAATTGGTAAGATATAGGTAATGTTGGTTTTATAAATATGGAAAGCGAAGATTTGTAAATTGGTGAAGCCGGCGTTTTTTGAGTGTGCGATATAACAATACTTTAAACACAAACATATGTATCAATTAAAAACAACTGTGTCGTGTCATGACACACTCAATAAAATCCCTGATCGTGTTTTTTTGTGTGTCGATAAACAACGAAACATCGCATGGTATCTTTTTAGGGTTTATGTATCCTGCCATTTGTGGTCTTAAATTAGTTGGATGCATCACGAATTAATATTCCTGTACAAACGCAGTAGATTAGTCGGTAAAACGCTGCTGGTTTTTTAATTTGCTCCGTAACCCGGAATTGGTCATTTATCAATTTTATACGGTTATTACCCTCTCAACTGCCTCTAATTATCTCCATTAAGTAATGCAATTTTTCATGGAAGCAAGCTTAGAATAGCTGAGATTGCACTGAAAAAGTGTCATTTTGTTATCGTTTAAAACTTAAATTACGTATTAAACAGAAACCCCAAGCGAACAAACATAGTGCTATTTCTCAAAAACAATGCATGCCATCAAACGACTAATCAGCTTTGGCATATATTAATGGTATGAAACAAATGTATGTACAATAGTATGAAAAACGAGTTGAAACAATGCAAACAAAAGAGTCCTACTTGTTATCAGATACCAGTTACATAGAGTTCCCAGTGTATGCAAATATTTATCATTTTGTGTGTACTGGCCATCACGATCTGATTCGGCATCAAATGATCGAAATACAAACACACCAGCAGTAATTAAGTATAGTTTAGTGTCAATAAAGACGGCGTGTGCTATTTGAGCAATTATTTCACTTCGCATCCATTCAAACACAAATGATGGCTTCCGCCATCAGCTTGAACTTTGAAATTCGATATTCCAATGTTCATGTTACCTTTCTGACTCTTCAAACAAACCAGTAATAGGCTCTTAGCTGTTCAAATATACCATGCGCATATTGAAGCGAAATTGAAGACAGTTTCTGCAGTCTGTTTAAGTCATTTCAAGAGTTCATGTAACAGAAGTTTCTCTGATGCTCTGGTGCGTATATTTGTAAGACTCAAGTAATTAAATTTAATATAATCGAATTATCATCGCTTTTTAATTGCAGTTAGGTTGCAAAGAGGTCAATGTTTTGTTTAAGATATAAAGATGATATTTGTAACAGATTTATAATGAATTCTCCATAACAGAACAAATTTGTTGCTCTGTTTTTGAACTAACAAAGGTTTGAACATGCAGTTTTGTTCCGAGAAAGCTCATAGTACACGACGAAGGCTTTAGATATTTTAGAAGTAAACTTATTTAATTATATATATGCTTTATTGCTGCGGAAGTTTATTTCAGAGAAGATGTATTTGGAACATAAATAACGCCAATTTAATGTGAGTTGTGTTAGTCTATTAAAAGAGTCGCTGACAGTTGTGTCGGTTAGAAAAGCTAGCTTGGGCAATTAAGACACGTGTAATATGTAACTATTGTACGTTTTCTCTGCACAAATGCTGATCAACAAATTGTTAATGGTACACAGCTCAAAATACAATCATAGATTGATTGAAATTCGTTATTGTTTCTTGAATAAATAATAACTGTGGAATACATTCGAGTGCTTCTTTGTGTAACTTAAATTACCGTTTTTTTCAATTTGCTTTGTTTGCATTTAATGAATAATACAGTGGGTTTAAATGATGTTTATATCAACATTATATTTGCCATACAAACATTGCAAACAACACAATATGTGAAAGTATATACACGAGAAATTGTTAAATGAAACTTTAATTATTGTGTATTAAATATTTGTCAATTTATATATCTTTTTTTCGTGTTTGTATGCAAAAAATAATAATGTTGGTTTAATAATTAAAGTTGCACACACAGGTAACACAACATTATGTTTAAATTGTAAGACTAGTTGCCACAGTTTTAATCATTTTTATGTTTAATGTTGTGTTGTATGTTATGTCCTGTATTGAATAGGCGCCTTGTTATTTATTTACAATCGTTAACACGTTTATTTACAATTTGTTTCCGTGAATAACTAATATTTTTGTTTGTAAGAATGAAAACATATTGCATGTATGGAAGAGCGCCATGAATTGTAAATGGTTTCAGCCAAGTAGAAATTGGGTTGGTTAAACACAAAGTGTCATAACATTCAAAATATTATCATAAACGTAATATTTTTAACTTAGTTTTTATAGATACACTATATACAGCAAAAATACCAAGAAATAGACAGATTTACCGTTTACTTTTTGAAATAAAAATAAAAATGTAACGTGCATGATTCGTTCTTTTAGCAGTAAATCATCCAATTTAGCCATAACGTTGTTTTAATTTAAAAAAAGAATGTGCATAAAAAATGCAACATATTTAACAATAAACATAGCTTATATGCTATATTAAATCAAATTTCGTAAGAAAAAAAAAACGCGTCGTAAAAAGTATGCGACGTGGGCACGATTCGAACCTGCGCGGAAAGATTTCAAGTCTATCGCCTTAACCACTCGGCCACGCCAACAATAACCTGCTTTAATTAGATATCCATAAGTAAACAGGTAAAAAGGCTCTTCAATCTTCAAAGAAATCGAGGGAAATCATTACGGGTGCGCTACCTTAACAGAGAAATACGTGTAATCGTCCACTAGTCTTTTAATTTAGGCAAGTGAACAAATGTTTACAACAGGACAATACTGACAAGATAATAGTATGTATCTAATTGATAAACGTAGGCAATTGTTTGAAACAGCCAAGGAAAATAGTCTGCGGTTCAACCGGTTGGAAGATAATTGGATAATTATAGTTAATCCACAATTTATCACAAAACACATTTTTAAATACACATTAACAGCATAGCACTACAAACTAAGATTACAATATAATATAAGTTGGATATAATTGCAAAAGAATTTACCAATGGTTAAATATTAACCTTATGAACAGCATTTAATGTTTCATACGAACTCTGAAATAAAGTACAAACATGTGATAGCTTACCCAATTAGCAAATGTGTACCGTTTTACCATAATTAGATCTTTCAGAGGCACTTTGAAATACAGTTAAGGCTTCTGATAGCTAAATCCCTTCTTGTTTACAACATTTCAGAACGAAGCATCATTAAGTACAAATTACAGATTATCTTAGTGTTTCTCAGGGAAAAGCCGTACGGTAAGGTCTAAAAGTCATGTGTGCCATATACTTCCTCCAAAATATCATAAAAAAGTATAATGAGCTGCATTGTGTGACAAAAATTGATTCACCCAAATAAATGTTACCTCGTTATTTGTGTTACAAGCCCAACATTGTGTGCACAGTTCTGTTAAAAGAAACAGTTCTTGATAATGTTTGCAAAAACAATGCCTACCAGTAAATTGGCGCCGCCTTTGTCATCTTATATTTCTCATAGCAAGTTCCGCTACATGTCTGCCAAGATCCGAATTAATCAAGAGACATCAACTGCGTGTGTAAGTTCTGGATTATGTTTGCAAAAACATATATAGGCGCCGCGTTCGACAACTAATGTTTCCCATAGCAAGTTCGGCTACATGAGACTCAAGATCAGAATTAATCAAGATTCATCAACTGCTTGTATTAGTAAGACGCATACAAAATAAAGCGATATGAAATTGATCGAGTCCACGCTAAACCAGCTTTTGTTGAAACGTTAACGACAACAAGCAACTGACATGAACTTGAGATTAACGGTCAAAGGATTACATTACAGAGAAACGAAAATGGAATTTTAATCGTCACACAACAGAAAAATCAGAACATTCGTGATCATATTTGTGTAAGGGTTGCCTTTTACAGATTCCTTTTAGAACGGGACACAAAACATATTATAATAACTTTAATATCTAATAACAAACAGTATTCTCTAACTTTGTTTTACAAATTGCTATTTTTTTTTGCATTTTTAATTCCATTTTAATTTCCCTCAACGATATCTATTCATACGACACATGAACCCTAACATGGTACCATTTTAGTGTTCGCGTGTCGTATACATATATATATTTGCGTGAAATTTAAATGGAATTAATTGTGTCACAAATAAATGAAAACGAGCATTTTGTACCTACAAAAATGTATGTTACCAGAGCACATCTAAAGTTAACATTTTGGCTATTGCTATAAGGAACACTGAGTATTTATATGTTGATTTTTTTTTACGAAATATATTATGAAGTTGTCGTAGATTTTTAGCGTTATAGAGGCTTTAATCATTAAAATAATGCAAGAATCCGATTTTTTTAAATTTGAATCAATCGAAAGTTCAACTTGATCAGATTTACTTTGTTGAAGAATAACATAATAATAAATCCAACAATAAAACGATAGACTTTAAAATAACATAAAAAACAAACGTTTAACATACATGTATGTATCGACATTGACTATTTTAAAAGTTAGATTGTTGATGCCAATATATCATTAGCATCTTTTCATATATTGTTTTAAAGTATGATGCCTTAGATTTTCTAACTTAATTTTCATGACGATTTAATGACAACATATAATTAATTTTTCATAAGAGTTATGCTAATAAACAAGACACATGAAACATCCACCGCATTTTCTTCTTCCAAAACATAGAACAATGAAATACGCGAACATACGATATATGTGTGACGCAAAGTGCTATAAGTAAAATTTTAATAGTGTTGTTATTTATAATTTATATTTGTTATATGGGCAATGCACAAGACGATTGCATATTTGAGCAAGTATAAATCATATCCGTAAATATACAAATCGTACAATAATATGATGCATGTTCTGTCTTAGAAAATTGTTGAGATGGAAGCATTTACATTTAACTTCCTATATAAAAAAATGACAGGTTTTCTTGAAAACCGCAATGACAGTTCCTGACTTATTATACGCTCAAGAAAAATTTAAAAAAAAACTTATCAAGTGTAATTTGAATACAGTATTTGTATCATTTAATATGTATGCAGTAAATATATATTTCCAAATTTTGTTTACGAAAGACACAGGCAATATGAGCAAATCAGTTGCAACAGATGCCATGCAATACACGGGACATAAGTTGAAACTTCTTGTCTTGTGTTCAAGTATTTAATTTTGCACGTCACACATATTTATCTCCCTTACAAGCCATAGGATATCCCATACTCAGTTTTCAAGAATTTGTATGGAAGGATCGCCATAATGAAACCCAGTTTTGCCATCCTATGTTTATTTCAATATCACGTATATATGTTTTTCGAAATATATATACCTATATATACCTTACTTTTGATTGCTTCGTTCAATATGTTTGAATTGATGCAATAAACATTTCTGAAAATTGTACCCATTGTTATTGTCCGATTAATTTTGTTACAAAAACGTAAATTACTATACACAAGTTCATCAGTGAGTACATATTTTTACCTAGTTTAGTTTTGTAGACACAACGATTTAGTCAATACATTGTCTTTATAATGTTGGACTCGTTGCCTAATATATCAAACATAAAGTGAAAAGAATCATACATCAACATATGTTTTAAAACAGAATATGAAACGGACGTTCTTAAAACTTATAACGAAACAAAGTGTCTGAACATTGTAGGCAACGCTATGTGCAATGGCGTCTCGAAATAGTCTGGAAATATAAGACAGAGAAACCTTTAACAAGCACATCACTGAACGACTCTGATGTATACCCGACATACTTACATACCATGAAAAAGTGATTTTAACCATCTAGCAGCTTTAATTTTTAATAATAAAACATTCAAAAATAATATATGTTTTTAAAAACATATAATATACAAATGTATAGAAGCATGTGAGCGAAAAATAAACATAAAATATTATAAACGTAAAGTATATATCAACTATATAGCAATCGCTTTGCGAAAATAACATAAGAATTTTGTGTAACTAACTGAACACATAACTGTCAAACAATGCATCATATATAAATTAAATATTGAATATATTGATCAATTTTATTTATATGAACCGGCCAAAAGCTATACTATCGTGTTGTATGTATTTGAAAGCCATTGTTTATACTTTATACTCCAAACAAGCCATAATTATCGCTGCTATAATTCCAATTTTATAAAATGTACGCAAATTAACTTCGAATTCGAGCAATTGATGCACATCGCAAATATAGATTTCTTCTACATAGAAGGACGCTTAATCATCTTATCACAAATGCATTGCACATTGTCTAAATGCTCTAGCCTCCTCTTCCATTACTATTAAAATACAACACTTCGGAAATAATAACTTCATATTTGCAAGCATAATAGGAACATATTTCACGCCAACATCGACGAAGGGCGCAATAGTTGAAGCCTATCAGTGATTTGCTGATATTGGGAACATCGAACAATAATTGGCTTACGCTTTGGGAATTTCGTGCTCATCGTACTAATCTTGAACAATCATCGTCCATTTATCAGTGCAAGCTTCGTCCATTGATCAGTGCATCAACACAAATATTATTCCATTCCAAACATGCATGCAACGGCCATGTCGGGAATGTATGCAAACTAGGAAGTGTGCTTTAAGTTCATTCAACAAATGTCTCGATAAAGCATTTTTATAACCATGGGTTCAATTAAACCAATTAAAACATGCATAGGTTTGAAACTGGGTTAACAGTATCTGCAGAAACATTACCCACGATTAATGTGTTGAATTATATCCCGTTTAATATACTATTACATTTTATACTCTGTGCGTTTAAAGGGTATATGCGTAAATATTTATCATTCATGGTACAAATTGTATATTACTATTTATTTATCATATATTGCACGCATATATGTAACTTACTTACTTATATCTGGCAGTAGAAAAACTCACTGAATGTAATGTCGTATTATCAGTTGCCTGATTTTACACATTATAGCGTCGAGTCTTTAACCTTTAGTTATTTAGAGGTAGTTAATTGGATGGAAAATCTCAGTCTAGAGAATTGTATATTCACTTTGACAGTGAATTTCTCATCGTGTATATATTTACCCAGGGTAAACGTTTACTCATCTACATTTAACTAATTTATAGATAAAGAACCATATCACGTTGATGATATTTGAATCAATTAAGAAAGAATGCGCTGTTTTTCAGAATAATTATTTAGATCGGGTTATAAGTCACAGCTTTGTTTATGTATACGAACATTGATTGATGATTTTTCTGATGCGTCAAGAAGTATGTTCAAAATGAGATTCAATTTATTAAAACAATATAAATTGATGTAATCTTGTGTCGCTTACTTATATCTTTTTGTGGTTTAGCTTTATAAATTAATATACTTAATGCTAAATCAGCTTATTTACTTTCCCATTTCCTAGTGTATTTACTTCATCAATGCTCATTAATACATGGTAAATGATCATTTAATTTACAAAACCATTGGTGTGTTTATTAGCAATTGCTCTTTCGTTTTACTTTGTCATTGTTCAGGCCATTTAATATGCAATTGTTCAGACCAAAGTAAGTGAGCAACACATTTCCAGCAGAAATTTATTTTTTTTCCTCAGAAAACCACGATCGACCTAACGCTACGCCCTTGTGAGTCTGTTGATGACATTGCGCGAATTATGGAACGTTCATGTGTGAGACAATATCAAGAAGGGAATAAAACATTATCAATCCCAAGCAAAACAACATACCGACTATATGGTGGCTGCGTTACAATATATGGAATTTAAACATTGTTAAGTGAATATATTCCTCGTCACGTTTTTATGACACCGCTGTGTTTATGACATGAAAACGACGTGTTGATCATCGTTAAGTGCAGAATAATTATATTGAAAAACGATATATTGTTTAATACGATGACTCATTATGCATGGTACTGAACACATTCTTATATAGTTAATGATTCATTATGTCCATTGTGTTTTGCCTGTATGGACATACAGTAAATTTATGTGATTGATCATTAATTATATAATATCACATACTGTGAACTAAAACAAACTGCTAACCTTTGAACCGCACAACGACAGTACATCTGTGACAAAACAAACGAGGTCTTGTATTTCAGGTATGCATAAAACATGTTCTAGAGACAAATTTCAACAAAGTGAACCATTTGCTCAACCAACACGAAATTAAAAAAACATGACAGTACGAGGTAGTTTGTATAGGAAGTGTCTTTGCCAAATAGTCTGACCCAGCACAACCATACACCAACCAACAACACACGTAACACACACAAGCAAAACAGAGGCCATCGCCTTAGAGCAGTACATGCTAAACCTTGAAAGACACATGCAGTTGGTATTTTAATTATCGTCGCTCCAATGTTAATAATATTTACGTGTTTGTTGCTTAATTTTGAGTCATGTCTTACACATGTGATTTGATACACACTTTTTGGCAATAGGTTCCTTTATATAAATAAATGGCCTCACTAAGGTTTTCGCGTGCTGGGGCAGCTGAACTGGTTTTGTTTTTGTATTTTTGAATGAATAAAAACAAAAAAAACGAAAACAATGAATCATTATTTTAATAAGTTGCGTTGTATACGTAAATATCAACATGATGACGAAAAGTGACATGTTTGAGCTGGTTAGTGTGTGGTTAAGATATTTATAATGTAATTATACACATTCGAGGTGCAGTGTACATGTACGCCAACAAATAATTCAAGGTAATGCTTTCTGCAATGTAAACATCAACGAAACAAATACGCAAAGCGTAATAATTAGCGACGTAATCAGGATTCAGTCAAATTCCAATTAAAGCACCCTTTTGTGTTTATTTACGTTACAAGCCGAAATGTTCTTTATCTCGTTAAAACTGAACATGTTCTATTATTCTGGTAGCATGTTTTTATAGCTTTTCGCTAAATATAGGTCGCTTTCGTCAATATTAAGTTTCTCTCAGCAAGAGAAGCTAGCAGATGAAAAGGTACTCATTACATTTGGTCGTTTCACAATAATCCGTAATCATAACAGTACAATCTCCAATTAAAACACAGAGATACCATATGCCAAATAATGTAAATGAGTTTTTGATTCGCTGATATTGGGACACTTCGCAACATAATTTGCTTCAGCTTTTGGAACATCATTTTAACGTTAACATCTTAGTGAATGTTATGATTTGCATACATATGATCGTTAATTTGTGCCCGTGCCAATAGTAGTGTGTGCCTACAATTTAGCATGTTCATGTTTTTTATGATACATTAGACTTTTAAAACTAACGAATGTGTTGTCACAATGCAAGCGATAATAGTTAAAACATGTGGTTGAAGCTCATATATGTCGTTTAAAGTTTAAATCCGTCTCATCTTGAGCAAACAACAAGATTCAACAGTAAGAAAAATAAGTTATTCCCTCTTTAATATACCTATGGCAATTACCTAAGAAATTGCATTATTGAATACATTTCCCGATAGGTCTTGAGTCTTCTGGATGTAGGGCTGAATAAACGTGTTTGTATTTTCACTATTAACGATCATATGTTTCTAAATAATTGTTGAGTGCGCAAGTGGAGAAATTGACGAAATCAGTAAAAACTTGAAGACATGTACAATTTTCAACTTTTAACTGAAAGTGCAAGTTGGCATAAGCTGTACTACAATTTTAAGTAAACACGTATCATGTACAGGTCATAAATATAACTAAATATATATTATTATACTACAAGGTTTCGTCATCAATGAATAAATAATACATTATTATACTTAAATGCTACGTCATCAATGGTGTGTTTATGTCAAATACACTTCTATTGACTGATGGAACTTATTTATTAGCTTCAACATGCTTTTATGGCAAGCATGGGTGTTTATTGTAACTGAGAACGCACGCTGTATACCGTAATCTAAACACATAGTCGCTTAAATCCTCTTTACTTCACACGTACGTCTTTTTGCAGAGAAGAGTTTCTTCAGTTTAACTATATTATTTGTAAATGTTATTTATTCTGTTTAATTATAACAGGCTGAATCAAAAACATGCGAATTTTAACAATGGATCGGATTTTCTTAAGTTTTGTTTGATCAAAATTCCTGTGCAAAATGAATTTGCGTATCTAATCGGTTTCAGTTATTTTATTGATCATCAAAAGGCTGATGATTATTCATTCAAATGAGTGCTTTATATAACCAGTTCTCCAATTGTACATACTGTATTTGCCCTCTGTAAAACTGACTACTATTCTAATTTCTCCAGAAAATCTTATCTAATGTCATCGGGTATCAAAAAGTTGTTATTTTGTATTTGATATTTGTCCACTTTAAATTTATAATAAATACAATAGTATTAATATTTAGCTCTTTTTATACGTGTGTGTTCTTCTGCAATTTATTAAATAACTTTTGAGGTTCGGCATGTCTTTCAAACGGTTTAAACCGTGTTAAAATGTTTTCCGTTCGCAACGATGAAAACGCAGGGAAATAATGTTCAAAGGCGGAGTATTTTTATCTGCTAATGGCAAAAGTTTGAAAAAAAATGTGATTAATAGTCTGATGTATCCTTGTATCGATTCGATCATTGATACTTTAAATAATACAAGAAAAATCAAGCGTACCATAAACTATTTACAAAAGGAGATGGACGGTGTGCACACACATACGTTGTGGGTGATACTTGCATATATTAGGACTTTAAATATTATGCAGCTACAGCTGACATATGCTATATGGATATCTTGAAAGTATGGTTATTGTACATACTTAAATTACTATGTAACACAGTCTGATGTATGTGCTAATAAGCCGCGTTTTCACGATATTTGTATTATTTGCTATTACTTTGAACGTAAAATAGCACAGCATCTCTAATAAAAATTGAATACAATCATTGGAGTGTGTGGTCTCATGTTCAAAGAGCAAATGCCGGCCTCCATGTACTTCTTGTTGATATATAATGGTCACGATACTATAACAAGGCGAGTAGTCATTGATAGTCATTGAAGTTGAAATTAAAACAAGCAGTTGGTTTATTATGGTGTTTGTTTAACTATATGATGCGATCTTATTCTTTATATAACTGTTCAATCCTCTCGTCTTTATAGGCTGCTGTTGGTGTGTAGATCTGGATGATTGTGATGTTAGTTTCCGCTGATAAACGGATGGAAATAAGTCGGCTGGAGACTGTGGTGCAACTGATGACGCTCTTGACTACCGTCTTCCTAACGATGACAGCTCCCCAATTGCGATGTATAGAATCCTCACCGCTGAACCATATCTTATGCCCTTCGTTTGTTGATGTTTATCCGAATCCTAGCCACCTAATTTGGCTAGTCCAATGATGTCCCAGCGGTAGCGCTTAAGCTCGTGCGTCAGTTCATGAACCTTGCCACACGCATTGAGCGTTCTTACGTTCCATGTTTCTATGGTTGTTCCATTTGTCGCCAACTTGATCGATGGGTTGGCTCAAGTAGGAATTCTATAAAATGTCTTTGAAAATATACATGAATATTTAAATGTATTAAGAATAACGAGTATTAAATATTTAAAATAATACAGATTAATTAATGTTAACTTCTAATTGATTCCCAGGAAATACTTTCACTAAATCGCATATTTATAAAAAGATACTTTTTCAGACAACTATTAATTACTCAGTTTTACACTACATATGCTGACCAGAATTTGACCCCATGTCGCATACTTCTGTACCTTTTTGTGAAAAATTAAAATAAAATTGCATATTGTCAAGAAGTCAGATGCAAGAACACTTACACAACTGTAATATGATCATAAATAAGTGTTTTGGATGAACGAATAACATAAATAATAGATCCAGCTTGGTGAAACGTAACTTTGTTTAATCACACCATTGAGTCAGTCGTTACAAAAAGTCAAAATTATAACAACACATGCTCTAGCTTGCTCTATTTATTCCGAGTACGATTCCGAGTACCAGGACCTCACATTTGGCGTGGCCTTATGAATATTATCATTTATTCGTACTTGATAATTTTTCTAGAATTTGTAACATTCCTATTACAAGTGGCAGATCGACCAATCATTTCGACTGTGTTGACACGCAATAGTTCAATGTGTTTCCATGAAGGAAGTTTCATGCGCAACTTCAATTATTCCAAACCGATACGTTTTAATTAAATATCGCACGCGAAACATTAATAAAATGGCAGTTCCCTGTGATGGAATTGTGCACATTATTGTTAAGGCCTTAAACTATGATATTAAGAATTATACGACTGAAAATCGCCTTCTAAGGAGTCGTATACTCACTTTTCAAATGCGTGAATTAATATCATCTGATGTCGTCTTACTCGTCATTTTTTTGTTAAAGTGTAAACGAACAAGAAAACACGTTAACGCAGATGTCTGTACTTAAGCTGTATACATAAGAAGATATTGGAATCTTTGAAAGATATGTGTCTCTGTACACAATGTTAAATGCTCAGGATGAGACACTGTTAAAAATGTCAACGACAGACAAATGAATAAATTACAAATGCGTGCATAAGTACATTGTTACACGTTTATATATTGTAAACATTCCGATGTAAAGTGTTGGGCCCTCAAAATATGCTATTAGTCTATTTTGACTTCTACTGCAGCAAGGTTTTCAATCATCATCTACCATGGAAAAACTTGACGTGTTCAATCGCCAAGAAATATGTTAACGCCAAGATGGTGTTGTAGTGAACTTTATAATAGAGTAACTGTATTTGCAGCGAACTAATGTTTTTCTTTACAAGGGGTTATCATGTCGTTTTCCATTTGCTCAGGCTGTAGTAACTTAAAGACGTAACTTCCATCAAATTTTATTGTTGTGTTTGTACATTAAGCTAGGGACTGTTAAACAATGTATCACACGCTGATAAACAGTGTATCACACGCTGATAAACAGTGTATCACACGCTGATAAACAGTGTATCACACGCTACCGTGCTTCTGTTGATTACATTGTATGAGTACCGATTAAGCGTTGAGGTCATATTGAAATATGTTTACTGACAAAAAATATTTTTAATGTAAAACATATATATATACATACATATATAGTAAATAGCGTATTGTACAGTGTAAACTATTTCAATAATTTGCAATAATTCAATAATTTACATTTGATTTCGCGATTTTGACATTATTTATCGCTTTTACGGAATGTATTCATTAACCTTGAGCTCATTTATTTTTTGTAATATTTCTGTAATATAGCATCAAAAGATGCAAAGTTAATTCAAACGGACATATACTGAATTTAAAATTTCTTTAATATCTGATTTAATTATTTGATATAGATGACCTACAGCTCTAGTTCATAGATATACAAGTGGACGAAGTGATATGAAATAACGCATGTGCTGGTGAACATATCCAAGAACGGCAAAACAGTTTGCAACTGATTCCCAAAAGATCGTTCTTATAAATAACACTGTGTGCGTTTGAAATACGAGCCATTGATCAGAATGTCTATAACTTAATTATGACAAAAAATACTAAAATTACTACACAAACTGCATGTTGCATTTGAAAGAAACAGAACAATCCGATGCGTGCATTTAAATGACTAGTTAGACTGACACACAAGGTATATGGACAGAAGGCGACACGTGGGTATATATTTATATATTCAATCCATTACACCATATAATAATATATGGGACGTTTTAATTGTTATGATTGTATCTAAGTCAATACTGTTTTTTTGGGTATTTTTTTTAGCCACAATTACCAAATAAATTGTGTTAAGAGAAAACCCAAACACTTAACTATTATTTCTCACTACACAATATAGCACTCATAAGTAGTCTAGAGAGTGACATTCCTGATAATTTTGGATTGTGTTTTGTATTTAACTGTGTGTCCCGCGTGCTACACACCGTTATCGCAATGCCTATTATTACACACAATGTACGTCAATATTATTTCTGTATCGCAGCAAACCGCTTTCATGCTAAGAAATGTATATAATTAAAGACGAAAGAAAAACAATAACCATCCCTTTGACTGACGGTCAATCTGCCAATCCAATTGGACAGAATCGTTTAATACATTCTTACAGAAACGAATGCGTTCCATTGGCAACAATTTCATATTGGCTGCACAAAACATGGGGACAAACGGGGTCAGAAGAACCATATTGAATTACTTTGTATAATGCAGAGTGAAGCAAATGTTTGTGCGTGTGACAATTAGCAAGTATGGCATTGATCGATAAATAACACCGCTTGTTCAGAAATGTTTGTACTTACAGGGTATGTAAGGAAGCTGTAAACGTTCGTCATTTAGCATTAAACCACCCATTCTTTCCGTATGTGTACATGTATGAAACAGCATTAGGTTTTGTATGATATGTGTGGAGATGTGGTGAAGTCCAGATGTTCCGCATACAAGAAGTATATTTAAACAAGCATAATATTCCTAACAAATATTCTACGTGAAACGTCTGATGCATCAGCAGGAGAGAAATCGAATAAGTTACACTCCTTTATTTATGACAAGTAATATCGATGGATATATGTTGTCCCAGATGTCGTATTTTAGAAAATTATTTTATGCAAGCATATAGCCAAGTTAAAGATAATTAACGTAAACAGCTACCAAAACAGAACTACACGTCAGTTCTGATCACGGATACAAGAGGAACGGATATTGCAAGCATATTGTTCGTTTGTACAGTCTATAGTTTGAATCATTATGAACACTAAAAACTATATTAAATCAATATAACCTAATAAATATAGGGGAAATAAATCAGTTTGCCTTGACAGAACATTAACCCGAAATATATTTGTCATTTGTTCATTTAACAAAATATACACAGCATTACTTCATCTTTTTGAGCACAAAGTGGTGCCAGATTCCGCCGAGTTGTATTAAGAAGCCCTTATTCAATTGCATGTGTCAAATAATGATTTTTACTAGATGCAGTTCGTGAACTTTTGAATTTTTCTTAATGGACCTGTCAATGTGTGTTATAAGTTAATTACCGTAATTTCTCTTAGTTTTCGGACACTTAAACATATTTATGTTCGTGTCCGAAATTTACAAACAATACATATTTAAAAAATACAGGTGTCCGAAAATTTAGAAACAAGAAATTAATTATTTGTCTGTCAACTATTATTTTAAAATAAAAGCAATACATCAATGTGCAATAATTTGAACGTGTTGCACTCTTCTTTTGCTGCTTTGAAATCAATACAACGTCACATTTTTAATGCCTTTTACCTGAAATAATATAAAACAAAAAGAGAAAAAAAACAGCAAACATACTGTTTCCTTAAAGCCCCAAAAATACTCAACAATCAACGGAAATTTCGTCAAGTATTTCGTAAAATAAAGTTACCCAATGAAAAAAATGTTCCGTATTGCAAAAGCCAAAATTTCAAAGCCAGATGTGGTCTGGTAACATAGATGTTTGTAGATATAAAATGCACGTTTTTTATGTTTTCGTGTCACAATAAATTCCATTTTAATTGCCCGCACTGATATCTATTCATACGACACATGTACACAAACGTGGTACCATTTTAGTGTTCTTGTGTCGTATGAATAGATATATTTGCGGGAAATTAAAATGGAATTAATTGTGTCACAAATAAATAAAAACGTTCATTTCATCTGTACAAACATCTATGTTACCAGACAACATCTGGCGTTGTAATTTCGGCAATTGCCATATGAAACACTGATTTTTATTTTTTAAACTTTATTTTACGAAATTGTACGAACTTTTCGTTGATTTTGAGTAGTAATGGGTCTTTAACACGATATCATTTCAAATGATGTTGAGTGAAACCGTCGTTTATTACCGGTAAACGTGGTTATTACCCAAATTACGCAAATTTAATGGTAAGTTGTCCGTAGGCATTTATCTGCCATTATGTATGACCTTAATCAGGTCGTTTAACGCAGGATCGAAGTGACACCAGATAAGCGTTACAAGGCAGACATGTGGTTAACTACCCATGTAAAATACACTGTCCGAAAATTTAGAGTCATTAATTTTGGAAGAAAACACCTATATCCAAAAATGTCACGAACACTAATTATTTTGGCGAAATTTTTAATCTTATTCCATTTTCATTTATATTTGTTATTCTCGCAAAAAATAACAAAAATGAAATGTAGTTTACATCTAAAAAACATACTTAGTTTTAGGAATCCAAAAATATTGAAGATCCATTATCAGAAGCCATACCACTTGTTTTCATCATGTCAATCAAACAAATAATTATGTGTTCTCTTTTGACATAGCTTCTTGAATTACATAGGTTGCTTTATTATTTTAATTAAGTCAGACGCCAGGAAATTGATGCCGTTACTTCATGTCGATAATGGTCTTTACACTTTTGTTAGATTTGCTTATCTGGGTTTATTTACACATTTTAAAGACTTCTCGAATCTACCAAACTTTAAAACATGATACACTTCAAGAATCGCAGTACAATCGTCATTGGTGTGTGCACTTCTTTCCCTGGTTGATATATTATCCGCGCTCTGAGAAAACTGGGCTAAGAAAACTGGGCTAACTGGGCTTCATGCATGTGCATTTATTTTCGTCCCACGTTAGCCTGTGCAGTCCGAACACAGTCATTTGTTTATTTATTTCGTTTTAAAGTTTATTTTAAACGAAGATCCAGTCTATGCTGACAGAACGCGGAATTCGTAAAAGATAACTGATTTATTGTAACAAACAATGTTTTACCCGGGTAATGACAAAGTACTCAATTAAATTGAAGACACACGTATTACATATAAACGTCTACTTCGTCTTTTAATACTGATCGAATGCATGAAGCCAAAATACATTATATATTGATATCAAATATTAATTTATATACTTTACATTATTTATAACTGATTTCCTTTTATTTTAAATTTTAAACTTTGAAGTTTACAAATAAGCATTGTACATGTAGACATGTATTTAATAATACAAAAAATATGTTTATGAAAATATAGATAGAACTTAGACAAACTGCCTCATAACTTGTACTTGGATAACACTTTTCTTGGCGATAAGAGGGGATATAGTTGGCGAGAGGAAAGGCCATGTGCTAGTCCGTAGATACACCTGCAATATACAGCATAAGACATGCGATAGCCAAAACCAGAATCCTACAACCACAAAGTATTATAAAGAATAGACCATTGGATAGCCAAATCCAGAATCCAAAAAGTCTTAAAGAGAATAGGCTACGGGATAGCCCGTAGACACACACACACACTAAAAGATTCAACGTAGAGCATAAAAACATGTTTACAAAATATTAACAAATACAATGATTTTGAGCATGAGCCTGATTATCGCAAACTTTAACCTAAATAACCGTATTTAGCGCTGGTTCTAAACCATACTTTACCTATAATGTGTTGATGTATTTTGTATTGTGTCGAGAAATACTTTACACAGCAAGTATATTATGGGATATGGTTTACATTGAAGTCAATACAATTAAGATGAACACAATCGTAAAAAGAAGACAATAAATGCCGAAACAACTGTTCAAAATAAGTATTTTATTCACAAACAAGAAAATAAATGATTATAGTTCATCTGTGTTCATGTTGAACGAAATCTACATTCATTGATTACATACTATATAGTTTTTACCGTGTAAAATACATGTAACCATACAACGTTCTCGTTTCTTAAAAACATGTTTGCGAGTTAGTTTGGAGCGTTGGTATTTGATACTACTGAAATTAACCATGCTATGAAAAGCATATATATANATATATATAAAACATATATTTTGAAAGATCATACTTATAGTGATTTGTTTCAGAAAACACATTTATTTTTGTAATATTTCAGGTATTACAAAATCTAACTTGCTGAGCTAACGAACTTATCTGTTTGATTATGTAAACATATCGGACATGGCAACATAAAGGACAAATTAAACTCCAGAAATAGTAAACACGTTAATAGGCATTCTTAAATTCTCAGAAATTGTGTTTAATAAAATGTCTGTGTTGGATATTCAGCATTTTTTTTCCAGGATTGCGTACGATCAAGCTATCACAGGCAAGTACAACAATAATATTCCTCTCATCTTACTTACAACGACAACTTGAGTAAACGGTTTATTGAAACTTGGCCAGGTCGTGTTAATAATGTGGTATCCGAAACAAGGTAAATTTTTTTTTTTTTTTTATGTGCTTCCTATTATTAAACAAAATATCAGATTCATAGTTGCTTCTTGGATATGTAAACATAATTCTACGTATGCATTTACGTTTTTATTAGAAAAGTAAAAGCAAGCCATTTATAAATAATTTTCGTCATTCAAAAAAACATCCATCAATCACAATTACTCATTGTAATTCATTCAATATCATGAAGAACATAGTATTCTATGCCTTACAAACATATATATAGGATCTGACAATCGTTGTCAAATTATACCATATTTTATGAAACGAGTTCAGGAATTTTGTTAGTAAGCGAGCCTTTGGCGAGCTTACTAACGAATTTTCTGGACGAGTTTAATAAAATATGGAACGATATGACAACGAGTGTCCGATCTTTTTTATCACATGCTTTTAAACTAAATAAAATGCATCTTAATTGACCAAACAAATGCTGATAGATCTAAAATTTGTTTACTATCGTGACGTCATTTCATGTTTACGACGTCATTTCACCAAAATAAAGCAGTGCGATTGGTTAGTTATTGATTATGTAGCCAATGAAAACGCTTAAAATTGTTTTATTACAGATGTGTAATATAAAAAAATTCGTAATGTTTGTATTACATTGAAAGCAATGTATAGCATGTGATAACATTATTTTCCAATAATGCCTGTTTTTTCTCGTAGACAAGTTAAGCATTGAAAGCACTTCTTTCATATCTAATCGAATTTAACAAATAACAACGCCGATGTCTGTAGGGTTAAAACTGGATTTGTTTCGATGGTAATTGGACATAAAACTCGTTTTACGGGGAAAAGTATTTTGATCTGCGTCTGTCGTTGTCGTTAATTGTACCATTAGGCAACTGCAGAGATGGCGACTTACTGCACATCATGATGAGAAACTTCTACAACCAAATTCTTAAGTTTCCAATATCGGACCTGGTAGGTGTTTTTATCATCCACACTTTGCAGTAATTGTTACCAGCAAAAACACGCATATCGTTTTGATTCGTCAATATGTCATTGATCCTTGTATTTAAATATTTCGGATACAGATTATACAAATTGATGTCAACATAATAAGATGCGTTAATATTGTGTGCATATTCACGTTTAACCACTATTTAACACATCTAAAATTTAACATGCTGAACAAAACCCATATAACCTTTTCCAGCGTTTATATCTCGAGCATAGCAACGTGTCACTATGACTATATATAGTGCCTCGTTTAACCATTTCTCTTTTTAAATACTCAAGCTTCTGAGTATCTCTTAATATAAAAAACGTTTTAGTATTGGTGTTATTTAGTTGCAAAATTGGCTGTTATGGTAAGCAAAACTTTTGCAAAGTTAATATCTTACTCTAGTCTAATTTCTTACATGTAGAAAAGTTCACAAAGATCAACGTACATTAACACTACGAATGACATAGTGCTACGGTTTATGTCAAGTTCGCCTTTTATCAGATTGTGTAAATCAACATTATACATAAAATTAGTTTAAATAATCCGCTTAGTTTCACGTATTACTTTAACGAGAAACTGGGATCGCGGCTTGTTTGTACAAAAAGCAAAAATGAAGCCGGATACTGGATACTAAAGCGTGAGGTAGCATTAGTTCATACATATGTCACTCCAAATAAAAACAAGCTAGTGTGACTTATGTTTAATTTTGGAACATGCATTGTATAAGCTATATAAGTCCTTTGGTTTAAACAGATATACATAGTTTAAATATACACAAACAAAGAAACATTATCACGAAATAAATTTACGTTGGCCAGTCTTTTTTTTTAAGGCAAAATACAAAATGCAAATTGACTTTACAATACATGACAAAACGTTCTATACGACAATACAAATACAATAATGATACAAGTTGTCTTCATCGTCTTGCAAAGGAGTGGGGTTTAAAATGGTCGGTGGCTAACTTTACTTCACCCTTATCCCAAAATGTATTACAAAACACAAATAATTAAATAAGCATTAACCTCATAGCATCGTTTTTCATATAAAAAAGCTACACACAAGAATACTACTTGATTTAATAGCTATTTAATTAAGTAATGGTTAAGATACATTCTGGCATTCACATTTAAACATTAATTTGTTTTTGAGGCGAAATGAAAGGATTTGAGTACTATACTCAGCTAAATATCGTTTTGTTAGCAAGATTTCAAATCCAATTATCAATGTGTGCAAATTCCAGAATTAGGTCACGCATATCATGAGGTAATAGTAGAGGGTGTTAACTGCCTCATTAATTAGCTTTGATCGTGTATGAATACTTATATTCTATATAATGAACATTGAAAGTGTATAATGTATTACATCAATAATGTTAATAGATTAATAGATTAATATTGTACATATAAATATGCACTCAAACACACACAGACAACTATATGAATACACAATCTAAAAAATCATAACATATTGTTCAGAATTGTGTAACGGAAAATGAAATGATATGACTGTTACCTGTACATTGTGTACGTTAAATAAACTACGAATATATGCATATTGTGGACATGCAAAGGCATGTTGTTACTGCATACAATGAACAAACTTCAATAAAGAACAACGAACTGAAATGTGTATTCGCGAAAGATACAATAAATTAAGGGCATGTTATGTTCGTCGTCAATAATGACTCCATTTTACAAATGGTGACTATACAATTGTGCCGTCGAACCTTCTGATTGTCAGGACCCTGTTTACCAGATGATATCACGAGAATTACCATACTTTGGAAGTGGATATTATTTGCCTTCAGGGTTGGCACGAACAACCCGCCCCCGGTAAAACCCGGTTTTTCCCGCCCCGGGCAATACTCTGAAAGCAAGCAATACTGGGCAATACTATTCTTTCTTCATTAAACATGCAGTTGTAATTGTTCTTTATCATCCTTATTTCTCTGCTAGCCTCTATTGTAAAGAAAAAAAGAGTTAGCAAATGCTGTAGAATTGTTGGCAATAATATTGAAATAGAAGTAACATATTGTCACTGTATGATATATAAAATTTTGCTGCAGACTTCAAAGTGACCGTTGTTTTATTAATTACAATATCTAGTCACAGTTTCTAATTTATGTATCTTTTATGGACCCTAATATACAGTTAGAGGGCCTTTGTTTGGCCCTAATAGGGCCCTTATGTGGCCCAAATAGGTCCAATGTTTATTTAAGTGGCCCAGTGTTATTGTTAGTTGTACAAACTGTGTGAGTGTCATAAATGATGACACAAAACTGTGTCAATAATTTAAAACACTAAATTGGGGCATTAGTCCTAATGCAACATGATATCAACTAAATTATTTGAATGATAACAAAAAGATATATTACATGTATAATCCATCATTTCTCTACCCATTTCCCTTTTCCTTCATAAATACCATTCTGCTACATATCGTATCATGATTTTAGAAAAATAATGTAAGTGAGTTAATAAAATGTAAATCAGATACAACACAGATACCAAGTTATACCCAGTATTGTCCATAAAGACCATTAAATTGAATTTCATTTATATAAAAATAAGAAAGTATTATTAGGATTCCAAACCTTTCCACATGATGTAGTTAGTTAAAATGTGACAAATAGTTTCTAATTATTAATAATTAATAGATATGTTTTTATAGAGACTAATAATTATATAAACTATATAATTGTGTAATACCTTTATTACTCAGTAAAGCCCATCCGAACCATCCAAAACAAACACAAAATGAATTGCACTTTTTTTGCAGAAAAAAAAGTAATTATTAATATGCATCCACATGAAGTAGAAGTAAACAGTGTAAATAATAGAATAGAATTGCTAAAATAAATAGTTATTTTCTGTTATGTACTAAATCATTATTATCATTATGCAAGTTTTGCTGTTGTATAATTGTGTAATATTTTCGATACCCAAGTAATGCACATCCAAACAGACAATGAGAAAGAAATTCCATTTTCATGAAAATGAAAAGGAATTATGAATATGTTTTCACATGAATTAGAAGTTGACAATGTAACTTATAGTAAAACATTGTTAATAGATATGTTCTTTTAATATGTACAAACTCATAATTATCGTTTAAGTTATACAATATTGCAATATCTTTATTACCCAGTTTTCCAACTATTGCCCAGTAAAACCCAGTAAAACCCGGATTTTCCCAGTATTACCCGCCCGGGCCGGTCAATACTATAAAACCCGGGTTTTATGCCAACCCTGTTTGCATTGCAGTCAATATGATCACCATTTAACTGGTACATACACATGTTCATTTTAGAATATAAGGTGTGTCTTTTTATAAGTGATATTTTTGATCCGTTTTATCAGATTTGCAGTTTACTGTTAGTTACATTGACAAATATATAACTAAAGCTAAAACAAGTCAATATTTCTTGTACGAAAATAATGTTTGATGTTGTACGACAATGCTTTCATAAAATGTCTCCTGACATAAGTTGAAAATTCTTGTAATGGTGTAAACATGTGCATTGACGTCAATAGCGGAAAACTTGATTTTTCAACGAGTAGGCCCAATGATGAAACATTCAATTAAAGTAAATTGACCTAATTAAGTTCTGGTTACAGGAAATAGAAGAATTTGCTATTCGTGCAAAACAAATTCAGATTTAATATTATGTACGTAAGATTACTATTCGCAATCTTGTACACCTATTTAACATATAATTTCAGTCCGGCAAGGACCCTCCTTCAGTAAATCAATATAACTTGCATTTAAATATTAGACATAGATTTTGTATGCACGCTATAAATACATGTAATGCATATTTTGAATGTGTCATTATAACATCGCTATTTCATTTATTATCATGTCACAAAAATTAAAAACAGAATGTGTTGATTAATTGCAATATCATAAATATCAGCTTGTAAAATACATAAATAACCCTAACCTTTTGAATTTGTTTGTTATTCTTCAAATGTCAGAAAACACAAAATGAGAAGTGTTTAACTAGATTAAAACTACTTTCTCTTAAAAAACACTTTTCATATCGATCAGAGGTTAGATTCACAGCATAGTAAATGACAACTTCCTTTTAAAAAATGAATACGCAGTTGACAATTATAATATATGCGGGACTCAAAATGTTAGAATGCAACGTAACGTCATGTTAGTGCGAAATGCGAAGCTATACATGTTGGGGAACAAAACAAGATGTTTGTCCACTTACATCCCCCTTAACTAGTGTAGAGAGTTTGGCCTTATTATCATTTACTTGAGTTACTATACACAAAATATTTCCAACTTTAAAAAAGGATGTAGAATGACAAAAATCTTCTTTAAGTTAATTTTGCAAATATGATCGAATAAAGCAAAATTATCGAAAACTTAACATGGAATACCGATGCAAAAAGATGTTAAAAGTCTGTGCAAAATACAATATAAAGTAGTGAAACTCCAGAAGCTGCAGCAGAATTGCATTTCTATCATACACAGATTCTTGGTCCTTAATTTATGGCAAGGAACCAATTGCCAAAACGGTACAGTACGGCACAAAACGAAACACCATATACACATAAAGTTAAAGTTAAAGTTGCGGTTTATAGTCTGCTTCGATATACACCTTCAGCCGACTTCGACATTAACCCGCCGATCATTGGGATTTAAGTCGTCCGTTTACATATGGCGCACCAGGCAGCCACGGCACATTGACTTATTTCCCTCACAGGTACCCATTTATACACCTGGGTGGAGAGGAGCAAGCGTGGGATTATTTTTTTGCTCAGAACAATCCAGTGCCCCGAGTGGGATTCGAACCAGGGACCTCTCGATCCCTAGACCAGCATCCCACCTCTAGACCACTGTCCCTACATAGTAGAATAAAGCTGGGGTCATCGCCTTGGAAAGGTCAATGCTAAGCACTGGGGTTTTAAACCGGTTATAGAGCGCTCAACCTCACACTTGGCCCAGCAATATTCATGATACATATAAGTGTAAATAAAATTTAAACTCAAAGCATTGCAACTCAAATTAAACAGTAATAAAAGGGAATTAAAACGCATTCAATTTAATTACTATTTCATCACTCAATGTTAGGAAGGACACCAGAGCAACAGAGTTACAACTTTTTGAGGAACGATGAAATGAAATTACGAACACGCATCAACTACATCCCTTCTTTTAAAAACCTTACTAAGTGGTTAACGAAATAGCGTTTTCAAAAAAGAAAAACAAAACAAGAATGCCTTTACCTTAACAACACCTGTTTTAAATATGTTATGTTTTCACAGTATTAAATGATGATCGTATATATTCATCCAACTTTCAGAATTAACATATACGTTATACCTATTGAAACCAAACGAACCCCTCGTACATTTCGTTTTTAATTAAAACTCTCAAATACAAACCAAACGAAACAGTGTGTCTCAATATTTGTCTGATACATATTGTTTACCACTTGAGGAAATCCTATGACGCCCGCAGCAGTGCAATTTATGATCATCGGGTTAGGGTGATTGATAGTATTGATAAGCATTGGACGAATAGAAAAGGACCAATTAAGATCAGGTCGTATTCAAACTCAGAGAATAACTTGATATCTTAAACTGATAAGCCTTATGAAAGAAAGAGTTGGAAATAACCATTATTGTAATATAAATCATTTCGCGATATCAATCGTTATTTCAGATACATTGGCCCCAGGTAATTTAATCAAGCCTAGAAATAAGATATTTGCTTCAAGTAAGGATGTGATTCTTAAAGTGGAAAAAAAAATCAATCCTATCGGATTAAAACTCGGTTGCTAAGTCATTTAAATACACGTCTTTGTTTTGTTATCGAAAGGATTTTAGTAAAAATGTAATGCACTTAATGCATGTGTTTAATAGTAATGGTTTATGTTTACGTTCATTATCAGTGTCACTTCTTGAGCAAATTCAATTTATATTTTTTTCTATTAAAATACCGCATACAAATTTTGAAAGCAATGTGTGACTCACATATGTCCTTTATTACTCGCTACGTGTTTTTCCAGACTTGCACACACTACTCATCGGACTATGATAGCACAACTACCTGGTCATTTATGGAACTTACAACGACAGATTGATTATACGTGTGCTAAACGCAAGTGTAAGAATTTAGTTCGTCCGAAAAATAGAAATCCAAAGCAAATTAATGTGCGTACGGAAACGTCTTATAGCTATTATAGGAAATAAAAAAATGATGTGCGATGCATGTGAACATATCATGAAGCTATGAAGATTAGTAAATAAGCGTAATGTTAATGTTTTGAATAGTTTCGCGAGCAAATATATACATGTACTAATATAGTAATTTCACATTTACGTGTCAATATAAAAATAAACATCGGCGTATAAGTTCATCAGGAAATTATATTGTCAGGCATTCTTTCATTCTTATTATAACTATGAATAATATTATTCCACATATATCGAGAAAAAAAAAATAATATTGAAAGTTATAATTGAATATTCAATAAACAAATTATACATGTAGTATTAACATGTAACACTAGTATATATGATATGACTGTGTTAACTTTCGGGGTAATACCGCGAAATAGTTTCATCGTTACGGAAGCTAATATATATAACATGAGCACATGCGGGAGAAATGTTTTTGTAAATTATTTTCATTAACTTTCAATATTGTTTACTATTTAACATTAAATAAGATTGCCAGTCTTTTTCAATTGCTTCTTAATAAGTTATAAAGTTTTTTAAACACAAATTCCGCAAATAACAATGCCGATGGTTATATAAGATTTCCCTTTTGTGATAAATTTACAGAAAATGCTTTCGCGGTATATTCCTTGTGATGTGCGCCCATGGCAGACTGATACACTACCTTAAGGCAACATGCCAACATTGCGTTGCACTGTATATGTAAGGAACTTACGTTTTCACAATATGCGATATCCAATTCTGACAATGACAAATATTACAAGTGTTGCCATAATGCATATTTTTCTGTGTCTGTCGTCGATGTCAAGAAAACTGATTGGTTTGAGTTATTGATATTCCTTTGAAACTGGTTTTCACGGACTAACATGGCCAGTTATGCCCAAAATAGTAATTTACAAAACACTTACCCATCATAATTCCTCAGATACTGCATACTAGTATTAAAACTCTTTTGTGTGAATCATCAAAACTATCTTTGTGAACATTCACTGACCAAAACATATAACTGCAACAATTTTTTTAGCATGTATGCCCCTTTTGCGCGTATAAAGATCTGGTTAAGGTTTGCATGCAAGTTGAAATTCAAATTAAAGTTTGCCTGAACCAAGTGCATATCTCATTAACAACTACAGATATTAAATTCAAACATCACGTTATTTCAGCCTATAATCTTGTTAAATTAGAAACACAGTATTTATAAAAGAAATCCACTACATTTATAGATTTTTGCTCAAAAATACCGAGACACGAGGTGTATGTTAATGGATTTCATTCTGCTTTCAACGAAATCATTCTCAATTTGGTATTGATCTGGTATATAGATTGACTGCAGACAAAATGGCAAATTCACGTTTCATGGGAATAATTCGAAACATGTGACATTTTGCAGCTGTGGACATTTTCAAAAAATAGGAATTCTCGTTGATTTTAATACGTGACAGTATCAATTTGAATAGTTGTTTGCTTCCACTGGATTTAATGTTTAAATGTTCGCAAATGTTCGTGTTTCATTAAAAAAAAAAAACAAGTAAGGATATATATCGTGACCTAGTAAACTTTCTGTTTATAAAGTACAATATCGACGTTTACATGTAAACATGATCACGGCCATCACACTAGAACATTATCAGAAAATTAGAGTCAATACAAGAAACCGTTTATTATTTTGTTTTCCAATCTAAAAATAGCTAAACCATGTTTATATGATCTTTGTTTCCTTTTTTTTCTAATCAAAACCGATAAAAACGTTGATAAAAAAATAGAACACAAGTTTGAAAGAAAAGTTACCAGAACATCAACGAAATAACATCTTTTGTACATCTTAATATAATAAGTTTGGGCGAATTTTCGAAAACGCATTAAAGCAAACAAACTTGTACACTATTGTAAAATCCAAACTATTCGATGGGAATTTGTTCATTCAACAATAAGACACATTTTTCTGTTCTGCAGCAAATAGGAGTTTACATGTCGAAATCGGCATAGTGCTTACAATTACTTTGTCGTTTCTATAAAGAAAATAACTTCTTTTTTATGGTACATTAACAGTTTATTGAAATTTATTTTGATTTCCCCATTTGTATGCATTGATAGGTTTCCGATTGCGATAATACAATTTTGACATTACACTCGTAAATACACACTTAAAAATTAATGTAATCATGTCAGTGATTATAGCTTAATTGCTTTTTTAAGGAACGCCGCTAACAGTCTTAGTTCTACGATTATATATAATTGTTGCAGTAATCGTTAAATACGTTAAACAACAATATATGATGTATAACTGAGCATTCGGATCAAATTCACAACATCGACATAGAATATGTCATGCACATTGGTTTCAATTTTATCCGTAATATTCATCAAAATAACTTTCTCCCAGCACATTATGTATGTCTAATGTTATTTTCGTTTGTATTTAAAGACGGACATCTAGTTTGGAAAACAATGATTTCCTGGAGAGGTTAATTGAGATTCACGCCGTTAACAACGAATAACAACCAAAACACTCACTAGTGAAAACGACCACGTAGTTATCAACATACCACAGTTAATTCCTGGTTATTCGTTTGAGTATTTACACACAGCACCGTTTAAAGGAGCATACAAGCAAATAAGAAGAGCGGAGTAATCGAATCTTGTTGCAAACAAAGCAATATATAAACATTAAACATTGCCATTCATCCCAGGAAAGGTTTGAAAGAACACATCTGTGTAATGTCATGGAAGTTAACTTGAGGGAAGATGTGTCACATTTAGCTATAAAGTGTATATTTGTCCAAACAAATATTGTTTAAACATTTGTTATCGAAATGGGTATGTTGTTATTAATGGCTATATAAAATACAGAGTAATTGACGGGTTATCGGAACAAAAAATAATAATTTCCCGGGCCCGTATTTACCAACCAATTCTCAGACTTAAGAATAAAAAATATACTTCGAACCAACAAAATAAGTCCAGCGTTTGAATATATACATGCTACTACAGGTGATATTGTCTGTAACAAAATGTTTTACATGAAGAATGATGTAGTAGAGGTATTTAATGCCAAGGTTGACTCAAAATTAAAGCAATTCTTGAATATTTCAATTTAACGAATATTCTTATTCTTAGACTTAAGTCTAAGAATTGTTGGGTGAATATGGGCCCTGCTTTGAAAAATAATTCTTAAGTCGTATTCAGGACGCATAGTGTTTTATTTAGAATATTGCTTTATTTTAATGGACTATTTAGAGGGTTGCAGTTCAAGAACAGATAAATAAGATATGTGCGGTTTCATGTTTTTCAAGTATAATACCATTATTTTAAAATTATTATGGATGTGCGATATATTGCGATGCTTACACACACTTTAAAAAGTTATAAAACCGATGTGTTTGCTTTACTCTTACCAAATTTTTTGTAATCATAGTCATACAAATATTACGATATGGTTCTTATCAATACATGTACTCGTCAAGGAAACGTCAGGCTGATAACCCATTGATAAAGGTTGTGGTATTAATGGCATGTGCATACTGCATAGTGTGTTCGTCGATGTATTGCTGATCAGGTGACTGAACCACAGTTCATATATCAAGCAGTAAATGAAACCCACGATTTTGTACATTAATATGATTAATGAGGTGTTGTACATTTCTCGTATCACGTTGAGGGCAATCGCTATTGGTGTATATATGTTTGGCAATGGATAGACGTCCTATCATAGATACTATTGACGGTTAAGTCAACTAAGAAAGCAAAAGACAATCAATAACGTCTCAGACAGAACATACCGGATTCCATTACAGAACTTGCATTGTGACGTAGAACTAAACTTGTAATCGAAATATCAGTTATAATGTATTTTTTTTATGTTTTCAACACAGAATAGGAATGAAACTCCATAATCATTATGAGGAGATAAGGGCTCGATTATATCCACTAGTTTTTTATATAGGGGAAGTGACAAGGTATTGCATTCCAATATTTAAATATAATTTATTACTATATGAAATAAAACAATATGACCGACTCCTTATTATTGTCCGTCGTAGAAAGTTTAATCATTTCCAACTATATCCAACCACAATATTAAATTAAAGTTAAATCTTATAATGCAACACATTTAAACGTCAATGGAAAGTCTGTAAACATATGTGTTTTATGTTTCGTCAGTTTGAGGAAACAACTGATACAATTGCATTTCAAAATCGTACTTTAACTAAAATAATTCAAATGTATTCATATTCCAAACATGTTATTGGTCCTCTTAATTAAATTACCACATATATTGCATAGCGAAGCAGACGACTGCACTACTGTAGTGGTAACACAACACTTCAAAAAAATACTCTCAATTTCTCTTCGATTATCAGAAAATATTGCATGAAATAATCGTAGATTCTAGTATAAGAGCAGTGCGCGCACAAAGCCTCAGGCAATACATGCGTTTTCAGTGTGAATACCTCCGTTCCGATTGGACGTTTATTATATCAAATCGTTTAATAGTTCAGTGAATCAAATGTTCAAGTTTAGTTGGCCTAATGCCTATTGCAATCGAACACTCTCCCTTTCCGGTGTGACGTCTCGATACAAAGTTAACACGCGCGTAGTGGATGTTATTTCGGGTGTGTATGGAAATATCGGCTTTGTGTGATTAAACACGCTATACATAAACAATGTGGACATGTATTAAACTGGAATTAAATAAATCGTTGAAGATACATCGTTTTTTGCTGCTTTGTGTGCATTAATGTAGACATTATTTTACTTGTTTCCTAAACCGCTCGATACACGGTAATCGAAGGATATATGCAATGAACTTTGTAAGAAAGCAGTATATACATTGATCAAGAGGTCTCAAAACAGTCTGATTAAGAGTTGCAAAGGCTAGTGTGTTTACTAACAGTAATATTTCAAAAAAGGGATAACATGGGAAGGACGAACGTGAAGTGTTAAGAAGAGTTCCTATAGAAACTACAAATAAAGACAAAATATACAATATTTAGCTTTTACCAATTTCGGCAACACTATTATTTAATAACAGTCAGAAGGAAAAGTAATCAATTCAGGCTTTTCTCCCGCAACAGACGTTTAGAAGTGTTTAGTCTATTAATCAATGCGGACCTTAGATCGTACCTTGCGCACTTATGACAGCCCGACACATCCGCCCACATCATTTCCTGCAGAGTTTTATATTAGTTGACAATACATTGTAGAATCATTATTAACGGTCTTTTTTTCATCAAAGTCCAACGGTAAGATATTACGTGTATGTGCAGTGTTGCATGATTATTCAAAATACACATATGGAAACAAATACAACTTAACCATTGAACAAGACGGCTTGAGTATATAGGTGGATTTTGGCACATGTATTGTGGGGTGTTGGTATACTTATACCCGTCAAACTAGATCGCCGGCACACTTTTATTAAGACGTGCATTAAGTTTACCATTCAACTACCCTTTATGATTCGTCATTCACGACCATACACTCTTTTGTATGAGACTTACTCAACCCTGATATATTTGGGAAAATATAAAAATTGGTTATACATGTACATGATGATATTAAGCTTGGATATCATTTAACCCTTAAAAAACATATACCATTTGCACAAACAAACACCTGACCCACTTAACATTTGGTACATTCGTAATACCATCGGGTTAAATATCGAACTAATACGTTAAGGCTTTAACGATGCTGGTGATAACACTGATGCTGAGGAGGAGGCGGATGAAAAAGAAGAAACCCCGCCAATGCGTTATTAATACTGACGAAATTTTTAAAAATAAATGTTATATTGGACATGTGTTCCTCACCTGCGCACTAAAGCTTCAACATATACTTTTATCGAATACCATACAGTCTAGCGAACCGCAACCACTAGTATTGGCCGTTTCTATGAATATATTGCGAAACGGAGATGGCATGTCGGGCTCCCCGAAGACTTAGACAATAAATAACGTATGAACGGGACATATCAGTAGCGTAATTGCCTTACACATGCAGCTATTCCTCTGAAAATGACGTCGCGTTTCCGTTTGATCGTTATTTTCACTGGGAATCTAAATAAAAGTTAGTCTCCATGACTGCTTATAGTGCTCAAATTTTATTCTAATTTGCACCATAAAATCGAAATGAAAATCAAATCTATATATTTTACATATGTGAGAAAGACGTCAATGCATGTTTACAATGCGTGGATTACATTAAATGATAACGTGTCACAGTGCTCATGTATGTCCAACAAGTCTGACCTTATGACTAAACGGTTAGCACAATCGAATGCTGCTCGGACAAAATTAATGTTTGTGTTTAGTGTTTCTTTGAAAAGGAAGCTGAGTTGAATAAGATAAAAACCTAATAGGAAGACCACCAGAATATTTAAAATGCATATCACTTTTATATATTTTATCAATTATAGTGTTCACGCCTTATAATCAATTAACGTAAATGCGTTATTTTCTTGTCTATGCCATAGTTATTGTTTGCTGTAAATGGCTGAAGGAATGTTGTGATTTTCGGTAGACAATAACCTGTTAATATTGGAACTTTGTAAACAGTTTATTGATATAATTATAATACAATCATTATATCCATAACTAAGAATTATCTTCAATAAATAAATAAATAACCCTACACAATGCTGAAAATTTAATAATGAACATGACACTAATAGCACATTAGCTTTTTTACTTCCCAACATTCAATGATCTTGTTGATCCTAATAACTCATTTTTACCAGCAACACCTACCAAATGAAATTATTGAACGATTTGTGTAGCCTTAACATTATTTAATGAGAGCAACGTGTAGTTAAAGAACAATTTAAAACATACTGTAAATCCCGACACATGTGTACTTATTTTTTTATAAAATATAAAACCGCGAGAGTAAACATTAGGAATAATCGTAAAAAAGAACGACAAACGTTCCGCAATTGTTAGAATATTTCGCACTGTAACTGCGGACATTTTTGTTAACTCCAACACTATCATAAAAACACTCGAAGCCCTTGTTTATATACCAACACTACCAAGAAAGCTGATTAAATGAGAAGTCAATGAACTTATAACCGTAAGCAGAATTATTTTCTTGCTAGATGCGTGCATATGACATAAACATTTAGCAATAACGTCCCTTTGTCTGATGTTTCATATGCATGATCTCAATACAATAATTCCAATGTTTACACGTTATTTTGTAACAATATATCAACGCCCCAAGAGACACGCAGTTTCTAGAAAATAACCGGTTGGCATGCCTTTTTTAATACAGACAAACCGAACTATTATATATACTCTGAGAAAGTCGTTTTGAAATAAATTTCATACGAATTGTTAATCTCCATCATTACTTGTATTGCAAAAGGCAGTGTGATATATACAAAACATAGATAAAGATACATAACACGGAGATAAATACAAATTACTTATTTTTTACGCTCAATTACCATTGTCTCCCTTTTCTTATCATCATAACAAAAAATGACATATATAGTAGGAAATATGTTACAAAATCATTTACTTTATTAAAATGATAATTATCGACTTGTGTGACCCTCTACTTAAATAATTGAACGTATACTTTAATCATTGACTCTTGTATGTAAATTTGACTTTAAAATGGTACATTATCTGCCCTTTCCCCAAATAAATGTAATTGTTTGAAAATGTATCACACATCCGGGTTAAGCTTAGTCGCTATGCAAGTTAACACCTTGCAAACAAGCTGTTGAAACATGTTGACACTATACTAGTCCTAGTATTTACACAAATAATATACACATTGTAATGCGCAAGTTTGAATCCGTTTACACAAATGTTAATCCCGTGTGATGTCTTCCATTAAAGCAATAATGCCTTTTATAGATCTACAATACAAACCCAACGATCGCGCTTAAAATTGAGAAAAGCTGTTTCAAATGACAAACATGATTTCTTTCAGCTTCCCTAAACATGATACTCGAAACGGGCCATAATCAAGAGACGCCGTGTGCACGTGATGTTAGTACGTTTTACAACAGAAGCAATTTACACTTGATCGGATATCACAATGGGTCTTCCAGAGATACAGTATAAAGGAAAAGAACTTCTGAAAGTGGAACGATACGGAAATGCACCGGACATGCACGGACAGTGTGTAAGATGAACACAATAAAATGCTTATGCACACGAAATGAAAATCTATTTGTAATGCGTACAGGTTTTAATGAGGTTTCGTGCAATGTGAGTGTTTGATACTATTTTACAACTGCGAATAAAACGTATACAACTTACAAACTTAACCTCTTAAATATTTAAAGTTCAACAATTCGTCTGTCTGTATGAGACGTGAATTCATTACGCATGCTCGTTCATCATCCGCGTGATTGTATTAGAAATCAGCAAATTCTTCCAACAAAACACAAATGCATCCGTTCAAATACAAACAAGTAACAAACGAACACATCTACAGCGTCCCGCAAAATTCGTGAGAGAAATCGTTGGTGATTGCAGAGATGGAATTAATTATTCACTTTTATCCATGTGATAAAGCTTGCATGCTGTGTACAAAAATATAAATATAAGAACATGCACAAAAACATGACCAAAAGTTCCGGCATTTACAACATTGCTTGCATATCCAATTAAACATAATATATTGCACAATTAATGCAAATGTAAATGTCTTCTGTCAAGTATCCGTAGTAAAATACCAAACTGCTTCAAATATTGACAATACTGACAATGCACTAGTATGCATACACGTAATTAAAGCCGAGATCACCTTGAAACGGTCATGGCATAAATTGAGGATAAACCGGTTTAAACGTACGTGGTCAATATTTAACCTGCAATTAATCATACATGTACAAATGAAACTCTATAATTGGAATTTCTTTTTTTGCCATACTGTTGTTACTAATGCCAATTATGTTCGTCCGACAACAAGCAATTGTATCTATACCGAAGGAGATGAACTATATAAGACAGTGTCTTTCGTTCCAATCCCATTCAACATGTATAAATTAATATTAACCGCATAGCACTAAAACATATACATGCACATCTAAAAGAACATAATCCCTTTAAGTTAACAATATTTCAGAACTCTGGATGCTATAGTACACATTCCAGATAAATTTTGTGTGTCTCATGAAGAAGCAGTACTGTCAGGTCTAAAATATAACTTGTACACTTGTATAATATAAGTCGATACTTCCTCGAAAACATCGGAAGAAAATATGTCGCTCGCTGCAATGTCCCTAGCTGCAACATGCTACAAAAAAGTATTCATATCATCTTTCACCAAAAACATCTTATGCAGTTATCTTTATTTCAAGCCTCACATCGTGTGCATAATCTCGTTAAAACAAAAGGAGTTCTGGATAATATTGGCAAAAACATGGTTTAAATAGGCATCACATTTGACATGTTTCTCACATCATATTCGGCCACTCAAGATCCGGATTTATCAAGAGACTTCAACTGCTTGCGTTGAAAAGCGGCCTTAAAATGTAGCGATATGGAATTAAATCGCAAGTAATTGGAAATCCCTTGAGAGAAAGATGTAAAGCAAAACCCGCAACTGAAATGCACTTTGGATGAGCTTTCATTTAATACAATTGCAGAAACACAAGAGAGGAATTTCAATCTTCACGAAAATAAGAAAATCCTAGTTAATACGTGATCAACATTTAGTGAGAAATGGCTGTTACAGATATATTTTAGAACGTCAAACAAAACATATTATAGTGAAATCAATTCAATAAAACATAGGCTGTGATGTCATTTGTAATTCGCTTCACGATAATTGCGAGCCAACTTAATGCAAATGCCATTTTGTTGTTGTTATTTTCTTCCAGCAATTCACAGAAACGACTCTAATACAAGTTGCTTCCTACATGTGCTTTCTTCATACTGTAGTCTGCGTTTACACAAATCAAGCGTACTTATTTGAGTTCAAAACCAAACAAAGATGATAGCAACACTTCTAAATCTGTGTTTTATAACTATCCGCTACGCAAAGCAAATTTAAATCAATTGAAAGGTTGATCCTTTTTAAAACGTGTAATTAACTCGTACACATATAATTCATTGACGATAAAATGTATATAAGATCTAAATGTCTCGGAAATTAAAACTACCCGGTTTAATTCTATAAACAACTATGATTTTCGTTTGTTTACGTTATTTACTTGAAGAACACCTCATATAATGTGTCCATTTGTCCGCACATCAATAAAAATATCGATCAAGGCCACCGTCTGCCAATCATATAACAATTCGTTCTTAGTACAAATACGCCAGAGTGTCCTTTAACATCAACAGTTGCATATTTGGACTCACGTAATCATAGCAACGTTTGTAGTGGAATCGTTTTAAGTGAAGTCAACATTCTGCCAAACAATTAATAATGTTTGCGAGGGTTTTCATAATGCATTGTTTGAGAGGCTACACTTCCTGTAACACATATTTCTACTCATAGACAACTATTGGACGTCGTTGTGTGTTAGTAACTTGTTGGGAAAATCAAATATCGATTAGATTCAGTAAATAAACACATTGACAATCAAGTAAGGCTGATCGTGAAATCGAACTCGTCATAATGAAACAAATATGATTTACAGACTATGGGTATATGTAAATTATAAATGTTCACAAGAAATACAAGATACAGTTACATGTATATTCATCTGTAAAGAGAACAATTCAAATATTGGAACGTGCATAGTTTCACATAACCAAACTGATTTTAGTGTTCAAACGGTTTTATGGAGCTTCAAAATATACACATATCCCACATACATTCTCTAAAATGGCACATTAACAGTATTTATCACACCAACATTTCTTATAACACTGTTACAAAATAGTGTTTATTATATACCTGTTTAACGCTTTTAACAAAATACAGGTTGTACCAATCGTTGAAATAAATCCCGTATTATGCTACTCGCTGTTTCCGATTCCGTATTACCATACTAGCCGGACTACTTTCTTCATTTAATGACGTCACATTTTAATGACGTCACATTTAATAACGTCACAATTTAGTCATTGTTTTGTCAGTTTTGTTCAAGCAAAAAAAAATCAATTGATAACTGTTAGTTGTTGTATATAATACAATGAATATTACGCTAGCCAATTGTTCCAAGTGTTTGTATCAGTCTCGTTGCTTGCACTATTACGTATCACACTCGATTTTTTTGTTCGCATAGTTAGTGTAAACTATCAATATATTTAGTTCGAACCTAGTTGCTCACGACCAATACAAAAGTTTGGTGGCTATCCACTATACTTCACGTACATACCGGCGTTAATTGAAAAGTTACAAAGTGCTTTGACGAAAATAATTTTTTGACACTACAAACTGAAATGTACACAAGTTTAGCTACCGTGGCGTAGAAGATATAGTGTCCCCCTTGCAAACGGGAGTTTGCATTTAGGAAAAGTGTCTGGCTTGTTTTGGGCCACAGCTTCGAATATTCACTAATTTAGTGAGAGTTTTACGTTTCCAATCGTCAAGTCATATGTGTATGCCAGGATGATTGCACTGAACAAGGAGAAAGACATCGAGATGTATGTCCGTGTAAAATGTTTCATGTCGTTTGTTATCGCTCAAGAAGAAAAAAATACAATTTCAATTTTCATTACATAAAGATGTGTCTCCAGAAAGCAATACGTTCAATTGTAAAAAAGTTTAAGTGTATGTTTGAGTTATGTTGTCGAAGGTATTTTTCGTTAGATTTGTACAACGTTTATGTATAGTTGTATTTTTGTCAAACTGCAACATACAATGATTCAACTTTGTGCCATTTAAACATTGACAATCATCGTCCGTCCATTGATCAGTTCATCTAAAATTATATCATTCCATTTCATAGTTTACCAACAATGCAACCAACTTTCTTTTCATTACACTAAATAATACACTGTTAAGTAAATTAAACCGCTAACCTTCGAACCACGCCGTGAAATTATTCCAGTTACATAACATACGAAGTGACGGATTTCATCTAAGCATAGAACATGTTTTTGAGCTAAAGATAAGCTTAGCCAAACTTCAGATTGGTCAACAGGACAGAAAAAAAATAGGAAAGCTCGAGGTAATTTATATGACAAGTATCATTGCCAAATAGTCTAACACAGCACTAAAAACGATACAAAACATAACTAAACGAGAAACAAACACCAGCAAAACAGTGGGCATCAAATCAGACCGGTTTATGCAAAGGATTGTGTCACACATGTTTTTGGCAGGACAATGCTCGCCACTCTCATTTCATGTTTGAGTGAGTGTTTATTGTTTACTTCTGAATCTTGTCGAAAACAATGGTTGTGTGACATAAAATTTGGCAATAAGTTCCTTTTTAATATTTAATGACCACATGCTATAATTAGGTCTCTATCGTGTCAGTGCAGCTCAATTATAAATAAGTGTATATTTGAATGAATACAAACGAAACAAAAATGCGTTTTCTACGTTAACAAAAACAATGAAGAAAAATAACATGGCATTTTGCACATTATAGTTCAGGCCGTAAACATTGATATTGAGAATTATACGATGGCAGATCGAAGAGTCTTAAGAGTTTTGAATTGTTTTTCCAATATGCGAATACATATCCGCTGACATTATCTTAATCATTATTGTCTTTTTATAGTGTGAAAGCACCTGTTATTTAGCCATTTGTACTTTTGCTGTATACAAACTAATATATTGGATTCATAGTTGTAAGGTTTATTTAAAGTACACTTCTGCTGACTGCTGGAACTTATTTATAATCTTCAAAATCCTTTAAGGGTAAAACACGGGATTTTATTTTGCGCGTTAAATGCCGTGTAATGTTGCTGCAATTGACCAACATGTCATTCTAAATTCATCGATCTACTGAGAATGTATTGTCATACAATTATTCGGAGAATTTTTTTCTGTTATGAACCAGTTTTTATATCTTGCTACGATTCGAAACAATGAGACCAACACTCAACTATACAGCAGTATGGTAACCAAATTATGTTTGCGTCCGCTTTAAGTGTTAATTGTAAAATAAAAACAATTTATGTCATCTATGCGATATGATTCAAAGTTAAACTTATTGTTGTTTGTCAATCAATCCACTAATCAACTTTGTATTAAACGTTATCAGTTTACACACTTATCAACGTAAGGACCGCACACACATTTATATGATCAAATAGGACAACGGGTAAATGTGATTTAGCATTCGATATCATAGTATCAGGTCCATATAAGACATGATACGTTTTTTATTTCAACTATGAATTATACTTACCGAGTGCGCGCAACATAGCCATGCAAAACAAAATCATAAATTCAAATACAAACTTTTGTCGTGAATACGGTGTCGATCGGGCATTGCCAAAAAAGAATGGCAATCAGTTAAAGAAAACAAACGAACCAAATAAATTTCTACTCGAAAACGTTCCATGAAACATTTAGTGTATGTTTTGTATAACTGAAGTTCTAGGAATCGGAAAAAAACAGTATTTGCTGTGTAACTCTGTATTTTTAAATATACATGGTATTGTACTTTTGGGTTAATTTATGTTTATGTCTGGTTTTTGTCAGTTTCCGAACAGCTTTCTGTTAAATGCGGTCTTCAAATAAACCTATAATGTAGTGTTGACCGAAAAAGACCATTCCACATTCTCCATCTTGATCCATGTGAAGTTGAATGGTATTTGCAATTGTTCCTGGTCGAGTGCAAAACGGCGTCGTCGCATAGCAACATAAATCGTGGTTATAAATTATATCCTCAAGTATAATTTATGTGTTCTGGTAGTATTGGCGACAGACGACGTACATTTGTAACGTTTAACTTTTTTCCAGGAAAAACACTTTTTGTGCAACAATAGCAGCAACGTGGGGCAATATTCCTTATAAGTGCTCACTTTTTTCGTCTGTTGAACAGTTCATGATTGCTCTTATAACTATGAGACAACATAATGCAATAATTGTTTTGGTAAATTCCTACCATATTTTTTTAGTTATTATATGGTTATAGTAATAATACAAAAATAAATATTGAAATAGTGGTTAATTGACACAAGACAAAAGAGCGTGTTACATAGTAATGAAATAAGGTACAATAACCATTCCTTCAATCAATATATCCCTATTAACTATGTAAGCTGTATCTGCATCACGTTTAAAGGGACTGTAAACCAGGATGACGAAAAAAGAAGAGTTTCTCAAGTACCGTATTTTTTACAATTATTAGTTTATATTGATTAAAATATCCCTTTAAAGGCCCAATATATGCAATTATCACCCACATTGTCAGTTTTTGCATACTGTCCATCTGCATTTGTCAATTGTAAATGCACCCCTAATTTATATATTCATGAAAATTATCAATGATCGAATTGATAAAAGGATGAATATAACTATTAATCACACTACTTTTCAATGATGTCGCCCTGAGCAAGTACAAATGATTTCCCTTTTTTCATCGATGTGGACGGAAACCATTGACTAATATATAAACCAAGTGGTCAAAAGTTCAGCCCCTGATGGCTAATATATAATGATCTCGATATTAAAACAATGGGAAAAGGTTTATCAACAACAAAGAGAACATAGAACAACAAGTGTTTTGCTTTAAGACATAGATCATTGAAGTTGACATTGGATCTAGCATTTAGTTAATCATTGTTGAGTGTTTATTCTATATTTTTAATATTGCATGCAATTTTAAGTGGATTAAAAATTACCAGTCTTAAAATAAAGAAATATATATACGTCTGATTGATTGTGAGCATCTCCTTTCACAAAATTGTATATTAATCAAATGACTCATTTAAGACAACAATTAATAATCTAGTGACAAGTACATAACGTTTGTTTTAATCACTCCATTAACTATCGCACGCGAAACATTAATACAACCGCTATTTTCTGTGATGGCATTTTGCACAGGCCTTAATAATCGATATAAAGATATACTTTGCTGTATACATAGGAATATATCGGAATCATTGAAGCGTATGTGCGTCTGAACAAATGTTAAATGCTTAAAATAAGGCTATCTTAACCATATAAATGACAGCCATTGCACATGCGTACATAAGAACCATGTAAAAAGTACACATTGTTAAAAGTATTGGCTCTTACACATGTTATTAATCTACATTGGCTTCTACTGCATCTAGGTTTGGAATAGTAATCCAGTTCGGAAAACTTGACGTGTTCAATCGTCCAGTAATGTCTTTACGTCAAAAGGTTCTTGTACCTCCCTTTTAAAAAGACATTTAGTAAGTCCATTCGCCCTGAACTAATTTGTTTCAGTTTACGATGCACTCGTGTCGTTGGCTATTTGCGCAGGCTGTTTAAAGTAAATTACGAAATTTCTATCAATTTTTCATGTTGTTTTTGTACATTAAGCTACGGACTGTTAAACATTGTATCTCGCATTCCCGTGCTTCTGATAATACCATTGTGTGAGTACCTTTTACGCGTTTAGAGGACGTTAAAATCGGTTTACCGCCAATAATCATAGTGTAAGTATAACGATTGTTCTTGAAATGCATTATTATTCTAAGACATGTCTTATTTTGAATAAATAATCGGTTTAGGTCGGTCAAAATTCGATATTTACACACAAGGGTGTGTATATAAGTCGTTATAAAATATCACTGACCTATATCTTTAACCAGCCGTTAAGCATAATTATGAAAACATTTTGGTATAAAACCCCAATCTTTAGCCGAAATTCATACCAGGAATTTGAAAACCGTTGTTAATGAAACGTTGTGTAGGTAGGTAACAAGCTGATTTAACGAGTAATTGCATTCGGGGCCAGTGAGCATAAGGTCTTTGTTACTATAAATAGGAATAATGGTTCCGAATCACTTTAGTTTTGATAATGGTGTTGTGCTTACATTTAGTTTGTAGTAAGCTTACATGCAAACATACGGTTGGGACAGTAAGGTCATCGATACCGCACATAGAAACGTAGTTTCTGCTTAATCATTCGATTTTTGATTAAGGTATTTTGGTGTAATTCTGTGTATTGAAAGCTTATATGAAGACCTTGCGTTCAAACTGATTTAAATTCAACTACAATAATTGGTAACTATTTTAAATTCTTGGCATGTCCACATGTCTTCTTTTAATTTATAAATGTATACTTCATGTTGAAGTATATTATATGTCTTCTACAGATAATCAATCTACAATGTTATGTGTGCATTTTATCAGATGACTGAAAAAAAGTATAGTATACTATAAAATCAAGACAGCATGTATAGTTTTTCTCTCAAAACGTCCGAAAATACCAGGAGACGAGGTGTATGGTAATGGATTTAATTCTGCTTTCTACGAAATCATTCTCAATTTGATATTGATCGAGAATTGAGATTCACTGCAGACAAAATGCCGAATTCACGTATCATGGGAATAATTCGAAACATTTGACATTTTGCAGCTGTGTACATTTTCAAAACAATGAAATTCTCGTCGATTTTAATACGTGACAGTATCAATTTGAATAGTTGTATGCTCCCACCCACTGGATTTACTGTTAAAATGTTCGCAGATGTTCGTGTTTCTTTAAAAAACAACAAGTAAGGATATATATCGTGACCTAGTATACTTTCTGTATATAAAGTAAAATAACGACGTTCACATGTAAACATGATCACGGCCAACACTATAGAACATTATCAGAAAATAAGAGTCAAATACAAGAATCCGTGCATTATTTTGTTTTCCAACTTAAAAATAGCTCAACCATGATTATACGATCTGTGTTTCCTTGTTTCTAATCAAAACCGACAACAACATTGATCAAAAAATAGAACACAAGTTAAAAAGAAAAGTAACCAGAACATCAACGAAATTACAGCTTTTATACAACTTAATATAATAAGTTTGGGCGAACATTCGAAAACGCATTAAAGCAAACAAACATGTTCACTCTTGTAAGGTCCCAACTATTCGATGAAAATGTGTTCATTCAACAATAAAACAAATGCTTCTATTCTGCAGCAAATATGAATTAACGTGTCGGAATCGGCATAGTGCTTACACTTACTTTGTCGTTTCTATGAACTTTATTTTGCTTTCCTCATTCGTATGCATGGATCGTTTTTGACATTACACTCGCATATACACACTTACAAATTAATGTAATTATGTCAGTGATAATAACTAAATCGCTTTATTTTAAAAAACGCCCCTAAAAGTCTTAGTTCTACGATTATATAATTTTTGCAGTACTCTGTAAATACGTTAAACAACAATATAAGATGTATAACTGAGCATTATGATTACATTCACAACATCGACATTGAATATTTCATGCACATGGGTTGCAATTTTATACGTAATATTCATCAAAATAACTTTCTCCCAGCACATTATGTCGGTCTGATGTTATTTGCGTTTGCAGAAACTGTACGTGTTAATCAAAACAGATTGCGCAACAGGGAATCTTCTAGGTGAACTAAACGACAAACAAGGGAATGAACAATTCATTTACCCAACATTTTTTTTCTATAACTATACAGGGAATTCCCATTTTACTATAGTACAATTGCTATATACATGTTGTTGTACTTTTGTTTTGTTTTGCTTAACTGTTCCAAGGCGGTGCTCCAAGTTGTATTTATTTGTACCTGTGTGTGTCATGTCTTAATGTTATGAGTCTTATTGCATGACACTTTGTCCATTTAAAGACGGACATCCTAGTTTTGTAAAGGATGATTTCCTGCTGATGTCAATTGAGATTCACGCCGTTTACAACGAATAACAACCAAAACACCCACTAGTGAACTTGTTGCAAAAAAAGCAATATATTAACCTTAAACATTGCCATTCATTCCAGGAAAGGTTTGAAAGAACACATCTGTGTCATGTCACGGAAGTTAACTTGGGGGAAGATGTGTCACATTTGGCTAGAAAGTGTGTATTTTGAATCGAAATTTGATGTTGTTATTAATGGCTATATAACATACAGAGTAATTGACGGGTTTTCGGAACAAAAACATAATAATTTCCTGCTTTGAAAAATAGTTCTTTAGTCGTATGCAGGACGCATATTGTTTTATTAAAAATATTGCTCTATTTAGAATATTGCTTTATTTAGAAAATTGCTTTATTTAGAATATTGCTTTATTTAGAATATTGCTTTATTTTCATAGATTATTAAGAGGGCTGCAGTTCAAGAACATATAAATAAGATATGTGCGGTTTCATGTTTCACAAATATAATACCATTATTTTAAAATTATTATGGATGTGCGATATATTGCGATGCTTATACACACCTTAAGAATTATACAACCGATGCTTTTGCTTTACTCTTACCAAATTTCTTTGTAATCATAGTCATACACATATTACGATATGGTTCTTATCAATACATATACTCGTCAAGGAAACGTCAGGCTGATAACCCATTGATTAAGGTTGTTATATAAATGACGTTTACATACTGCATAGTGTGCTCGTCGATGTATAATCGCTGAACATGTGAGCAAACCAAAGTTCATATATTAAGCAGGAAATGCAACCCATGATTTTGTACATTAATATGATTAATGAGGTGTTATACGTTGCTCGTGTCACGTTGAGGGCAATTGCTATTGGTGTATATATGTTTGCCAATTAATAGACGTTCTATCATACTAAAAAATAATTTCTATCAAAATGCATTTCATTTATTTGAAGTAGCGAATACATGTTTTCGGTAAAGAAAGGTTTAAATCTCGTATCGATTATAAGATACTAGCAGACGATAATAATTAATGAAGAAATCGATTCAATAGTGACTTTCTGACGTCAATAATAGGGTATATAAACCCGAGTCTATGTTATCTCGTTCGTTTCGAAATTATAGCTGTCACTGAAACAACCCACCCACCCGTCCAAATAGATTGTGTAAATTATGTTTAACCTTTTTTTGTTATGTTCGAATGTACTGCCGAGATATCTATTACAGAATGGCTGTCAATCTGTTGCGACCAACCACGGCACACGTTCGGCTTACATTTATTAACTGTACACGACTCGTGGGGAAGACGTCGGTTTAATCGTCGGGTATCCAGCCGTACATAGCGGCAGCGCCATGGCATGAATACATCGCCATCGTTCCGAAGTAGGTCAATATCCAGGATGTCGCTGGGACACGACTTCGGTGAATGGATATTATTGGGGCAACGTGTTATTCAGTGTGTTTAAATGTTTCTGCTACTTAACGTGCCATGTACAAGTGCTGTTATTTGTGCCTTTTTTGTTACGAAATGAATGTCTCTTAATATGTTATTTAGTTTCCGCATAATTGAGTTAGATATTGTTTTATATCACTACAGTTAATTCTACATATTTAGGACGATCTGACAACTCAATTTATATGCCGTTATTAATTCATTTTATATGTTTGATATATCATTCTAATATGTCATTTAGGCGGAAATTCTATGTCTTGGAGGTGATCGAAAGTATTCAAAGTATTAATAATTTACTATAGAATGATATACATATGTCTAGGGGAGGTCAACTTGACTTTTTTTCGTCATCTATCACGTAGTGCTAGTCTGTGTCAGCATGCAGGAATGCTTTTAAAATTATTTTCGGTATAGTATGGGTGTTCTAGTACTCTCTCGATTGCACTGCATGCTTCGGCGAACATGGAATAGCTCCTTTTTGGCTTTGGAAATTGTGGCATTGCAAATATTTTAATGATATATATTTCCGAACCAGTCAGATGTTCGTTGAAATAGTAATTGCATAAAGAAATGTAAGCACGTTGCGGAGCTCTTGCAAAATAGCATAGAATGCGGTTCATTATCTGGTGGCGATGACTGAATAAACGAGAAGCTAAATTAATAGTGTAACTGGGTTGATGGTTATCTTTAGGGCAGTACTTCAGGTCGCCTCCGCGACATGCCTCAGTTGTAGTGCTAGTCTATAGCTGAGGTTTTATTTACTCTAGTGCTAGTCTGGTGTAAATTATATTCCGCCATTTTGCCAATAAATTCCATTTATGGTATTGTATGGTTCCTTTCAAATATTTGTTTTGTTCAACAATATAATATCAAACTGTGTTAACGTTATGTAACACATTTAAGAATTGTAAAAAACTGTAATTGACAAAGTTGACTTTTGAAGTAATTATTCAAATTAATCTAACCAGATGAATAAAACGAATCTTGGTAAACAAATGGGGTAGTGAGCTGCTTTCTGAAAAAAAAATAATGACGGTTAAGTCAACTAAGCAAGCCAAAAACAATTGATAACGTTTTAGACAGAACATACCGGATTCCATTACAGACTTGCATTGTGACCTGGAACTAAACTTGTAATCGAAATATCAGTTATACTGTTTTGTTTTTATGTTTTCAATACAGAATAGGAATAAAACTCAATAATCACTATGAGGAGACAAGGGCTCGTTTATATCCACTAGTATTTTATATAGGGGAAGTGACAAGGTATTGCATTCCAATATTTAAATATAATTTATTACTTATTCTTTATGAAATAAAACAATACGAACGATTCCTTATTATTGTCATTCGTAAAAAGTTAAATACATTTCCAACTTTATCTAACCACAATATTAAATACAAGTTAAATCTTATAATGCGACACATTTAAACCGCAATGGAAAGTCTGCAAAACATATGTGTTTTATGTTTGGTCAGTTTGAGGAAAACAACTGATACAATTTCATTTCAAAATCGTACTTTAACTAAAACAATCCAATTTTATCCATATTGAAAACATTGTATTGTTACGCTTGATTAAATTACCACATATATTGCATAGCGAAGCAGAGGACTGCACTTCTGTAGTGGTAACACAACATTTAAAAAAAAACTCAATTTCTCTTCGATTATAAGAAAATACTGCATGAAATAATCGTAGTTTCTAATATGAGAGCAGTGCGCGCAAAAAGCCTCAGGCAGTACATGTGTGTTCATTGTGAATAGCTCCGTTCCGATTGGACGTTTATATTATCAAATCGTTGAATAGTTCAGTGAATCAAATGTTCAAGTTTAGTTGGCCTAATGCCTATTGCAATCCAACACTCTCCCTTTCGGATGTGACGTATCGATACATCGTTAACACGCGCGTAGTGGATGTTATTTCGGGTGTGTATGGAAATATCGTCTTTGTGTGGTTAAACTCGCTATAAAAAAAAAAACGTTTTGACATTTATTTAACGGAAATTAAATAAATCGTTGAAGGTACATCGTTGTTTGCTGCAGTGTGTGTAGAAATTATTGTCCCCTACCGGTTTCACCGGATGGGAATTATGGTTTTCGCTCTGTCAGTCTGTCTGTCTGTCAGTCAGTCTGTAACAATTTTCTGGATCCTGCGATAACTTCAAAAGTTCTTCATATTTTTTCATGAAACATGACAAATGGATAGATGACAATATGGACATTATGCACGTCATTTCATTGTGTTCCTACGTCAAAAATTCTATTTGCTATGGCAACAAATAATATAAAAAAATCTGACAATGGTGGAGCTGGTAGGGGACATAATTGCTTGGCAATAGTCTTGTTTTACTTGTTTTCTTAACCGCTCGATACACGGTAATCGAAGGATATATGCAATGAACTTTGTAAGAAAGCAGTATATACATTGATCAAGATGTCTCCAAACAGTCTGATTAAGAGTCGCAAAGGCTAGTTTGTTGTCTAACAGTAATATCTCAAAAAGGGATAAATGGGAAGGTCAAACGTGGAGTGAAAAGAAGAGTTACTATAGAAACTTCAAATAAAGACGAAATATATAATATTTACCTATTACCAATTTCGGCAACAATATTATTAAATCACGGTCGGAAGGAAAAGTAATGAAGTCAAGCTTTTCTCCCGCAAAAGACGTTTAGAAGCGTTTAGTCTATTAATCAATGCGGACCTTAGATCATACCTTGCGCACTTATGACAGCCCGACACTTCCACCCACATCATTTCCTGCAGAGTTTTATATTAGAGGACAAAACACTGTAAAATCATTATTAAAGGTCTAATTCTCATCAAAGTCCAACGGTACGATATTACGTGTATGTGCGGTGCTGTATGATTATTTAAAATACACATATGGAAACCAATACAACTTAACCATTGAACAAGACGGCTTGATTATATAGGTTGATTTTGGTACATGTATTGTGGGGTGTTGGTATACTTATAACCGTCAAAACTAGATCGCCGGATCAGTTTTATTAAGACGCGCATTAGGTTCACCATTCAACTACCCTATATTAGTCATTCAAGACCATACACTCTTTTTTAAAAGACTTACCCAACCCTGATTTATTTGGGAAAATATCAAATTTATTTTGCTATATATGGTGAAATTGAGCTTGGATTGCTGACTCATATAATTCTTAAAGGAACATATACCATTTACACACACAAACACCTGACCCATTTGGTACGTTCGCAATACCATCGGGTTAAATGATGAACTAATACGTTAAGGCGTTAACGATGATGCTGATGAAGAGGCGGATGAAAAAGAAGAAACCCCGCCAATGCGTTTGTAATGCTAACGAACACGTTTTATCAAATTTGTATATGAACATGTGTTCCTCACGTACGCACTAAAGCTTCAACATATACTTGTATCGAATACCATGCAGTCTATCGAACCGCAACCACTATTATTGGCGTTTCAATTCAATGGAAATGGAAATCAAATCTTTATATTAAGAATGTTCGGCATAATGCCACTCAAGATTTGGATTAATCATGAGACTTCAACAGCTTGCGTTGAAAATCGGCCTAAAAATGGCAAAGTGGAATTGATCGCAAGTAATTTGAAATCCCTTGAGAGACAGATTTAAGGCACAACTCGCAATTGAAATGCACTTTGGATCAGCTTTCAGCAAATAAAATTACAGAAACACGAGAAAGGAATCTTCACGAAAATAAGAAAAATCATTATTAATATGTGATCACAATTTAGTGAGGAAAGGCTGTTACAGATATATTTTAGAACGTCAAACAAAACATATTATTGTAAAAATACAATCAAAAATATCATTCGTTATTTGCTTCACGATAATTGCCAGCCAACTTACTGCAAATGCCATTTGTTTTCTCTCCAGAAATTCACAGAAACAACTTTAATACAATAATAATTGTTTCCTTCATGTGCTTTCTTCATGCTGTAGTCTGGGTTAACACAAAACAAGCGTACTTATTTGAGTTCAAGACCAAAAAAGATAATAGCAACACTTCCAAATCTGTGTTTTATAACTATCCGCTACGCAAATCAAATTTACATCAATTGAAAGATTGATCCGTTTTAAAACATGTAATTTACTCGTACACCTATAATTCATTGACGATAAAAAGGGTATAAGATCTAAATGTCTCGGAAATTAAAACTACCCGGTTTCATTCTATAAACAAACATGTATTTCGTTTTTTACGTTATTTACTTCAATTACACCTCATAAAATGTGTCCATTAATCCGAGCATCCCAAAAAATATCCCTCATGGCCACTGTCTGCCAATTATATAACAAAACGTTCTTAGTGCAAATACGCCAGAGTGTCCTTTAACATCAACATTGCATATTTGGACTCGCGTAATCATAGCAACGTTTGTAATGGAGTCGTTGTAAGTGCAGTCAACATTCTTCCAAACAATTAATAATGTTTGCGAGGGGTTTTAGTAATGTAATACCAGTAGGCATTGTTTGAGAGGTTACACTTGCTGTAACACATATTTCTACTCATAGACAACTATTGGACGTCGTTGTGTGTTAGTAACTTGTCGGGAAAATCAAATATCGATTAAATTAAGTAAATAAAGTACAGTGACAATCAAGTAAGGCTGATCATGAAATCAAACTCGTCATAATGCAGCAAATATGATTTACATATGAATATGGGTATACGTAAATAATAAATGTTCACACAAAATACAAGATACAACTATATTCATCTGTAATGAGAACAAATTCAATGTATGAACGTGCATAGTTTCACCATTCCAAACTGGTTTTAGTGTTCAAACGGTTTTATGGAGCTTCACACCAGCTTCACACCATACACATATCCCACATATATTCTCTGAAATGGCACATTAACAGTATTTAGCACACGAACATGTCTTATAACATTGTTAAGAAACAGTGTTTATTTATTCGCAAAGTTAGTGTAAACTATCAATATGTTTAGTTAGAACCTAGTTGCTCACGAGCAATACAATAGTTAAGTGGCTATCCATTATACTACACGTACATACCGGCGTTAATTGAAAAGTTACAAAGTGATTTGACGAAAAGTATTTTTTACCAATACAAACTGAAATGTACAAAAGGTAAGGTACCGTGGCGTAGAGGATATAGTGTTCCCCTTGCGAACGGGAGTTTGCATTTAGCAAAAGGGTCTGGCTTGTTCTGGGCCAATTTTTTTTAATATTCACTAATTTAGTTATAATGGTACGTGACCAATCGTCAAGTCATATGTGTATACCAAGATAATTGCACTGAACAAGGAGAAAGACATTGAGAAAGATATGTGCCTCTAGTAAATTTGTGTCCGTATACAATGGTTCATGTCGTTATCCATCGCTCAAGAAAATGTAAATACAATATCAATTTTCATTACATATAGATGTGTTTTTCTCCAGAAAGCAATAGGTTTTTTAACATTAAATATAACGCACTTCGGTTTCTGTTCATAGTTTATGTGAATAGATATTACGCATTTAGCGAACGCATCTACTTACCGGCATTTTAAGATCCTCTTGAATAACACTGTACGTTGTTCACATACGTAAACATCGGTTGATTTTTTACATTTGTAGTACAATGCCTCAGATTGTCTTATTAAATTTGCATGACGATTTGATGACATCATATACTTAATTGTTCATAAGAGTTAAGCTAATAAACAAGACACATGAACCATCTCATTCATTTTCTTCTTCCAAAGCAGACAAGAATGTCATTTTTCTTAGAACACTGCAAACGATATTATTATGTATATTTTATACAGCTTATTTTGTTTATTATGCGATGTAATTAACAGTGCCTTTATTAATATCCCATTAAAATCAATAGCCGAATATAAATTCTGATAATATATGTCGTGCATTAGTAATACCGATATTTGTAGGCATATGTATATACCACATGTATAGAAGGGCCACAGATCGACCTTAACCGCTAGACTAATACTATTTTCGAAAATCCACTAAGCTGTTGTTGTCTACTTGTAGATCGAAACGCAGCTCAGTCATTGTGTTTAATTTCATGTTTATAATCGAAACTAATTTATATATGAAACGGTACGTTTTATTTATAATTATGTGTGAAACAAAATGATTTTACAATTTGCCGCATAAAGTTAACCGATTGTGTGGCGAAAGTACTTGAAAAACAAATATTTCAAGGTCAATTAATATACATGAGTTTGTTACTTGTAATGGACGCATCGCTTTTTCACCTTTTTTTCTCAATACACCAAAACAACACTCGAGATGCCATTTAATCAAAGTACGTCGCTAGTCAATGTGTTTGTATGACAGTTTCTGAACATTGTGCAAAATGTTATTGTCCACTTTCTTTTGGTACAAAAGCATAAATAACTATACAGATGTTCAATAGTGTATACATATTTGTACTGGGTTAAGTTTTGAGCCACACTTAGTTAGACAATACGTAGTCTGTATAACGATAGAATCTATCTGTTGACTAATATATCAAACATAAAGCGCACAAATGCAGACAGCAACCTATGTTTCAAGACATAATATAAAACGGACGTTCTTAAATCTTATAATTAAGTGTCTGAACGTTGAAGCCAGCGGTCAGTTACATGCTCTCTCGAATTAGTAGCAAATTGCCTGGGACGATGAGACAGAGAAACCCTAACCAAGCAAATCACCAGAGAGGGTTACTTCTTTGTAGGGCTCTTACGTATATCTGACATACTTACACGCTCTGAAAATGGTATTTGAAGCATCCGCAGTTGAATTACAAAATAAAATAAAAGATTGAAAACTAAATATTAGTTTTTGATAACATAATATGCACAGATATATAGAACCATGAGAGAAAACAATATACATCATGATTATAAACATATAGTAATGCTAAATTATATAACAATTGCTTTGACATTTTACCATTATGATTTTTGTTATTGTCAAAAATAAATCATGCATCAATTAATTAATGTTTGATTAATAAAATGATTTACTTGATATGAACCGACCGAAAGCTATCTTGTTATATGTATTTTTGAAGCCAGGGTTGATCATCGTTTATTCTCCAAACAAACCATAAACCGTGCTGGTATAATGTCGATTCAATACAACTAATGCGATTGAAGCAAATGGCCGCTGCAACCGCAAAATAGATTTAAACTACATAGAATGGTAATGATCTTATTAAAATGCATTGTAAACGATTTTCATGCATTATCCTATTCCATTAAGATGACAAAACAAGAGTCCGGAAATAATAACTTGGTAATTGCATGCATAATGGGACCATAATTCTCGTTAACATAGACGAAAGAGCAAGAGCTTAATGTTATCCACGATTTCCTGATATTGGGAACATCGAACAATTATTGGCTTACGCTTGGGACATGTCATGCTCCCCGAACTAATCTTGCCGGATTTAAGATGACATGTTAAGCATTCCCATGATTGGTAATCTGTGTCCCATGTTAAATGTTCTGCCAGAATCACAGTATTAATACACATTACATTTTCTGATTAATTGAATATTTTCTGTCATACTTCGTAAGTTGTGTTCTTCATTTGAGGAGTTTACACGGGTAATGTCATAAAACAGTTTAACCTATGAAAAATCTGTGCATATACTTATGAAGCCGTTTATTACAAAAAACATTCAACATTCAACAAACAAGTTTTCGTAAATAGAAACACCGGCAAAGTTCATATTTTAAAACATAGATACCTTGCATTTCTTGTTATGTTAGGCGTTTTCTAGATATTTTGCTAAATACATTTATATTCGTGCATTACCTGTATACTAGGATTTTTAGTTTATGGTGAAAACACGAAAGTGTTTTCTACAGTGCAGTTAAATTGCTTTTGTTGAAATACTACACATATTTTAAATATATATTTCCAGGCGCGCATATGCGCTTTACATTCAAACACAAATGTCGTTCATAATGATTATATGAGAACCATGTTGCTGCATTTGCATATATTTCTCTATGCATGCTTTTTAAGAAAATAGTTTCCTATTGTAATACAATGTTAAGTGTATGATTGAGTAATGTTGTCGCAGTTATTTTTCGTAATGATTGTAAAAAGCATTTCGTATTCTAAAAACTGTAAACGACATGTTTATTAAATATAAAATATTGGTGTCTAAGTCAATCAAATGTATTGTACATTGATTAGTTATTCAACGCAGGTATATCAGTTACTTAAAGAATTTATTTTTTTCTACAATGCTCACCATTAACAGATTTTCAACCGTTTCTATATAGTTGTATTTTTTTTTAATCTGCAACTCACTATGATACAACTGTGTGCCATGTTTAAATAGACAATCATCGTCCTTCCATTCATCAGTTCATCCAAAAAATTATCATTCTAATTCATATTTTACCAACAAATCAACCAACTTACACACCTGGCATGTATGAACACTAGAGGAGTTTTGGTTTAGTGCATTCAACAAATGTATCGACAATGCATTATTATAACCATGGGTTCCATTAAACCGATACAAGCATGAATTGGGTGAAACTAATTTTACAGTATCTGTAGAAAAATGTATCAACGATATTTGTGTTGATGTATAGCCTGTTTAATATGCTGCTACAGTATAAACTGTGCACGTTTAAAACGAATATGCGTATACATGGTACACATTAGATTTTACTATTTTGTATCACTTATGACACGTATACTTACGTACCTATACATGACATCTGTGTAACATGTCTTTGAACTTTAAATGTATTCAAATAAAATGCCTGACGTAATGCAAAGATTTGAATACTCTATTTTACCGTCTCTGCTGTCAAGTAGCACACCTTATTGTTGTAAAACGCATAAACATATGATGCTTGTGCTAATAAATCATATACAAAACACAACCAAACGAAACACATATGCGAAACGTTAATAACAGTGCAATTCTCAGTGACCTTATTTCACACATTATAGCGTCGGACCTTAAACATAAAGGTATGTTAAGGTATTTTTTTTTTATGGGAAATCTCATTCTAGAAAGTTGTATACTCACTTTGGCAAATCGGGAATTTTTCGTCGATGATGTATGTATAGACTTACAGTTAATTTTAGCCATTTGATTTGTGCTAAATGTAAATAATGAACGAATCTTAACGGCGGGTTATACGTCGCAATTGTATTTATATTCACGCACATTGCTGTTTAATTGATGTCAACAAGTGTGTTTACGTCAAATGCTATTTAACTTAATCGAACACCAGACGTTGAGGGAATCTATGTGTAGTTAATGTGCTTAACTATCAGTCAGTTTATTTGGACATTTCCAAGTTTATTTACTTGAGCATTGCTCAGTTTATGTAAGTATGATTGCTCATCATTAATTGTGTCACGGTACCGAATTTAACAGGATTGGTGATTAGCTGTGTAAGCAGCCCGGTTAACTAACTCGGTAGAGCACTCGTCCTGACAGCGGGAGGTCCCGGGTTCGAGTCCCGGACTTGCTGCACAGTTTTCACAACCCGGCTACACTTGGTATATAATCAGTTTGTTTACAAAACGTTTAGTCAGTTTATCGAACAGGATACCTTTTTATATACTTTGAAATTTATCAGTCAATTCACTTAGCCATAATTGCTCGGACTGAAATGAGTCTTTCATTCTACAAAATAATACACTGTTAAAAAAATGAGAACGCTTACCTCCAAACTGCACAGCGAAATTGCTTCAGTAACATAACAAACGAAGTAAGGGATTTCGTGTACGCATTGAACATGTTCTTGAGCTAAATATCAACGAAGCGAAACTTCAGATTAGCAAACAAGAAAGAAAGAAACAGGAAAACACGAGTTCATTTACTTGGCAAGTGTAATTGCCAAATAGCCTTACTCAGCACAATATCACTAGACAAAAAATAATAAACGCGTAACAAGCACAAGTAAACCAAAGGCATCACCTAAGAGCGGTTAATGCAAAGGATTGGATCACATATGTTGTTAGCAGGACAGTGCTCGCTTCTCACATTTTATTTATTTGAGTGTGTGTTTATTGTTAACTTCTGAGTTATCTCCAACACACTGTTTGTGTGACACACAGTTTGACAATAGATTCCTTTCAATAATTAATGACCAAATGCTTTAATAAGGTTTCTCTTATGCTAGTGCAGCTGGAATTTATTTTTTGTACTTTTGAATGAATACAAGCAAAAAACTAAACAATGAATCAAAACATTCTTTAATAAGTTGCGTGTTCTACGTTAACACAATCAATAAAGAGCAGTAATATGTTTGAGCTGGTAAGTGAAATCTAGAATTACATAAATACACATTATTGATGTAATGTACATGTACGCCAACTTATAATATAAGATAATGTGTTTTTTTTCTGATTTATAAACATCACATTAAGATACGCAAAGCGTAATAATTAGCGACACATTCTGGCTGTAAATGGAATTCATATAAAAGTACACGTTTGTATATCCCGTAAATACTGACCATGTTCTACGCTTCGTGTATCAGTCTCTTTATGTAGGTAGCTGTCTTCAAAATAAATTTCTCTCAGCAAATTCGTCAACATAACACTCAATATTTAAAGTAATCAAGGGACGAAAAATGCATTTGTTTGTATGACGCAAAGGATATAGATTCGACCGGATTGTACGCTTGGACTTCAGTAGAGAAATAGGAAAGAAGAAAACTCGCTACTGAAATGTACTTAATGGAGTAAATGTGAAGGTCGTGGTTGGTTGATTATTCCCAAATATAAACAAGTAAATACCAAAGACATGTTAGTTGATGATCTAGCTAAACATTTCATTTAAAGAATGTTATACCATGAAATAAACGGTTTTGTTTCTGATACGATGTTTATCTGACTGCATAAATGCATTTCCAGTACGACTTTGCACTGACTTTATCCTGAAAAGAATGTTCATTCTTTCATTAAACACATTGCACACATGTTTGACATGCTTTAGTCCGTTTTAATGAACTTCAATAAATATTAGTGAAAAACATACACGAACCTCTAAATAATATCAGCACTAACCGCTCTTTTAGGATTAAAAAAATGTGCTTGACCAATGACAACATTAGTTGGCTTAACTCTCTTTTCACGAGTTTGATAATGCCTTGTCTGTTTGCGCGTATCATGATATACCGTGCTTCTGTCGATAACATTGTGTTAGTAAGTATTACGCGTTGAGGTCACCTTGACATACGATTACTGACAATCATTATGTTTTATTAAAAAAATATATAAATATATAGTAAACATAGTATTGCGCAGTGTATGATGGTTCCATAAGTTTCACCTGTACTTTGATTTTGCAACTTTGACATTATGTATCGCTTTTACAAAACTTGTCAAACGGAAGGCGAATAACGTTGCGTCAGACCTACTATTCCAACGAAACAAAATACAAATATTAAAACAAACTCGCTAAATAAATAAATTATTGGGCACATATCATAATTAAATATCTATTATAGTTGGATATGTTGTAGAGACTTTTTTTCAGGATGACACACACACAAACAAGTAAATAGTTTAAAAATGTGAGTCTGCAAATCAAACATGTTTATTGTATTGGAAATAATACAGATTCATCACTTTACGCAAATCAATTTACCTATTTACTTAACTAAAATTCCTTGGGTCCTTTATCTCTTGTAATATTTATGTAACAAATTATCAAAAAGATGCATTTTTTATTGAAAAGGACATATATTGAGTGTTTGAATTGCTTCGATATTTATATTTTGACAATTGAACAATTTGATAATGGTGACCTTAAGCACCTTAAGCACCATTTTGTGGACAAATAAGTGGACGAAGTGATTTGAAATAACTCAACGGCCATGTGCTGTTGAACATTTTAAAGAACGACAAAACAGTTGGCAACTGACTCCCAAAAAGGCTGTGCTTGATTAATTAATACACAAGCCATCGATCAGAATGTATATGACTTAAGTATGCCTAAAATACTAAAAGCTACAAAAGAATTGCTTGTAAGAGACATATTTAAGAAAAAGAAAACACCGATGAGGGCATTTAAGTGACTAGCTGGACACACACACACAAGGTATATTGACAGAAGACGTCAATTGATGTAAATACTTATAAAAAAATATATTCAAAACGTAATATCCATATACTAATATATGGGACGTTTTAATCCTAATTAGTTGTATGTAAGTCAGTTCTGTTTTTAGTATTTGATTTTACGTTGCCGGACAAATTGTTTTATGTGTGCTATATTGTGTAGTGAGAACCAATAGTTTAGTGTTTATGTTTTCTCTTTAATGCAATAAGCTTAGTACTTAAGAGTTGGAGACTAACATTCCTGATTATTTTGTATAGTTTTGTTTGCAATTAACTGTGAGTCCCACGTGAAACACATTGTTATCGCAATTCTTAGTATACAAAAATTGCTTTACCAATGACGTACGTCAATATTATTTCTGCCTCACAGCAAACTACTTTAAGAAATAATAAGAATCTTCTACATAAGGAATGTCTATGATTAAAGACAAACCAAAAAAACAATAACACTCCTGGTGATGAGTAGACTGTCAATCTTCAAATTCCAATTGATACAGGGTTCAATACATTCTTACAGATATTGGCTTCACAAAATATCAGGACAAAACGGGTCAGTAGAAAAAGTTGATTACTTTGTATAATGCAGCGTGAAGCAAATCTGTGTTCGTGTAAAAATTTGCAAGTATGGCATTGAACGAGAAATTACACCGCTTGTTCAGGGATGTTTGTACTTGCAGTGTATGTATGGAAACTGTAAACGGTTGTCATTTAGAAATAAACCACTCATTTGTTTTTCGTAATTAAATATGTGTGTATGATATGTTTGCAGATCAAGTGAATCCCAGCTGTTCCGTGTATACAAATCAACACTTTATTTAAACGAGCATATTGTGCCATACACATATTTAACGTTAAACCTTTGTTGCATCGACAGGACATACATTGCATTAATTACACTTTTTTATCTATGTCAAGTGACCTATCCCCATGAATGTTTATTGTTCCAGATGTCGTATTTTATACATTTTTTATGTAAGCATATAGTCATGTTAAAGATAATATACGTACAAATCACCCTAATGTTTTAAAGAACGGCGATGCTATTTTAGGCACAGACCGTTTAATGGCGGTGGCCGTTGAAATATTCATTTATGAATGTGTTGGTCGTGTTATTTTGTCCCTGTTCTTTTGCCCTGTGTTTTGGGCAGTTTGTCACTTAAAATTAATAACCTACTGGGTTAAAAAATTGTTCTGATAAAAACCGAACTGGAAAAAAACACCATACTACACAACAGTCGTACATTTAATTAATATCATATGGCATATAACAGGATTCCCAATGTTTAGCCCATTATTGAATGCAAAGTGTATTCACAGTTACACTGAATTATTATGTCATAATAACTGCTTTCGTAATTTCACTGCGGATATTTCAGACTCATAATTCCACCAAATTATGGTTTAGTAAAGATTCGAAGTATAAAGGTAATAATATTGAAGTGACTTTACCGTCTGTTTAATGAATAACTCCTGCAATTATTGGCTCATCATTTCTGCAAATATAATCGTCGGGTGAGAAGAGGACGTGGTCTAGTTGAGCCCCAGATCGCACAAAAACCCGGCTTTGGTCTGTTGAAAGATTTCCACACGTTTCAGCGTATCCAGATGCACGTGGATGGCTATCTCGGCTTTGAGCTTGTCTGACAGAAGGCTTACGTCTTTTCCTCGTCGGTGGACTTGTGACACATCCAGAGGTATTCGAACCACTTTATGACACGGTCTTGTTGCCTCAAGGGAACCCGTCGCAAGGACATGTAGGTCTTCAGGTTGTCGAGTTTTGCTAAAATAAAAAATAAAAATACGTTGTAATTATTCACCGCATTTCAACCAAATTATAGTAAGAAGACAAACTAACTCACGTGTTATTAGCCTAATATAATTGTTGAACTGACTTGTGCATCGATTTCGTATTATTGAAAAATGTTATAAAATGGAATGACTTTACCTGTAAGAATTGGAAAAGTCTTAAATCATTACAATAACATGGATATCTCATAATTGAAAGAAGGGTGCCTTCCTGCCCTTTCGTTTTGAGCTTTAACCTCTATAAGTAAAATCTTACGCTCTATTACTACACTACACAGGCGTTTGAATTATTAATACTGTGTGTATCGATATGTCGGTTATACACATGTTTTGCTAAACTATTGCCAAAAAGCGCTTCGAAAGCTTGAAAATAAAATCCTGTTCAATTGATGGTTATCATTAAAAGAAAACATGTTTGTTTAACTGTTTTCTTAACCCATTTATGACTAGTTGACTCTCTCATCCTTCTAAATTGGATCAATTTATTTCCAAAATTAGGAATGTCTAGTATATTTATTTCTATATTTAGAATATTTCTTACAGACATTCCTTAAAGCAAACAGCGCAGACCCTATGAGACGCCGCATCATGCGGCGTCTCATCTGGGTCTACGCTGTTTGCCAATTGAAGGCCTTTTTTCTAGACGCTAGGCATAAATGGGTAAATCAAGAGTGTTATGTTGCTTATTCGAATGCAAAGCATTACTTTTTTGTCATTTGCAAAACTGTGAACAACTTCCTTTCAATTATTTTTTTTTATAACTGTAACAAACTATCGAAAAAGATCCAAAACTATCCAAAACTGTATATGTAAAAATACAACGGGACTGTTTGTGCATTGTAAACGAATATTTCGTTTCTGTGTTTGTTGTTTCGAAATAACAATTGAGCACTTGTGTTGTTTGTATTTCCTACATGCGTAGGAAGATTTTAACATTTAAAACAGGATCATGCTCCTTGAAGATGAAACAATATGCATATTCAATATCACCAAATATGGCTAAATTTGTTTTTCTATTTCACCAAACTCTGTATACAGAGTGGTACTATTAATTGTGCGTTATGGCACGGTAGACAAACATCACGAACTTGTATCGCGATATAATAACTATCTGTCATTTAAATAGCAATTGGCGCTATGCACCAAATACCACGCAAATAACAACTTTCAATAGTGGCATGTGCGTGTTTTTAAACTCCGTCGTCTATAAGTTGCTTTCTATTACGATTGTTGTTTAATATCATTAAATCCGATTCAGCTTCGTATTGCATAAGTCAAGATGGATTCCTATGACACGTGTATACAAAGAGTATATGTACACAAATAAAAAGATATTATGACAGTGGTGAAACTTTATCAGGATGGAGATGATTTTTTTTCATCCTTCAGACTGCTGATCGATTACCTGTTTAATTTAGGACAGTAACTCCACCATTCAACATTCATTAAAGTTTGGGTCATTGCCTTAATCTTGTCAGTGCGAAGCAATTGGGGTTTGAATCGGTGAAGGAGCAAATATTGTCGTATATCAAGAATTTATGCTTGAATCAGTTTCATTTAAAACGTGTTTGTATTGACAGATTTCCAAAGATCACTTCAATTGCACCATATTTGCAATATTAACCATGTTTTTTTTTTTGTTCACGAAAACTGCGCTTATACCATATGCGTATAATAAGAATAACGGCTTTTTTTTAGGAACATGTGTGTACATGTATATGCATTTCGGTTAGTTTTTAACTATTACACACCTAGGTTTGTTTGAGTATTAAGACTCTTATATAAGTTGACTTCAGCTTCAAAACAGTAAAATGCGTGCAATGATAATTTAATTATCTAAGTCAATTTAAGAAAAGCCTTATTATATATTGTTTTTGTATAATATACCATATCATTGAATTGGATATAGCTGATGCATGTAGAAATACAATAAAATTTACAGTGGATTTAAAATAAAATGCTGGACTATTCTAAATTGAATAAGAAGACGTCTATTTTATATTGAAAGCACAAACATGTAAATGCATTAACGGCATTTGATTACAGGGTGACGTGCGACACGTGCTGCTTATGTGAGTAGTGGCAAGTGAGCAATTAATGAGAGTTTAATGTCAATCTACTTAAAAAAAAAATGTAAACAATACTGAAACATAAAAGAGTAGTTAACAATTTTAAATTTTCTCGGATGGGTCGCCGTGGCGTTGTGGATATGGTGTCCGCTAGAAACCGGGAGTATACGGGTTCGATCCCAACTGGTGGAGCGTTGTTTCGACCACCCAAAATGCCCCAAGTGATGGTTCTTCCAATTAAACGGACTCGAGAGCGTTTCTATTAGTCGTAGGCTTTCGATGCGATCGAGCTAAAATCAATAGCTTTAAACTATTTTTGTCTGATAACACGATTAAATAAGTCGTTCATTGCCCTCTTGATATATGCAAGGAGAAGATGTAACGGTATTGTAATTTTCAGGCATAACCCAATTTAACGAATGTTCAACCTCATAATACCACCTAATTTTATATATATATATTTATATAATGAAACAAAAATACAGTCTTATAGTTGTAATCATTTGCATTAACGACAGTAACGCTATCGTTGAACTTATAATGTTCAATATATCATTATGAAATACAAATTCACTCTTTGTATAAATGACAACCCTGTCGAAACAGGGAAGGGTGAACTTTTTTTAAAGTTCTTTTTGTTCGCTTTGCTCTTCGCTGTTGAGGACACACACATACAGATCAAGATTATAAGCATTCGTTTAATAAACAGATGAGTTTACTTCTTTAATATTTTTCATTACACGATGCTATTTTCTGAGAATACATGATTATCAATGTTATAATGAAAACGTTCAGGACATGGCAATATTGAGGACAAAATCTACTCTAGAAATAGTATACACCTTAATAAAAAACGTTACATTCTCGGCATTCGAAGAAGTAAATGTCAGTGTTTTATATTCTGCTTCATTTTTCAGGATTGCGTACGAGCAAGATCTCACAGGCAATAACAATAATGATAGTCCATTAATCAAAATAACAACGACAAATTGATTATATGGATTCTTGAAAAATGGGTTTACACAGACAGGTCGTGTAAATAATGAGGAATCCTACTGAATTTCGGATTGCCGAATAAACAGAGTGCTTCGGTTAATTGAAAATAAAAGCTTTGTTAATATACATTTTCTACGTACGCATTACATGAATAGTTAAAATCAGAAAAGTATCTTAAGTAAATACAGTCTTTTATGAACAATTGCCATCATGTAAAAGCAACCACAAATCACAATGGTAAGCATTAATTCATGCAATATCGCTATCATCATGCCGAATCTATAACTTACTTATATAGGATATGATTTTCCCAGAATGCCTGTTTTTCTCGTAAACAAGTTGAGTATTAAAAGCTCTCGATATATGTCAACCCGAATTTAGCAAATAAAACTGCCGAAGTATGAATGGTTTTCAGTGTATTTGTGTATATGGTAATTGGACATAAACTCGTTTAACAGAGAAAGGTATTTTGATCTGCGTCTGTGATTGTTTCTTGTTTTACCACTCGGCAGCTCACAGAGATGGCAACTTACTGTACATTATGTGAAAATTCGTTTTCACTACAACTGTGTTTCTTTTTTTCAATTTTCCAATATTGCACTTGGTAAGTGTTCTTATTATCCATAATTTGCAGTCTCCAGAAAAAGCACGCGCATCGTTTTGAATCGTCAATATTCCATTTGACTTTTTAAATAATAGTAAATTATTAAAAAAATATATAGAAAAGTCGCATATATAAACGCATTCTTAAAAAAAAAAAACACGCGAATAACAAAGCGCCAAGCTATCTGTTAAGGTAGCCTTTTGTTAGATTTGTGTATATCGACATTAAACATAGTTTTAGGAATTAACATAGTATGACGTACAACGTTGGAAGCGAGATTGTGGTCTTCCTGGGACAAATATAAATGGTGAAGCAGGATATTTGATGAATACATGAATGTGTTAGGCAGTCTTTTCCACACACACGCCATTCCAAAAGCAACGCAGCTAGAATTACTTATGTTTTAGATTCAGAGCTTGCTTTAATTTGATTGTGGTAACTTGTGAGCCATGTTTTTTGAAGCTGTACAAGTTATGTGTTTGAAACTGATATACAAAGTGAACATATACTATAATAATGAAAAATTATCATGAGATTAAAAACAGGTTTATTAACAAATTGCGAAACCACACAACATAAACGTGTTGTTACCGTCAAAAACATGCAAAGTTCAAATTTTCAAATAGCAAAGTATCAAGATGACTTAGCAATATCGTTGCAATGTTATCCCATTATATAACCTTAGTAATTCAAAGTTCACGCAACATTAACATAAGTCTAAAAACACGATATAATTTAATATAAATGTCGGCTATGATTGCCTAAAAAAAAAATCTCTTAAAACGTCTGTAAATGCCTGAAAATGAGTTGAATTAAATGGATTTAATACTGGTTCCTCGTAAATTTAACCATATTTGGTAACGATCTGGAAATAAGATTTACAAAAGGGAATATGCCAGCTTCCGAACAGTTGTGTATTTTCTTGAATTATGAAAAAGTAAGGCTTAATATGCGGTTCTACAAACTTAGGAAAGCAATAACAAACGACCTATATACATAATGAATTATTTAGAATGTTACAAACTATATGATATATATTCATTTTAATGTGCGCCGGCGTAAACAATCGTACATGTAGGTTTATTTACTGTAAAATGAAGAGTGAACGTCTCATTTTGTCTTATGTTATGTTATCAAACACATAATTTAGCATGTTGCTTTGACCCGAATATATACATTATTGCAGTGCAACATGTGACATCGTTAATGTGCTTTCATAGTGCATATATGCATCTTTCAACTGTTAGGCTATTGCATATCTCGCTCTACGACATCTATTTGTTTTTGTGTAAATGAAATTTAAACACTTAATTTTAGATGTTTGAAATCAGGTGAAACCTTTTATCTATGATAACATGTATACCACTTATTTGCGACTTATGTGTCAGTGTACTGCCCAAAGGATTGAACGGTCACATTCGTTTTCAAAATATTTTTAGAGCGAAATTAGCGTATTTCAAATTGTAATGTAAATATGCAATGTCTGGCTGGGGAATGCATGATGAAAAGTCCTAGAAATACTGTTTCGCCACCATGGGAACCAAAACTTTGACTCTGATAATTAAGTAAAATATACGATAGTTGGGTTAGTGTGATTGATAGAAGTCTTAGATGCTGGATGAAAGTTTGATAACAAGACGTATCCGAATTGGATTCTGGCAACATGTAAGCCTTAATGAGATCAAGCTCTATCACCCCATTGGTGCAAAAAAGGTATCATGCGACATTTAATTTCAATGGCACATGGTACCTTTTTGCACCAAGGGGCGATATTATAATTCAGTCGATAATAAGAAAAATGAGAAAACCTGTGATCATGACAGGTAAAGAGTAAATTTAAATGGTTTAGCGTCAGAATTGACCCAATATTCAAGTTCTTTATATAGGCATAACTTATAATTTTCATAATGTTCCAGGTATACATGTAAGGTGTGTACATAGCAAAGTTGCTATTGAGATTCTTACGGTATCTGAGGTGCAGACATTAGAGTATATATTGAAATGTGTTCGTAATTTCATTTCATCGTGCCTCAAAATGTTGTTACGCTGTTGCTCTAGTCTCCTTCCTTCCATTGAGTAATTAAATAGAAAATACATTGAATGCGTTCTAATTCCTTTTATTACTGTTTAATTTGAGTTGAAATGCTATGAGGTTAAATTGTATTTACACTAATATGTATCATGAATATTGCTAGGCCAAGTGTGAGGTGTGAAGTTTGAGGTTGAGCGCTCTATAACCGGTTTAAACCCCCAGTGCTGAGCATTGACCGTTCTAAGGCGATGACCCCAGCTTTATTCTACTATGTGTATATGTAGTTTCGTTTTGTACCGTACTGTACTGTTTTGGCAATTGGTTCCTTGCCAAAAAAGGACCAAGAAGGTGTGTATGATAGAAATGCAATACTGCTGGAGCTTCTGGAGTTTCAATTCTTTATATTAGACTATCACGTGATTCCCGCCTGTTTGTTAGTTTTTCATTAATGTAAACGTTCACTGTACCACATGTTTTAATTCATGTTATGTCGTCAAAACAACCTCATTATATAGATGTAATACTAAAGGACTGTTATAACGTGAATTCACGCTGAGGTCCCATCTTGTAATGCATGTGTTAATAACTTATTGTGTACTGTCATTTATGGAATCTGGGTTGCAAAACCTGTACGCCGATATATTTATACATATTTATTAGGAATGTTGAAATGGCGTTCACATTCACGAAAGATGCAAGCAATAAATGCTAGGTTATTCTGGTTGTCAGTTCTGATACGATTTCAGAAATAGTGACAATCAAATTGTGTTTTCGAGCAGCCTTATTTACAGGAGCCTGTGAGCCTGTTGATATCGCGAGAAAATGCCATATTTTAAAAGCGGACATCATTTGCAATGATAATGTAATTAAAAAATCTCATTTTGGAATACAATTTGTGTCTTATTGTAAGTTGTTCACATTCAGCCATAAGGTGCTTCCTTTTTCCGTTTTAACCAGGTTTAGCTAAAATGTCATTAACATTGATAAATATATGATAATTGTAATAAATAAAATATTCATATAATAATGTACATGGTAACTCGATAGTGTGTGTTGTGTAACATTAACTTCGATGTAATTATACTGTATGCAATAACTACGTATATATGTACATAGTTGGAAAACAAATGCATATTGTAGCTGTGTGCACTGAACAAAATTATATGCAGTTTAATGAACTGACATGTGCATTTGCCAACGATACAAGCAATACAGGCTTCGTTATTTTCTTTGTCATGTATGGCCAAATGGTGACGTTTAAATAGTGTCGAGTAGCCGGCTATTTCTCAAGCGCTTGATGCCTGCTGATATTGGGTGAAATACTATATAGTTGAAGTGGGCATCATTTGCATTGACGTCACTTGCGTAATTTAACATGCTCTTATTTTACTTTTTATAATAGAATAAATTGAGTGTCTTTATATGAGCGATACGCATGTGGCACTTAAGTGTACAATTTTGCCTTTGCCACACTGTCAGTCAGTGACACCGACAAATAAATAAGAAAAACTATAAAAAAAAACAATTATTTCTCTTACGAAATACATGTTCAATGTCGAACAGCAATGCTTTCATAAAATGTACATTGTCATAAATTGACAATCCTTGAAATGGTATTGTTGTTTGTTTGAACATCATTGTTGAAATGCATTACTATTGCAGTACTCTAAAAGGACTGCAGACATTCATGATCTTACAAACAATAACTAAATACAATTACATTATTTCAAGTAGCATCGGTAACATGATGCCTTTCCTATAATGTGTGTGTTTTCATGTCGGTAATATCCCGATTTTACAATGAAAATCACTTTGTGTCTACGAGCCGTCTTATTCTAAGGATCATGTGAGTCTAATGACATAGAGAGAAATACCATATTTTTGAATTGGGAATAATATGATTTGACGTCAATACAATAATCTGTGAACTTATAATAATACCTGTTAAATACTTACTGTGTATTAATGGTAATTTTTCAACTACAATTGCCGTTGCATAGTTACTGATATATTTTTGTTAAAAAATTCAAATGATAATAATACTGCATAATCACCACGTATTCAATGTTATACAATACTTATTTAAGGATATTTACACTACCATTAGTTGATCATGAATACATACTGATTTAGTAATAACTTTTTACGTTCTATCAAGATTGCAGACACTAACGATGTGCCATCATTAACAGTAATAACATCCCATTCATAGAATTTACAAAGACAACATGATAATACGAGTCCTCGGAACTCTGGATGTTGCAACGAGTTTTTAGAAATTATGAGACATCAATTGCGAAAGACATTGACCAATATAAGTTGTAGTTACGGGAAATTCGATATTCGTAAAAACAAAATAGTCTTTATATGTATATATGTACGCGAGATAATTATTTTGAAACCCGTGTACATAATAAACATACAAAGTTGAATCTGACAAGGACACTCAATAAAACAATATTACTTTTTTGAAACGTTTTAGATTTATAGTTTGTAGAACGGTATAATAGTTATAAAATTATGTTAATTTTGAATAGATCTGTATGACATTGGGCGAAATGGAAAGCATTTCAAATCTGTCATATAATGTATATGGTATAATATTTATAATCACGTATCAAACATCAGATGGTGAAGTTCAATGCCTGCAAATTGTGCATGTGTCCAAAATATGTTGATAGTATCTTAAATCCTGTGCTGCTAACAAAGGGCTTCACCAATTGAACGAAACTGGCAAATAATCATTGATAGCAAAGCGTCAAGCACATGAAGAAAAGGTTGCATTATAAACAATATCAATTATTGCCAACCAATGACCGCTTCTTTTGCGAACATGTTGACTATACAAACATTTTTTGCAATATCAACATTTTATCAAATGATCATATCGATGCCTGAAAGGCGTTAGCTCTATTTATGTTAATGTTATTTGTTCAAGAAGAAACGTTAGTGTTTATCTGTGTGTATGATAGTCAGTTTTAATACCATTAAGGACACTTGTCGACATGTCCTCTTATAATAAAAATACGGTTAGACAACAACTGAGTTTCAATGTGTGTCAATATGTATAATGTTAGTGTGGCAATATCCATATGTGTCCGTTCCTGTTGACAATCAAGAAATAAATCGGTTTGTCTACGTAACACTTTTTTAAGCCACCGAAATTTATGTATGTTGTGTTTCTTGTACACCAATATGTCTTCCAGGTTGCAGTTCCTAATGGATGATCTCCCAATGACATACCATTTTAAAGTTTGTTAAAGTCATGTTTTCATTGACAGAGCTACATGTATGCATGTTGTCAACAAAGTTCGTTCTTGAACGGCCTAAGCATATGTTCAACTTTCATGAATTGTTAACATTGACTAATAACAAAATACTATACTATATAATCTAGTAAAATTAGATACAAGTAACATAAATAAGCTTTCCGTTGCTGTTAAAATATCCAAACATAAAACACGAGAGGAAGTATGTATAAAGATTGAAAACTACTTTCCTTGAATTAAAATGTTAATGATTATCAATAAGAGATTAGATTTCTTTGAAAATAAAAGTCATAATCCTTCTTCAAAGTGAATAATCATATGTGCGCGAATCGAACATGTAGAATACAACCTAATGCCCTTATGTTAGTGCGGACAAGTGAATACATAAACATTCAGCTACACAACTAAGTTGTGTGTTACCACTTACAAGCAAGAGAGATCGGTATGGCTTTTTTCGTTTACTTGTTTTACTATACACAAGCTGTTACCCACCTAAATGAGGATGCCAATTTACAAAACTCTTTTAAATCAATTTTTTTCAATAGATGTTTTAAAATCTCTGTTCAAGAGATTTCTTTCTCAATTTGATCACATTGAGAAATAATGACAGAAACCTTAACCTGGAATAAAGAAAAAGATATTTAAATTCGGTGAAACAAAAAAGGCTATATATATATATATATATATATATATATATATATATATATATATAGTCAACAATGTACATGTACGTTATACCGTAAGAACTCAAGGGTAACCGTACTATGTTTTATTAATTTAAAAACTCACATTTATTTTAATTGTACATGTAGTTTAGATTCTACCTCAATATCTGTCTGATAAATATTGTTTTTTTACAATTCAGGAAATCCAACGCCGCCCGAGGTATGTGTTTATTGAGCGCAATATACGGTAATCGGGTTACGGTTATTGTCATAGCAATGCTAGGTATTAGGAGAACGAAAAATACCAATTCCGATTAGATATTATTCAACTCAAATACTTATACCGAATCGAGGCATCTTTAAATGTTAAGTCTTAAGAAAGAAAGACTTAGGAAAGGCCTAGGGGACATTCTTGTTAATAAAAATATTTACGAAAAAATAATTCTTCATTTCCGATATATTGGCCATTGGAGATTTAAATAAGCCTGAGAAACAAGATATTTGAAAAAAACGTTACAATGTAGGAATTCAGCTGAAAAAATCTAATTAACTTGTAATTTAATGCAGTAATTAAATCATTTAAATACACGAATTTGTTTCTTTGTTATCGGTTGGGTTAAAGTTTTTATGTTATGTACGTATTGAAGTAAATTTACATAAATGATTTAAGTTAAAGTTCATTTAAGTTGATGATCCGTGTCATTTCCTGAGAAAACTCAAGTATCAATTTTCTTATTCAAATACTGCATACAAATGTGCCTCGCTCCGTGAAAAGTGGGTTTAATGCATGTGCGCAGGCTAATCAGGGACGACACTTTCCGCTTTTATTGATTGTTTGTTGAAAGGAACACACTTCTTGACAAAATCCAGTTTAGGCGGAATGTGTCGTCTCTGATTGTGCGGACTAGACATTCTAATATGGGACAGCACATTAGCATTTTAATGAACTTCATAAAACAAATAACCATTGGAAGGGGAACAATCTGAAAATATGAGTCGCATTCTGAGAAAACTGGGCATAATGCATGTGCGTAAAGTGTCATCCCAGATAATCCTGTGCAGTTTGCACAGGCTAATCCGGGACGACTCTTTCCGCCTTAACTAGATTTTCGCTAAGAAGAGACATCATTTAAACGAAAAATTCCATACAGGCGGAAATTGTCGTCCCTGATTAGCCTGTGCGGACTGCACAGGATTATCGGGGATGACAATTTACGCACATTAAACCCATTTTCACAGAGAGAGGCTCTTATGCTTGAAAGACCCGTGTACGTCACATAACTCCTTTCTATCTCGCTACTTTGCTATACATGTGAACAATTCTTGCAGCTTGGAAGAATCAGAAATACACGTAATGCCAATGCTTTAAATGGTTTTACCGGGATAGTTATATCATTCGTACGTATCAATATAACTCGGTTCTGTATCGTATTTGTATTATATTTTAATCAAAACATGTACAGTAAACTATCGAAGCGAGACAGCTCTTATAATTATGTTAGTGTGATTCTTGACAATTTCCTTAATACATAATTGTGTCTAGTGTTACTAAATGTACGGAATATTTATTTTATTATTCTATGTACAGCGAAAAAAACGTAGATATGCCCCTTAAATTGTATAAACGAGTTGAATGTTGGCTTTATTGATAATTGATAAGATAAGATTGGATAAAGCATATGATTTGAAATCATGCTGCTAACGTGTACGCAAATACATCTTTTTCATTTAAGAACAATATCAATGGCCTTATTTCAGGATATAATCTAGAACAATTAGACGCAAAGTGCTCATAAAAGAAATCCACTTTATCTATAGATTTTCTCTCAAAACGTCCGAAAATGGCAGGAGACGAAGTGTATTTTAAGGATTTTAATCTGTTTTCTGAGAAATCTTTCTCTATTTGATATTGATATAGAATTTAGATTCACTATAGAGAAAATGCCAAATTCATGCTTCATGGGAATTATTCGAAACATTTGACATTTAACAGCTGTGTACAATTTCAAACATTTAGAATCCCCGCTGCTTTAAGAGGTGACATTATCATTTTTTATGGTAGCTTGCTTCTACTTAATTTACTATTATTAATTGTTAAAAAACTTTCGAATTTCATTAATTACAGAATAATCTAATTGCGTCTCTGTTAATAACTGAATTGCTTGTTTTAAGGACCGCCCTCTTAAATCCTTTTATATGATAGGATACAGGTCTCTGCAAATGCGGAAGCAATTATGTTTTAGTTTTAAAACAATGTATGATGTATAAATAACTATTTTTAATATTAAATTAACTGCGCCTAACTTCTTAAGTGTGAGCTAACATCGAGCTTAATATGTCATAGTCGACTAGTCTTTTGGTGCCATTTTCTATCTAAGATATTTATCAAAATAATATATTACGGTCATGAAAACATTCGTGGCCTCTAAGAGAAACAGAGAAAACGCAACTTTCGCTCAGCACAATGTGTGTGTCTAATGTTATTTTCGTTTTCAAAAACGTACGTTTTTATCATTACAAATTGCTCAAAAACGATATCTTCGAAGAGACTTAAACGACAAAAGTGAGAACGTACAGTTGATTTACTCAAAAGCAATATCTTCTTTGAAGGTAGTCATTTTTTAAATGCAGGAAATGAACACATTGTTTGTACATTTCAATATAAAAAAAGAAACACCAGCAATTATATCAGGAGACATATTCGTTTATGTTTTCCGTACGTCTGTTATTTTTTATTTAAGGCAAGTGGCTCATTGACAACACAATTCAGTACAAAACATAAAATATATCACCAATCATATCATAACATAACACATCGGTCTTGACTTGGAATAACTTAAGAATAGCGTTTAAAACTGAACTGACTAAACACTCCTTAGCTCCACTACAATGCATTTCAACTTAAAAAGCAATGTACGATAATATTAACGATTTTAAATAACAATTTTATTACTAAAGTAATTCGGTTCTGTTGCAATCTGCATTTAATTACCATAGTGATGCAATTATTTTATGCTTTGTGTGGCTACATGCAATGTGGGTCTTTATATAAACATATATGTGTGTGTTAATATACATATTTAGTAGTTAAAAATCTAATCGTCATTTATGTCCCGAGCTAGTCAGTCAATCTATGTGTAGATTTGTTGTTTAAATACGTGACTGAAAATCGCTATCAGTATAAAACAGTAACTGAATAACAAGGTTATACATAAAATCTGCATTCAAATCATTACAATCTTTTTTGGAAGGCCTTAGGAAGCGATGCCGTTGCCAAACATGATACATGAAGTGTGCAACGTAAATTAATAGTAGCATCCTCTGACAACTATTCTCGGGAATGCTTTCACAAACATGCATTATGCTAATGTTATCAGGGTTTCTCGAAGGAATTCGTGCCATATCGTCGTGCCATCAGTCCTAGTCCAGTATGTATTGAACATTAATGTAAATTCATTCCAACCACGTTTGAACGTATTGGAATTGTGAATATGAATGAACGATTTCGTATTCTGTATGCACGATAAAAAACAAGCTTTGCACATAATTTTACAAACTAACAACATTGACGCACATCTATCATTATACATGTGTATATGTTAAATATCTAGATCATTGATATTAGCTGATTTTCCTGTTTTCCAGAAATTTAAGGGCGAGTACGTTCTCAGCCTTAAAATCGGTTCTGACCAGTGAACGAATCAGACATTATATATTAGACAGTTGTATTATCAAATTATATCGACTGCATTTGGAGGATCGGGATTGTATTGTGTTCAAGCACGAGATGTATGATACGAACGATTGCAATAATGTCGAATTAGTTACCCACAATTGAATCATCGAAATGATTCCCCATACGCCTTTTGCAGTTAATAACAACCATTGCATCCATGCGTTAGGCTAATTCACATCAATATCGATTCATTTGTATGATGTGTTTTATAATTGTTATACGTGTTGGCTATATTACATCATTGGTAATATTTTTTTTTTAAGTTTAAATTAAATTTGAATCTTAAATATCTTTAACTAAAAACCGTTAACGAACTTTATAGTTTAAATTGCTGTTTTGTGTGTGTTTTGTAAAGCATGATGAAAATGTTACGAAATGGTACTAAATGTTACGAAATGGTAAGAAATGGTAATATATAAGAACCATCCACTTCTGACTGCTGCGTGTGCTGATTCATTTAATATAAATTGTGAATGTCTGAATGGCCAGACAATGTTCTTTGTGTGGAGATTTATAAGATATGAATGGTTTGTCACCTAGCTCTGCCGCTTGTCAAGACGCATTGTATTATCCGACGGACAGAGGAGGACATAACTATCGGGGAATAAGAGTATAAATTAATAAAGTCGCTTTTGGCGCACGAACAGATTTTTTTATATATCAATGGCAAGTATTAAGGTTACAGTTAACTAAATAATTAAGGTGTACAATGCTATTCTTTCTAAATAAATCAATACCATTTATTTGAAGACACCCGTTTCTGTATGGACACTTTCTATGACTTAATTTCTTAACAATTCTTGACACGTGTGGCATTCATTCGTATTTTGTGCTTATTGTTTGTAAATTTAATATTTTAAGGACTCTTTAAGTATATTAAGACATCCATGAAGTCGTTATTATAGAAAATCTGATCAGGTGAATGCCTTCTAAAACCAGCTTAACGTGTATATTTATAGCATGCGTCATATTGTTTTGTCATAATTGCTCCCAACGTTACTTGGTAACACTTTAAAACAAATAGATAAAAAGGTATTGCCTTATTTACAATTTGATTTAACAATATTTAAATACATGCGTTACTCTGCCATTGAAATACAAATATTTTGTTAATTCAGCGTTCTACTTGTGCTAAAGTTGTGTTATTATTTTAATCCTGAAATGTTATTTACATGTGTTTTTACTACACTATTTTATTCCAGGTCAATTACTCGTTATATTCAGATCACAAATAAAGCAAATATAATTTGTGTTTTATTTCCCTATTTGAAGAAACATTTTCACTTGTGTCAATTAGTAAAGAGAGTTTGGACGATAAAGACATTCGTAATAACCAATATACCACACAGTCAATCTGATTACCGTTTGTTTTTTTCTGGAAATGCAAATACAAAAGTGTCAGTGTAAAATGTTTAGACCGCGTACGGACGTGACCGTGTAGGTTTATTCACCCAGTACATTGATATTTTATGTATCTTATTTCTTAATACTTGCAATCAATATTATGTATTTCAAAATAAAGCAGAATGTGAACAAAACTGAAGCTGTGTACCAGTAACTTACGTCTAAATAAAGTACGGTTTGCAAATCTGAATTAAGAATTTTATCTTTTTTCCCTGTGTCTTTTTTATACATAATGTTCGTGCAACTATCAATCACTCTTTGTATTCGACGGCACGTATAGCCTTACCCGAAATAATTGGAGCGTTTAACCAATGTCGGCAACACAAATATTAAATCAGGCTGTCTAGAAGAAAAGTAATCGACTCATTTTGTAAATTGCAATGGAACGAAAGTAAAACCTTGTCTATATGTGTATGCATTATTATTGAATTATACTTCGGTAAAAATAAAACGACACATGAACCGAAAATAAAGAACGAGAAAGTGGTAAATGAAAATTTTTGAGAATATAATAAACTGCAAAGACCTCGACATAATATTTTTAGTACGCTTCAAAATCAACAAAAAACTGTGTAAAACAACACTCCTCGCCGAATTGAAAATAAATTGACAATGTACATCTGAATGGGATAGTACACAAGCAAATATTTTCCACTGAAACTGACGTGTTATTTCCGGAGAAGGATATTGAATCTGTCATGATTGCTGTGGTAGTTACTTGCATGCACTTTATGTCGACATTACAATTCAAGGATAAAGTTTCTGAATGTCTTTCTTGGTCTTGTTTACATTCCTTGTACCAGAGTTTTTTTTTCTTAACATCTGGCGTTTTGTGTTCTACAGACAAATTGAAAATGAAACCAAATTTTAATCGACATATGCTTTCAGACATGTATATGCGATACTAAATCAGTATAAGATTAAATGTATCATAAATGTAAAGAAAAACTAGTCCCCGTGAATATGAAAACATGATACTGCTTTTCAGTTGACCTGATGTTTAAACATACAATGGAAGAGAAAGCTCAAAGTTTCAAGCATTCTGAACGTTGCCTTATACAGTTATATTTTGTGCGAGACACACATACGTGAATGTAGCAATAACTTAGTATCGCCTATATCAAATACGAGTACTTAAGTTTAACATTATATAAACTAAAACTATGTTGTCTAATTCAACGACCCGTGTTTTAGATTAATTTAATTAACATAGGTGTAGCTAATGCCAATGTATGCGACGGAAAACATATTGAGAACATATGACAATGTATTTCAGATACGGTTTAACAAAGGAGCTATACATGAAGAGTAAATAACACTACATAAATCGTTTTGAGGTGGTGATACAAAAACTGTTTTATATTGAAACAGAATTGTGTAGATAATAAGCCTCACATTTAAACATCGGAAAACATTAATTAAGGTTTCAGTCCATCTGATGTGGAAAGGGCTTAATGTGTTTCGTATGTGGCTAATCATGCGTTGACTGTTTTGTTTTTGTTTCCTAATGACATGACCATTATCCAGAGGTTTTCAAGGCCGTTTCCTTATTAGACTCGGCGTGCGAAACTCTAAACAATGAAACGCGACGCCGATCCTCTTAGAGGCCAATATTTTGAAGTCGCAGACAAGTGGACATCGTCTCTGTCAAGGGTAAATTAAACAAATACTACCCCACTGGTTCAATTATGTGTTCATCTGAGCAGAATCGATTGCATTGTAGTAAAATTCTTCTATCGTTAAATAAATCTAAGGACTTTCTTAGAGTGTACAATTTGAAGTTAATTATGTATGAAACAATAAAATATGATATTGATAGTGATAAATTTAATAAAATCATATGTGTTAAAATCAATTGGCATACTATTCATATTTTGTTTCGTAAGCTTATGACAATTTTAGTTTGAGCAAACACAAGAAACGAAGACTAATTACAACGTCCACGGCAGCTTGGCACTATTTTACTTGATATGGATATTTGCTATAAGTATTTATAACGTCTTCCAACTAGAATATAAGCCTACTTTGATCGTAACTGCCACTGTGAATCGTCACGCAAACTGGTCGCCATTACTGTTTCTAATGCTTAAACCTAATAATATTTTGAACCTTTCAATTGAAATCAAAGCATAATCTTGGTAAATATTCTGACATTTTAAGAGTTTCTGACATTCATTGATAAAACACAAACTGCAGAAAGCCCAAACGAAAACATTGTGTTATTGATATTTTTGACATATGGGAGATATAATCCAATGCATGTTTAAAATACGTAGATTCTTAAAAAAAAGAGCACATTAAATATAACGTGTCATAATGCTCATGTCTGACCTGATTGCTCAACGGTTACCAAAAGAGGAGGCTGCTCGGATAAAATAAGTGTATGTAGTTAGTGTTTATTGAACAGGAATCAGAGTTGGAGAAGACAAAGACCTTCTTAGTAGAACATTAGAAAAAATTAATTCCTTAATATTTAAAATGTACAATGTGGATTAATACTTGTATGTTCCTTATTAACTTGTATACCTTTTAATCAAATATGTAAATGCGTTGTTTTCCTGTCTATGCCATAGGTAACGTTTGCTGTATAGGCTAAGGTAATTTTGTATTGTTTGATAGACAATACTCTTTTGGAATTCTTAACTTTGTAAACAGTTTATTGCTATAATTATAATACAATTATCAATAACTAAGTGTTCAGACCAATATTCTCACAATTTTGAATGACTTTTTGTAAAAGTTGCATTGTCACTAATTACTCATGTGTCACTGTATTTGTGATTTGAGCTTAATAAATGTAATGTTGTTAAATACATAAATAATTATAAATACATAAATTTACAAAATTCTGATATTTCATCATGAACATGACACTAAAACACATGGTCTTTTTTATTTCTCAACAGTCTAGAACCACATTTGTACCATCAGCACCTTCCACCTGTAATAATTAAACAACTAAATACTAGTATGTACATATATGAATTGTTAATTACCAATTGACGATCAATGGTCCATATATTTTAACAAAACAAATGAACAACATTTTTCATTCCTATAACGTGTGGCCCCGGATCGATTTTAACCTCTAACCTATTTCATGAAAGCAAGATTAAGCTTTTGAAAATTTTGCAACGCGAAGCCCTTTACATGTGATTATTTGTACAAGGGGCTATTATATCGGGCGATTAACATGTTAGTTGGAAATTAATCATCAAAAAGAACGTCAAAGGATTAACTGTACGAAAAGCTCGCCCTGTAAATTATATTCAGCTCAAACACCTAAGCATCACTTTATTTATGTATAAACAATTTGTAAATGTCTTTATTGCTCCGAGAAGTAGTGTTTATAAACACAAAACAAAGACTACTGTCTTAATTTGTCACTGCACTTGTACTCGTTAGCAAAATTTATTATTGCGAGACGCTTTTATATGGCGTAAACATTGGCGTAATTGTTTGTCTTGTGTTTAATATGTAATATTTTCTCGAAACAAGGACTTCCTAGAAAATACCCGTCTGAATTTCCACTTTTGAACACAGACTAACCGAGCTATTTTATATACGGTTTACTTTTGAAGTCCCAATATTTTTATAAGTGTTAAAAGATTCAGATGCCTGTTGACAATGTTGACATATTTTCACTTTGAAGGAGGCTTATATACTTAAACATCGAAATCATGTTTGCTACCAATCTATATATGTAAGGTTTTATTCTTTGGATTTGTGAACCTGATGGCATGTTGTTGTATGTATATGTTAAGAGTTCTATGTTGCTCAAACATTTCAATGAATTGCTAGTGTATAGAACAATTCGTTTTTATATTTGGGATTTATGACTAAATCAAAATCAAATCATAAGGACTGTACTGAAAACATGACTTTCAAATGTTACTCAAATTATCGACATTCTTCAACAAGTATTGAGTCTACTTAATCGTTGTCTCCCTTCTGAACCACGAGGTCTCTACACAAATCATTGACTTAATTCAAATAACAATTATTGACTCTTCCCTCAAATTGACTCTCTAATTTAATAATTAACTCTGCTTTTAAATCACGGACTCTCTACTCAGATCATTGACTCTCTGCTGATGTGCTCGAACGGGTTTGAGCGATCGTCCGTTCTTCCCGTGCTAGCAAGGTCACTAGTGCACGTCATCTGCATCTTAAGCTCTGACAATCTGCTCCATTTGCCACTTATGTTGGTTGAGTTTTTCCGCCATCATGGTATTCTTCGACTCCACGGATTTCAAGCGCTCCATGAGGTTCGTTATTTCCGACACAAGTGTATCATGGGAAGCATTGGCAAAGGTTTTTTGATTGGTTGGCACCGAACCGTAACTGTTGGTCATTGGCTGAGAGAAGCCCCGTTGCCAATTTGACCTTGAATTAGATTGGTTCGGGTTAAATGATCCTTTTGTCGACGCGTTAGGTGCATTTTGCGGCGACGTAGAAGGTATAGTGAAATTTGGCGAGCAACAAAACAATAACAATGATGGCAATAAATTGCGCGTACGGGTAATGCAAGTGTTGATATTGAGCCGGAAATCTTGGTCCCGTGTCGAGCGTAGAGTCACGTTGTATATAATCACCAAACGTTGTCACAAAAGGGCCAAACATGTTTGTTAGGCCATGCTGCGGCATTTGTTGGTACTGACCCGGAAACTGAGTCGGGGCCCCTGGGGTCAGTTGCGGGCTTTAATGGAACATCGGCGCTGCCCGTCCATCGTGACCGAGGAACGAACTACGGGTGACCCAGTTTAAAACGACGTGACACTGGACACAGTTTGAATTTGCGTCTCTTGCATATGTACATCGTGCGCCAGATCCTGACCGGATGTTTCTGTGTTATCCGTTTTTGCGGTAACATGTCGTTCCCAAGTTCGAATTTGTGACGTCATCATTTCCAGACGTCTGTAGGTCACCTGACGTCGTCTGAGGAAGTTTTATGGAAGCACTAAGGGTTTGCATCCCAGATGGGAGGGTGTGGTGTCGGGTCATGATCGTGCCATTCAGTGGCGTATACAAGTCTTGATGTACTATTGCTGCGTTTTAGGTCAACTGCAAAACAAATAGTAGTTATAACAGTTTATGTAGACTTTCAAGCAATTAAAATGTATCACGACGTCTTATCGTAACACAACAGAAAATAACAGTGGTGAGGGTTCCGATAGACTTTCGCGCCAAATAAAAGTATTACTGAGTCGTATTGTAACTGAAAATAAAAAATGGTATGTATGCAAATCAAATATAATATTTTTGGATATTATGTGAAACTGTGAAGTTGGTTAATGAAGAAAATACAGTATAATGTTCAAATACTACTCCATTGTTTTTACAAATCTCGATTGAGAGAGAAAATATTCGGAGTTGAAAGTTAATTATAGGTCAATGTATTACCTCAACACAAACAACGGATTCAAAACTTCTTTGTAGAGGTTTCTATATGTTTTGCCCTCCCCTTATTCGTCAGTCAAATCACATAATGTAACATAATTTAGTTGGAAATATCCGATTGAGGACAGTATCTTTTTTTTAATAGTTCCTTTAAACCATTTCTTGCCCGTTTCTATAGGTTTCATCTCCGTTTTCTTCAGCGCATCACCGCAATCGCCCCCAATTTCACGGGTGCGGCGGGATATTCCTTCAAGAGACGGCATTGTGTGTTTTTTGTGCACGGTGTGTAAAGCTGCAGTTGTATTCAACGTCGCATACGAAATAGGTTAAGGTTGAGCGGACTATGGAACCGGCGACCTGACTTCTTACACCTTTACAACTATACCACTGGATTGTTTTTTATTAACTAAAATACGTTCTATTATAATGTACGAATAGCCTGTTGAATGTTGTATCACTGTTATAATCGTCGGCTGACTATGATATTTGTTGCATCTGACCACCATGGAATTTAAGTCTTTCCGTTATATATAATCAATTGTTAAACACGTGGGCTGTCGCTCCAGACGCACTTTCATGAAATATCATCCAACATATCAGAAACATATTACAATTCTCAGTGGATTGTTTAAACTTCGTCGAACAGCCTATTTGTTTGTTTTTGTTTTTTTCATTTGACATTATCTTAAATATCGCCATGCACTCATATCCCTCTAAGGAACTGTACGATGACACGTCCGTTACAATATAGTATTTACTATGGTTAATTCATATTCAACAGAATAATAATATCGTTAAAATACGGGTGTCCAAAACATCAACAACACAAAACAACGCGATTCAAATAGTGACAGTAACAGTAATTTCATTTACAAAAATGATAGTTCGTCAAATCACACGCATTAAGTTTGATTGTACACTCAAGTGGATGTACTCTCGTTTAAACCTATCAGTTTTAAGTATTTCCGGAACAAATCCCCATTCTTGTAGGTCATTCGATTGATCGGCTATCCCAATTAGAATACCAGACAGATATTGGAAAAGTACTGAAATGATCTGGAAATGCATCGAGAATAACACAAAGGCCGTGACATTTTATAACAGACGCACTGAAAGACAATTAGGTAGGCGTAGAGTTTTAAATGTTGTTTCGTATATGCTTATGTTTGACAACTGTCTTTAAAACTGATTCATTCAACCGCGTTGATAGTTTAAATCGAAAATATGCGTTTCAAGTTATTTGAATACGCATGCCGCGATTATCATCCGCATGATTGTACAAGCAATCTGTTGAATAAAAAAAAACAAGCTCACTGTATCTTCTTGCAACAATGCTTGAAAAAAAATAGTGATATGTTCTTGTTTAAGACTTAAACAGCTATTCATTTGTATCCATGTCAAAGGCCCCAACAATTTGACACTTATCACGTTGAAGCCTAACCAATTTAGACAAATATTAACAAAACGAGCTTAAGAATAACGAAAACCATAAAGACCATGATTTTACAGAATTGCAAAGAATATCCAATTCAACATACTATGTTGCATATTATTGCAAATGTCAAAGTATACATTCAAGTACCCATAGGAAAACGCAAAACTTCTAAAATTATTGGCACACATGAAGTTTCATATGCGATTGTCTTCATGAAACCGCATGTATCACACCTTCACAATCAAACGCGTGTGGTACATAGCTAGGCGAATGGAAATTTAATTGTCTTATATCGGAAGTAGCTTGTAGGTATTTCTACAGACTATAGAAATAATGCAACTCAGAAATGTACTAAACAGAGACGTACTTTAGATTTAAATGAAAGTGAACAAATGCGTACAACATGAGAATTCTTATAACACAATAGTATTTATCACAATGACTAACGCTTCTTGAATCGGTCAAGGCAAACATTTACAGTTCAACATATTATCAGAAATTCGGATACAAAACACATTTTCATGTAAACATAAACCGCATAGCACTAAACCTTTGAATAAGTGAGAATATAAATTGGGATTAAATTGCGATATAATAACCCAATTGTTCAAAGTCAACCATATAACAAAATGTGATCTTTAAGAGTCACTTTGAAATAACGTAAATATATGTGATAGCTGAATTTCATCTTGGCGACAACATTTCAGAACTCAGCCTCGTTTAGTACCGATTACAGTTCATCTTAGTGTATCTCATAGAGAAGCCGTAATATAAGGTCTAAAATGTAACTTGTGCACTTGTATAACTAACAGAGGTCGATACATCCTCCAAAACATACTAAGAAACATTCTTAAGATCTACATTGTATGACGAAAATATGATTCAAATAGTCGTAAACAAAATAAATGTAACGTAGTTATATTTGTTACAAGCCCAACATTGTGTGCACACTCTCGTTAAAAACTATAGCATGGATAATTTCTGCACACGCATGGCCTAAATAGGCACCGCCTTTGACGTCTTATCTTTATCCCAGCAAGTTCGGCTACATGTCCGTCAAGATCCGAATTAATCAAGAGACCTCAAGTTCGTTTGTTAGTTCCGGATTATGTTTCCAAAAACGTGGTCTTAATAGGCGCCGTCTTTGACATCTTAGGGTTTTCACAGAAAATGTGGCAACATGAAAGCCACAAGCAGAATTGATTGAGATACATCAACTATGTATATAAAATAGACGCGTTCAACGAAAGCGATATAGACTTGATCGCATTCACGATAAACCTACTTTAGAGGAAAGGTTATACTAGCAACTGACATAAAATCGAGATGAACTTCAAATAGATTAAATAACATAGACACGGGAATGAAATTTCCATAATCACAAAACAGAAAACTCTGAAATTTCGTGATCATATTTTGGTGAGGATTGCCTTGTACAGATACATTTTAGAACGTGGCACACAACATATTATAATGAAACCAAAACAAGAAAAGGAAGGGTTATGATTATATTTGTTAACCACTTCACGATAATTGTCCGCATACTGAACGCAAATGCAAAAATAGTCTTTCAAGAAACCAACAGAAAACCTTAAATACAAGTATGGTTATGCAAGGTGTTTGCATGCTTTTGTACAAGCACACATCAAGCGTAGTTTCCCGCATTCTATGCCAAGTGGATGTATATTGCGATTTAAACGAAAAATGTGTCTTGTATTTTTAAGAAATAATTTCTTCAATGAGTTCCGCATTTCCGATCTTGTACTTCTCTCTTAAATTCGCAAACATGTCACTAAAGATTTCAATAATAATTGTACACTAATCGTATGTCTTATATTAATAAATTAGATTCAGTAAATAAATACAGGGTCAATCCAGTAGCGCATAATAGTGAAAGCCAGTGACCCTTTCAAAATATATAATTTAAAGAAGATTGGGATATGTAAAACACAAATGTTTACAAGAAATACAAGATACAAGTCAAGTTCTTTAAATACAAGCATGCCACAGTTTTGGAACTTAACCTTTCTAAACTGATTTTAGTTTTCAAACGTGTTTTTCTAAATCGTTTCGCCTAAAAATATACCGCAAATTTGTTTCATCAGATCGTTTGATTGAAATCGCCAAATAATATCATATAGGAAAAATAAAACTCCCAAACATTATCAGAAGGAAAGAACCCTGTTACTATTTTTTGTTTTACATAAAAATAATTAAATGACTTTTCAAAACTGGTAAATGTAAACAATACACCATTACTCAACTCACATTATTGCAATTAAATATTGAAATATTTCGCTCAGAAAATTATTGAATTGGAAGCATCTATAATTCACAACCTAGAGCTGAAACAGCAATGGCAATTCTGAATAATTATATGCTCCTAAAACATGGAACCATCATAACAAGTGCATTTTAATACATTATCTATATTTTTTGCATTTTGAATGCAGTGAATAAATATTACGACACAATTTTGAATAATTATTAACGAGAGACAAGGCCAACGTGAACGCATCAATTGCAAGAAACGCCATACAATGAGCGGGACGTTAGGAGTACATTCTTCTTGTGTGTATTAAATCTCGCACATCACAAATGTGTATCTCCGTTACAAGCGTTAGACTGTAACAAACTGTGGTTCAAACCGAATCAAGTTTGAAGGATATATATGCACGGATCGCCACTATCGAAGCCACTTTTGCCATCGTATGTTTCTCGCAAACAATTCCGCCAACGTGTCACTCAAGATTGCAGTTAATCAAGTGGCACACATGTCTTTTGTTTGCATTGCAGTCGCTAAATGAAACTAAATGAAATGGATCGGAAAGCACGCCGGGGCAGTGAGAAAGTGAATATCGCAAATTAGTAAAATGTCTGGAAAGATAGAAGAGCGAAACCCTGAAAAGGCACATCACAAGATAGGTTTTACTTCTCTTTAGAGCTCTGGCGTATACCTGAAATACTTAAGGTTTCTGAAACAATGCTTTTGAGCATCTAGCAGTTGCATTGTTGATTATAAACAATGAGAAATAAGCTTTTGAGAAAATATAATACATATATGTATAGAAAAATCTGAGTACACAATATGCATCATGTAATACATGCGTTAATGCTCAACTATATTACAATTGTTTTGCTACTTTAACATTATAATTTGTAACTGTTTAAAGAATTGTCTAACACTGAATCATGCATAAATAGACAATTTGATATACGTGTTATATGCATTTTGAAGGCAATGCAGCACATAGTTTATTCTCCAAACAAACCAAACACATAGCTGCTATAATGTATATGTTATAAAATGTATGCTAATTAACTAAGATTTGTTTTAACAATTTAAGCAACTGGCCGCTGCACCCGCAAAATAAATTTTAACTTCATAGAAGGAATATATATAATCGCGTCGCTTATGCATTGCAAACGGTTTTAATACTCTGTTCTTTTCTTCAATTAAGATGAGATAAAAACACTTCGGAAATAATAACTTCATGTTTGCAAGCATAATGGGACTAAATTTGAAGTTGACATCGACGAACTGCGCAATAGTAAATGGTATCAGTGATTTGCTGATATTGGGAATATCGACAATAATTGGCTCACGCTGAGGGATTTGATGTTGCGTTTTCTAATCGTGCCGTAGTTAATCTGACGGGTCAACCATTCACATGGCCGTTAGTATATGTCTCATTTTACATTTCTTTCGGAATCCCAGCCTTTATACACTTTTTCTTTTATGTTCTCATTAATTTAATATTGACTTTCATATTGTAGGAGTTCTGACTGGGAAGGTCATGATGTAGTTCAACTAATCCAAAATGAGTAAATATTCTAATGAACCTATACATGAAAATAATGCATCATTAAACAAACAAGTTTCCAAAATAGAAACACCTTATCATTCTTTCGATTCATATCTTTTATGCAGGCATTTTTCCTTGATAGTTTGCTTATCAAATTTAAAAACGTGCACAACATTCATAAGAGGTAACTATATGACAACCCTGTTTGTTACATGTAAATGTATTAACCTTGGAATGATTTTATATGGAAACACTGTTCAATGGTGTGGTAATGTTAAAAATGTTACGTCTATGTTTTAGAAAAATTGTCGCACTTGTTTATCGTAAAGATTGAAATAAGCATATTGAAGTTTAAATTCTGTATTGAACAGTATTATCAAATAATTAAATAGTTGTTTCTAAGTTATACAAAACAAATATTGTACATCGAACAGTTATGACATATTCAATAAAAGAAAGGTTAATCAGTTCGTTAAAGAAGAAACTTTTTCTTCACATCATTCAAATAGTTTTAAAACCTTTTCTATAGAGTTATATCTACTGAACCGCAACATAATATGATAAACCTTGTGTACATAAACCGTCATCGTCAAATTATCAGTGCATCGAAACAAATATCTTTGAGCCTCGTGCTGTGAAAATGGGGTTTAATACATGTGCGTAAAGTGACATCCCAGATTAGCTTGTTCATTGCGAACAATTTGCTCACGGTGAGCTGTTGTAATCACCCTGTTATTTCTCGGGCCATGTGATGTGCGTAGTTAAGTAAAAGCTCGTTGCCACTCTAGAAGCGACATTTTTTATAAAGTTTATAAAACTTGGTCACAATGTTTATCTGGACAATATATAGGCTGAGTTCTAATCTGGTCATTTGCGTCCAAAAACAAGGTCACAATCTCATATGCTAAAAAACCCGTATTACCACTCTAGAGAGGCAATATTTAGGACTCAATATTGATTACACTCGGTCAGAATCTTGACATGTGCTAGGCTAACTTTGGATCTGGTTCACAAGTGTCTTTTAACTAGGTCACCAGGTTTAACTTACAAACATATTGTCACCACTCTTGAGGCCACATTTATGACTCAATATTGATGAATTGAACATAATGTTGGCAATATGAAGGCTGAAGTCGAATTTGGCTCAAGTTCTTCAAAAAACTAGGTAACCAGGTCAAATCTTAAAAAAAACAACTAGTTTCCGCTCTAGAGGTCCTATTCATGTTTTAATCTTGATGAAAGTTGGTGAGATTATACATGTTGTCATTTTTTGATAACAGTAATTATTTGGATAAAATGCGTTCCAAACCAATACCCACTCTGGAGGTGACATATATTATTCAATCTTGTTTAAATCCTGTCAGAATGTTTATCTAAACAATATTCAGGCCAAGTTTGAATCGTATTAAATGCGTCTAAACAATATTCAGGCCAAGTTTGAATCGTATTAAATGCGTCTTACAATTAGGTTACCAGGTCAAATCTTAGAACAATCATGTAACCACTCTTGAGCCCACATTTATGTTCTTGAAACTATCCAAAATCTGATCAAAGAATCAGTTTTTTTATTGACTCAGGGGAACAGCCTATGACCTTAAGCCCCCTTGTTCATATTTTATTTAAACATTTTAATTGCTATACAATCCGCTGCTACCTTGCTCACATTTACTGTAACCAACAATTCGGTATGTCAACATCAGCCCTTTCTGCCTGCATGATAATATAAAGTAGTGTTTTGGAAAAACAAGCTTGGTATATATTAGGAATATTTATTATGCACCAAGAACCAGCAGGAAGAGAAGCATTGCATAAATTTCTAATGCGCGCCAATTGTTTACTGCATCAGAGCACAAAGTGCTCATGGTGAGCTGTTGTGATCACCCTGTTATTTTCAGGGGCCATGTGATGTGCGTAGCTAAGTTAAAGTTCGTTACCACTCTAGAGGCAACATTTTTATAATTTTTATAATACTTGGTCACAATGTTTATCTGGACAATATATAGGCTGATTTCTAATCTGTGTCATGTTCGTCCAAAAACAAGGTCAAAATCTTATATGCTATAAAAACCGTGTTACCACTCTAGAGAGGCAATATTTAGGACTCAATATTGATGACACTCGGTCAGAATGTCTATCTTGACATGTGCTAGGTTATGTTTTGATCTGGGTCACAAGTGTCTGAAAACTAGGTCACCAGGTTAAACTTAGAAACATATTGTCACCACTCTTGAGGCCACATTTATGACTCAATATTGATGAATTGATCATAGTATTGGCAATGTGAAGACTGAAGTTGAATTTGGCTCAAGTTCTTCAAAAAACTAGTTAACCAGGTCAAATCTGAACAAAAAACCTAGTGTCCGCTCTTGAGGCCCTATTCATGACTCAATCTTGATAAAAGATGGTGAGATTATACATGTTGTCATTTTCTGATACCAGTCATTATTTGGATAACATGCGTTCTAAAACGTAGACCAACTCTGGAAGTGACATATATTATTCAATCTTGATTAAATCGTGTCAGAATGTTAATCTTAATAATATAAAAGCCAAATTTGAATCGTATTCAATGCGTCTTATAATTTGGTAACCAGGTAAAACTCATAGAACAATCTTGTTATCACTCTAGAGCCCACATTTATGACGCATTTGTGATGAAACTGGGTCAGAATGTATAAAACAATTTGTTTACCAAGTTAGAATATCGGTCACTTGTGTCTAAAACGAGGTCGACAGGTCAAATTCTTATTTTTTTTTTTTGGGGGGGGGAAATATTTATAACTCTAGTTTGATTTGACTTAGTCAGAATATGTATCTTGACAATTCATTGGTAAAATTTGAATTTTGGTCAGGTGCGTTCAAAAACAAGGTTATGACGTAAAAACTTAAAAATATTTTACCACTATATAGGCCATATATATGCCTCGTTATTTCATCATCATCATCATCATCATCATCATCATCATTATCATCATCATCATCATCGTCGTCGTCATCGTCGTCGTCGTCGTCGTCGTCGTCGTCGTCGTCGTCGCCTCCACCACCACCACCACCACCATCACCACCACCACCACCATCACCACCATCATCGTCATCATCATCATCATCATCATCATCATCAATATCCTCAACATCATCAACATCATTTTAGTTATTGTTGTCTTTTTCATCATCATCGTGATCATCAGCATTGTCATCACCATTATCATCATAACACAAGCAAATTTTGAAATCTAAGATTGGTATGAATGTGTTGCTTGTCATTGACAAATAATCAATTATGCACGCTTCTTTAATAAAATGTACTGAGCAGAATGTCGAATGAACAAATCACACAATATAACAATACAATAATTAATGTTTAAATGATTTAATAATAAGTACACTGTTTTATGTTTATGCAAGAATAAAAGTGGTGTTTGTTCAATTGATCATAAGCTCTATCCTTTCGTCATTTTAAACCACTTAGAATGCGTACTTGAAAATGACTGAAAACAACTTTTCTAGTGTCCGCCTTTTCATAGCTGCTAAGCAATTTCACCATAAGAGCGTGAGTCTTTTTGTTTTTGCATAATTTTTGTGCATTGCTGCTTTTCATGTTTTAACTATGAAATATATTCCAATTTGTGTCATGCACTTGTGAGGAAGTTGCTGATCAGTTCTTTTAAAATCTGATTTGGGGGATATATGTTTTTAGACTTTTCTTACTTGTCGCAGTTTTGTGCTTATTTTCCTTTTTAGTTTCTTATGTATTTCGTTTTATTGCAGTTTGTAGACCTAGGTCAATTTCAGCAGCTTCCACACAAATTGTAATTTAATTTATTATTTCTTTCAATTATATTTGTGATGTTTGTAGTCTGCCAGTTCTTTTAATTTTGTCTCTGTATGAATATATTTATTTTTAAATACCTCATGTCTTAATAGTCTAAAGGATTAATTATGTATCATTTAATGCTGATGTTTGTTTTAAATATGCATGTTATTTATTGTTATTATTGTAAATGTCGGTCCATAGCTAATGTTTCTTTGTTACACATGTACCGACTTAAAATAAATTTTGATTTGATTTGATTTGATTTGGATTAACTGCGCATGGGTAGTAATACATGGCGTAGGAAAGAGTAACCAATGAATTAAACAATTCATCGCATAAACAACTTATGAAAAGCACTAAGAACCGCTTGAATATGTTTAAGTTGAAAAAAAGCGCTTAAAGCACCCTTTTTCGATTCATCTTCGATTAAATGCGCAACACACACATTTGTTTGCTTCCGCACCAGACCTAATGAAAAAACGATCCGAATTTAATGATATGCAGTTTCCGTTTAAGGTTGACAGAAAAATTATTTAGTATGTTTGTTGTGCTTTAGTTTTTAATTTCAGGAGGTTAAGGCACTTTGATCATAAATAAGGCGTTTTTTGAAAGAATGTTTGGTCTCTGAACAAAAATCTTAGGAACTTTATAATGATCTCTATATAATAAAACTGATCACATTGTCCTGTAAGAGTGGACCTGTGCATATTGCAAGGGCGGTCCACTACAATTTTGTCTTCAGGGAGTTCATTACAGTTCATTAAAATTAAGATTTTTCTGTCCAAGATCTCTGAGCCAATGTCAAAGATTCTGTTTAGCAACTTAACTTTTATGGAGACATATTGCATGATGTCCCGGCCCGTTGGTCGTGTATGTAGATATTGCCTCATTTTCTTGTACTCGTTCTTACAGTAAACCTATACATTTACTAAGCGCAGTATTGTTGATCTTCAAATAGTGTTGCTGATATTTTCGTTTTTATGCTCCCTTCTTTGAAAAAGAGGGGGTATATTGTTTTTGGCCTGTCTGTCCGTCATTGTTTCTTTCTGTGTGTAAGTCTTACAACTTTAACCTTGGGTAAAGATTTGTCATAACTTTTGCATTATTGATGACAGCATCTTGATACTTGGCATGCATGTGTATCTCATGAAGCTGCACATTTAGAGTGGTGAAAAGTCAAGATCAAGGTCATCCTTCAAGGTCAAAGGTAAACAAAAACCAAAGTGGCGCATTAGGGGGCAGGGGGCATTGTGTTTCTGACAAATACATTTCTTCTTTTATATGTATTACCTGTAAGCAAAACTAAATTAAGAGTAGTGTTGAATCACTTGAATGAATTCCTTTTCTAAAATATTTTCCCTGTTGTATTCTAACTTTCATTTTCAACATTTGTTTCTCGTTTTTGCACTTTTATATATTTTTATTCATATTGAATGCTACCTGATATTTTTAGTTGTCATTGTCTGATATTATGTGTTCAATTTATCTATATTAAAAGGTTCATTTTACTTTCAAGCCATAAACTGTATACGAACTTAGATAGTCAGACAGTTGTTGAACAATACCAAACCTGCGCCCCAATTACACTTTGACATTAACATTGTGGACATCTTGGTTTTGTTAAATATTGTTGAGCAGCAACAATCAATAGTTGTTTTTGACGTAATATTTGATCTGCCAAATTATAAATTGCTGACTGACATTGATATTAAATTTAAAAATAATTGTATTTTCATCCAACTTTATACCGTTCATTACCATTAATAAGATACTATATTATGAAGTGTTTGACGTTTGCCCAGACTTAACAACACCGTTTCGATTTGTTTAACACAAAAATGATAACGAAAATCATGTTGAATTTGTTAAATGATCACATTAATATTGTAATTATTTAATATTCACCCTCTTCATACTTCGGAAGGAAGTTTTAAATAACAAGACATGTACCACTGCTAAAGAACTGTTAGTGTTCTTCTTAACAAGGGAGATTTTAGACAACTGGTCTATTGATAGTGATACGTGTTCAATCAAATTTAAGTGCTTTCGGAAGCATTCACAAAACTAGAACAATACCATCATTGTGACTATACACTTGACTAATTGTTTTCCTTGTATCCGATGCAAATCGCTGTCTGGTCATCAAGTTTGTTTTCACAAGATTTCATTTATACACTTATTATTGTTTTATTATGATACTTTTATTGTCAAGTTTATAATGTATGTAAGCAGAAAAAGAGATTCCAATTACCCGTTCAACTCGAACTTTAGACCGCAAAGGCCCTCAGCCTATTATCAAAACCGTTTAATTAAAACCCTGTTCACAACTAGGTCGCTAGGTCAATTTAAATAATAAGGGTCTAAAACAATGTAGAAGTTGCATTGTTACCCTACATGTGTGACCTCATTAAACTAGCTCTGAACGCTTTTTCGTATGGTATATATTCTGAGTTTAAAAACGGTTCTGGTCTACTTAAACAATATCAGTGCGAGTGGTCTAAGACGTTTTGCTTATTTTGGTGTAATGAAACTTTATGAACAATGTAGAAGTCAAATAGTTTGCCAAATCATCATAAAACTTGATCAAACAATTGTAGCCATGATATTTCAGCGGTATTCGTGTTTGGTTCTGTCCATTGAAACGACTCAATGTTAAAGTAGTATAGGGTGTTACTTGCTTTCCTTATACGTATAGAGAAAAAAAATGCTTTATAAGTATTCTCTGAAACCGCAAGACGAAACACTTGTTTTACATAAATTATTTTATTATTGTCCTAAACCAAGTTTTTTTTCTGAAATTTCCCCTAAAGTAAAAGCTGTCCACGCCAAAAGGTGCTAACATTTATATAGACTTACATATTGAAAAAGTCTTTTTCTCTCCAAACATCAGGGAAGGGATTGTATATTATGTGTGTAACATCGTATGGTGATCCTCTTAAAAGTATGTTATTATCATACCTCAGGGGTAACATTGGCTCCGTCCGCGGGGTTACTTGTTTAATTATATGTATTAAGTGAAAACAATGCATATTTTATTTTCTGAAACAGCAGGACGCAAAGGATTGTTATTTGGCATGTAAAGTCTTAAAATAGTCATCTGCTATAGCTGTTCCAATCATGCACATTAGGTCAAAAGTTGTCGCGACCCAGGGCTCAAGTTATCTAAAATTTCTTGTATAGAAAATATTTATAAACTTAAACAATCTTCTTCTTTTAAACCGCAACTGTTAGGGGTTATATATGTAATGTGAAACTTAGTTAGTTGTCCTCTTTTCTTCCAATACGTTTGTGCAAACATATGTATTAAACAACGTTAACAAATATTATATGAACACATCATGCGCATGGGGTTAAAACAAACTATCCACAACCAGGGTCACATGATTAAACTGGTATAGTAAAAAAAAATATAAAAAAATCGATTCTTCGAAACCTCGAGGATAAGGGTTTCAGATTTGGTTTGCGACAGTGTATGGTAGTCCCTTATACATTTAAATAAGATCATTCGTCAGGGATCGATATAGGCCCAACTCTAGGGGTTACATGAATTGTGTTTTGTGTTATATGTATATAGTATACAATGTTTTTGTTTTAATACTGTAAACAAACCTGTATACACATAACCGTTATAACACAAACATCAGAAAAGCTACACCCATTATTTTAGTTTCTACATATCTTACAGGGGTTTTTCTGCCTATTTTGGGAAAAGGAGTCTAACCAAATTGGGAATTTTTTATGGACAAAATTGTCCATTTTGGGAATTTTTGATTCGATGAAACGGCTCATTTTGGGAAAACATTGTCAATTTATCATGCTTAAATAAGTCAGTGGTTTAACAAATAAATTTGTTTGTATTTGTTATTTTGTCTTCTTTATATATACACATNAATGGGTCCGTTTGCCTTGGAAATGCCTCCGTTTTCCGGAGGCGCAGACAGTGCTGAAAAACCCCTGTCTTAGGTGAGCAAACTAGGCCTTAAGGCCCTCTTGTTATGTTTAGTTAAAGTTAACTATTTTTATATTTGTTTGATTGCATTGAACGCCTTATGTAGGCGCATTCCTTAGTGAGATTGTGGAGATCTGAAGAGCGCCCCCATATTGGGAACCAAACCCGTGATTTTATAGTCACATGGCGGACACAATAGCCTTCATCCCAAGGCGAAAAATGTTCCTGTTTGACTCATAACTTGTAATGAGAGATTTTTTAATTTATTGGCACAAACGATAATCATATCATGTCTTTAAACTCATATGAAAAAGTCACAAATTGCACTTTAAGTTTGTGCGAATCGCACCTTTGATTTCACTTGTTCGTGCTCTTACAAACAGTTGTTGAAAATGAAAAACTACGCAAGGCTATTACGGAACACAGTACCTTACTGACAGTAAATGTTTGTGACATTTGGGGATTGGTTGCGGAAAACATTGACTGTTCTTCTGTTATCAATTGTTTTAAAGCTCCTACATTTATTTATCAAATTAGGTGGTTTAAAGCAATTATGTCACACTTTTATGATTGATTTGGTAACCACTAGTACTAAGGCAGTCTCGGGTCGACCATATGATCATTAAACACGTAATAACAGTATTATTAATGAACATTTATTTAAACATTAATTGAAAGGTCATCGTTCGGCTTAGCGACCGGAAAGTCATTCGTTTAATCGCAACTGTGATACGCGCATATTGCGTTACAGGATTTCCGAATGTAAAATAGAAATATCCCCTTCTTGATTGAAGGCATATCCCACAATTCAATTAATGTCGTCACTCACATACTGCACCTATAATGCATTTTTGTTTTGTTTTTATGGAATTCCTTAACACATTAAATAATATCTCCCAGAACTTCTTTTCAAAAAATGTAATCAGTTTGTGTTTACTTATTGTATAATGAACGCTTACATCGTTGGAAGGTCGTCCATCTACGAGGTCAGTGTCCCTACATTAGAAATATCCTGATTTGACCTGAAGAATTATGGCCTGTATGAATTGATCAAAACTTATGATTGATTATATACCGGAGTATGGACAATGCTAAAAGTAATAGTTTTCAGCGTGGTATTTAAAATTTTAGTGGAACAAAATGGCGGGTGGAAAACATATTGTTTGTTAGGGTTGCTGGGAACATGACTTTTTTGCAATGCTTGTCTTACATGATTTGAACGATCCATGTGGCCAGTAATTATCTAAATCAAAATAAATTAATTTGTGTAACCATGACAATCTAGTTTATGTTGCATAGTCACTGTTCATATAGCAATTTAAAGTTTCAGATTTAATTTTGCATTTTATTTTTTATTACTAACAATGTTATTATTATAAATATTCATCATCAATAATGTCTATACATTCATTATATAAGATGACTGACAAAACATGTACATTACACTATTGGAGCGGAATTATAGCCCAGCGTGCTCTCTTGAGACAGCTCTTGTTACATAAGCTGTGTTATGATGGGCAATCCAAGTGAATTAAATGTATGTGATGGCATATGTTGACAATTGCGAACCTTTACAAGAGTAAATCTGAGGAGTTTAAAAAAATGTACTAAATAAAGACAATTCATTCCTTTTGTATGTGCACTTTACTCTTTAAGCAAAAGAAACTGACAATTGTGGTCAAAAAGACCATCTTGAAAATCTCCTACATACGACACTTGATATGTATAATTTAAACCAAACACTTAACTTATTATTGCACACTTTACCAACTGCAGTGGCTCTAATTTAAACAATATAATCTTCATCTAGACACCATAGCTACAAAACAAACAGAAAAGGTATCCATACTCACGTAGCTCAATTCCCACTGACACTTAACACAGTTTCACTGTTTACTGCTATATAGATTTTCATTGTCATTTGGAGGTTATCTCGGTATCTGTTCACTTCGACACATGTAATTATTGTTGTAATAGCGTTTAGTTAGTGTTTTCTGAGATATTTAACTGATGATTGACATGTTTACTGTGCCATTACTATTTTAAATAATGTTAAGCTTCAAAGTGTTGTTTTTTGATGGTGAACTATCAAAATAGCAAATGCCGTCAGCATATAAATGATCTCCCGCGCTAGAGTCACTTCAAGCAAAGTATTGAGTATGTCCAAAACTTTAACTTACTTGTGATTTCAAGTACAAAAGCAATTTCATAACGCATACAGAATTTCAACATTAAACTTATTTCAAAGGTGTAGAATTAGAGTAAAGAACGACAACTCTTTGAAATAGATGTAACGAATACAAACGTAGTGCGATCGTGATTATTGAGGAAGAAATGTGCACTTATTCGAATTCCACATAGAATAGACTATTTACACCGGAAGACGGTGCAATTAAAATGTATCTGTCACGTGGACACTTACGAAGTGTTGTTGTAATTCAGACGACCGAACTGAAACCAAATAACAGTCAAGTGATTAAGGAAACAAGTCCACAAGTACGCCCGGCTTATGCATATGTATATAAATGAAGGATATCACATGTTATATCGCGATCTAGATATTTTAGAATCTCCATCCGTGGACGATGTAATTGATGTCTGGTGTGTGTGAAATTCAGGAAATACTAACAAGAAAAATAAAGGTAACGTAAGAAAGTGTTGTAGTTTCAAAGCTCTAAAATAGTGTAGATTTTGATAAAGTGCATGTAGAAAGTTTTGTTTAAAATGAAACCTGGATGGGGCCACCCCCCTTCCGCACCACCGTCATGCCACGAGGGCTTGGCGTTGTGCATTAAGAACTGCCTGGGGAAAGTTTCCCTACTTTTTTTTCAAATGAAAAGATATATACTGGATATTGATGTGCAATGTCTGATTTATATTTAATGTTTTATTATTTATATGATGATGAAATCATAGTTGTTGGATGTTTACTTCTATAAAAAATCATACTAATTAGATAAAACATATATTACCGAAAGTTTTAAACGAATACGAGCCCTAGAAAGCCTTAACAATGAGTAATTAAAAGCTGTTCAAATGTTCGGGTTTGTTCTTTCTTTAAATAGAAACGATAAAACATAGCATTTTACATTAGCCTGATACAAAATCAATCAAAGAAAAGCAAAGAAAATAATACAAAAGTTATTGATTCAGTAATTGTTAGAACTTCGCGGTTGACGTTTAAAACATAAACAAGTTCCAATTGTTTAGAGCATGTACACCTATATAAAATTATATATGTACTACAAAATAATATCCTAGATCATTTTTTATTATTTGTTTCATATTTGTTTTTAATAAGGGCAATTCATGTTTCGGTCTGTATTTTATTTTTTCTTAAGATACTTAAGAAAAATGTTGAAATTTGGAATGCATTTTTCTATTCTCATGTTGGATATAAATGTTCTCATTACAATTATAATAAAATTTAGAACATGATTGTATACTTTTGTGTCGATAAAGCCAAAAAAGGTCATTTCTTTGCTTAATTGTATTTCAATGTTCACGTCTTTCAAAAAGTGTTGCAGTCTTGAATGTAAGTGCATTGCCAAAATAGATGGTCAATTGTTTCATCTTTTGAGTGGCAAAACTCGCACAAACTACACGATTTCAGTCCGTATTTTGTTACACATTTATTTGTTGGTACTATTCTAGAACTTATATTGAAAATTGCGTAGATATGTGTCGATTGTTGACTTAAGTGGGATTTTTTTTTCTCCAGTCTGTATTTCTTTAAGAATCAATTGTTTTTTTTCCATTTCATTTCTGTACTGTTATCAATTGTAATTTGTGTTTTATTGTTGTATATTATAAAGTGTTTTGTTTATTTGTTTGGTATTCTCTATCACATCACCAAAAGTTTTTTTCTGACATTGTGTATGTATTAATCCGTTGTGTATACAATAATGTTTTATATTCTTTGGGAATCGCAGACAATAGTGAATAATAATTAAAACATTCCTCTGGATTTATGTCATATAAGTATTGCATTTCACAAAACGTATACTATGTAGGTTTTGATAATTATATAAATGTCTGATTCTTTTTATACCATTTTCAAACCAGTTTACCAGAAAGATTGATGTTTTTTTTTTTAAATCTTTGTTATTCCATATGACATGTTTACATACAATGTATAGGAATGCTTCTTTGTGAACAATTATGTTGGTTCTTGATTTTTTGCCATGCGGTAAGCATATCTTTCAAAAATACATTTTCTTTACTTACGTTGTGAATTATAGCGTCATCTAAATTAATTTCAAGTATTTGACTGGTACAATTTTGTTTTTATTTCGTGTAGTAGGAGTTTGCCATGACTGTTTATATCTAGGACTCGTTTAACCCAACCCGCTGTATTGGCGTTCAAGAAGTTACAAACAGCTGTAAGTTTTAGGCCTCCATTTTTTATAAGGTTTAGTTTGTTGTTTTCTTTTAATTTTTTCAAGTTTATCATCCCAAATACATTTAAACATAGTTGATATTATTCTATCCATTACTTCCTTTGTTGGATTTCGGAGAACTGAAAATGGACATATTAACTTTGGTAATGCAAACGTTTCTATAACAGTAACTTTTCCATTAAGGTGAGTTTTGTAAGTTGCCAATGTTTAAAGCAGGCTTCAAATTCTTTATTATTCGGTATTAAGCTTTTTTCTATATTAAGTTTATTCTGATTGTAAAAATTCATTCCTAGAGTTTTTGCCCCATCAAATGTCAAAATGAATTTATTTTCTTTACAATATTTAAAGTTTAAGTTGTTTAGAGATCCAATTCTCATACGGTAGATTTTATTGAGTTTAGGTTTAGTCCTGATATTTTTGCTAAAGTTATGTAGGGTTTCCACTTGTGTTTTGAAGGACGTTGCTGATCCATCATTGAAAAACATTGTATTAGCATTTATATAATTAGATATCATTTCTAAGCATAAAATAAAAAAAGGACGACGATAGTGGGCAACCTTTCTGAACTCCTGTTTATGCCCCCTTTTAAAAAAGGGGGTATATTGTTTTTTCCTGTCTGTCTGTACGTCATTGTGTGTGTCTGTCTGACTGTCTTATAACTTAAACCTAGGGTAAAGTTTTGTCATAACTTTTGCATTATTGATGAAAGCATCTTGATACTTGGCATACATGTGTATGTCATAAAGCTGCAAATTTTGATTGTTGACAGGTCAAGGTCAAATTCATCATTCAAGGTCAAAGGTAATTTTTTTTTAAAAAATCGGCGCATTAGGGGGCATTGTGTTTCTGACAAACACATTGATCTATTTTAAAACGTCTAGAAAGGTTTCCATTGTTTATAATGATACTAGTTAAATCCTTGTTAAATACTTTTATCCATTGAATTAGTTGTTGTCCGAAATTGAGGTGCCCAAGACAATAAAAGATAACAGAGTGATTTAAGCTTTTAAATGCCATTTCGATTCGAAATCTGCAAATAATAACAGTCCTTGTCTATTGTGACTTTTAAGATATTCAATATATATTGTGCCTCGTAAAGGCAAAAGTCTGGTTAAAAATATGTCGCATGTATGTCTATAAAATAGAGTTCAATCAACCGTACACATTGTTGCAAACACAATACATGTCATCATCAACATCCAATTGCTTGTCTTTTGTGGAGAAATACTCAAAACAAAAATTTGATAAAGAACAATGTCATGAAACCGAAACCGAAGGTTTGAATTGACGAGTATATCAAAGGAAGTTATTTGAATTAGGACGCATTCGTATGGCAGCGGTGTCGTTGGTGTATGTTTACTGGTACTTGGTGTAAACACATCGCACTCTATACATTGATGCACGGTATCTTTGGGTTAAACAGCTTACATATAATGAATTATAAATTCAAGTGTTTGCATATTTTCAAATTTGCCATATTCGCATTTTTCCTTACACAAGCGTAGACATGTTCTGGAATAGTTGACATGTTAAAAACTTGAATTATTATCATTATTCTGCGAGCACACCATATCTCGAAAGTTGTTTTAATTTGCGCATTAGGGATATATTTATTGTCATGTTTGCGTTTATTTATGCCAGATAATAGTACATGTGGCACATATAACCGCTTAAAGTTCCGTCTGGATTCCATGCGGCGAGTTTTCATGAAAAAAGTCCGCAGAGTCAATAGGTTTTAGTTGGATTATTGCAACTAATGTATGAACAACGTAACGAAATATTCAAACACGTTTTACATTCACATTTATCCATTTGAAAAGCTATATTCAGTTTGATTTAAATAACACACTTGCCGTCTAAACGATCACCTTCGCTATCAATTATTAATAACTTAAAACTCGAAAAACCGAAAAGTCATGATTTTTTTTAAACATACCTAGTTTATTAATATCAAGAAATAAAACAAATATATGCAATAGTTGCTTGAATTGCAACATTTTAAATATGCAATAAAGATTATATTAGAAATGTCAAACAAACTATGTACACACTGTTTACATTACTTATGCTATTCCTAAAACAAATTTCAATGAGCATAAGAATACAAACCTTCCATTACATCGCAAAAACAAATATTGTCTAAGTTCATGTTATGTATACTATTTCAGGATTCAAATCAGACACGCGTGGATGATTATCACAATCCTTAACACTGATTGACCTACCTGTTCTGCAACTATGGTAACATGTTCAAATATGACAGAAAAAGAAGGATTTGTAGTTACTATTCACACAAACATTAATACTTTCCATCACCATACAGTTTTAAGGTGTTGTGGGGAACACCTGTAGGTCTGTGTCTGTGGTTAATTTGAAAGCGAAATCGAACATTCAATTTTTAATGACTTCACATGGTAAAGTCCACTTTTGTTCCAATTTGCCGTAAGACCGACCTTCCTTTTTGGGTTATTATACCAAACTTTATCAACAACTTTGCACGATGTTCATAGCTCTTTTTCATTACGTTACTTGAAATGCTAAGTCTAGTTCCTATAAAAAACTATATTCATATTAAACAGTAAGCTGTGTCTTTATATTGTCCTTGTTACTTTGTCATTTAGTCTATTTTCAGAACTTGAAGGACGACCAAAAACAAGATAAATGGGCAATCTCATGTCTTAACCAAACATCATCTTGTACGGGATACGACCAGTAGGTGAGTGACCAGATGACATGTATGCTATTTAGCAGAAAGGTACATATTGATCACAGGCATCGCGAACTTTAGACACAAATAAAGGTAAATAGTTTAATTCGTCATTATGTTCGTTCGATCAACTCCACCCTTTGAGTGTGGGTGATGAAGACTTCTGGCCTATCCCTTTATAATAAGATAAACACATTCTTTTAAGTACTTTTGACTGGAACTGAGCCTCTTGGTCAGCTTGAACTGACAGAGACATACCAAACATTTGTAAAAAAGTATCGAAATATGTTCAACTCGAACAGTTTAAATAGTTTTGAGATAAAAACATTCTGTCCATTTTGTAAATTGGTCAAAACAAACTATCAAATATATTGGTCATTGTTTGTTAATGCAAATGAACCAATATAGTCACAATAAATCCTTTACATTTAGCACCAAAATGTGTTCGTCTCATTAGGGCTTTAATCTTTAATTGAGTAGCTTTTCCTGAACATCTTTTTCTTTTACAATCAATCGAAACAATTATTTTCCAAAAAGTATGTAAAGTGTTCTTGACGCCTCATTATCTCGCCTTAGCACTATCATGTAACTGATACAAAATCTAGTAAATACTACTTGGGGCAACTAATTGCAAACCAAACGAGCAAAACGATCATCATATTCACATTTTCTATGCAACACGTCATCCATCATTCACTATCAATGAATCCCATCTATACCAAAAGTAGTTAATATCTCTGCACATATGTCACACACATCATTACTGTTAGTTTACTACTTTTTTCCAACAAATTTCTCACGAAATTATATTTGAATCATTCATTTGCAACTTTGCAAATTCTTGCAAATCAAAATGCTCTTAGTCAGCTCACTTTTTGATAAATTTTGTCTGAATACTCTGAATTTGATTCAGTACTCGAGACATACAATAACTTCGACTTCATCCCTCTGCTGTTGCAACATTTGCAACACATTTCGTAGCAACATTTACACTACTCCCTTTTGCTTCAAATGTCTTGCAATTTGTGTTCAATTCACTCGTGTGAATCAATCAGCACTATGTATGGCAATTCTTGCATTTAAAAAAAATGAACATAATCTTGTTTACACTTGTAAGGGGGTACACCCTACTAGTAAATCTTAATTTTTTAATTCGTTTGTTCTTCAAGCATATTTGTAACTTTAGAGTGTATCTCGAATCTTAAACAGATTTGCATCACCATTGACTGATAGCATAACACTTCTTTCAAACAAATCATAAATACACACAAAAACATCAGTCCTAATTGATCGATCCAAGTCAGTAAACACAACTGTGCCACAACCAGAGGTTACGAAATCATCCCACAACTATACTCATCACCTTGCAACAAGTTATATCCGTTTTGCAACTATTCGAATGTTAGTCACACTCGGTTTTGAACTAACACTGATTATAGCACAAGTATTTTTATTTCCACAAACCTTGATTCAATTCGCTCACAAAATTGTGAGTTGTTTATCCAAATCTTTGAAATTCATCAATCAGTTTACGCTCGTATGATTTTTATGTACAAATGTACGGTAAATTATTGGCCATACACTGCTCTTATACCAGCATTCGATGAATCAAAATGAAACACAAACTCGTCTTAATCATGATGAACGTGAATATTGTCATTAAGTTAGACGACCCACTTAGAGTTTCAACATGTGTTTGTTTTCATTTTTGAGACCATTGCATATGTTTATGATTGGCAATATTATCTCCGTATATGTTCTGTAAATTAAATGCTTACGGTCAAAATGTTGAGCACTTATTTTTCCAAGCTTTCAGCTTATTGCATAATATTTAAACGCACATCGGTCAACTTACTTAAGGGGTTACCCAATGTTCTATCAAATACGTTGTCATGTTGAAAACCATGTTAATGACAATATTAGGCTTAGCATATACTTAGTAGTTATGTTGAAAACTGTTTCAATGTAAACATCAGTCCAATATTATTCGAAACTAAAAACGTGTCTAGTCATATTGTTAAATGATTTTAAGGTAACATTTGTCTTTTCAAATATATTTCTTAATCAACATCAGCATTGTTGATATCATGTATTTGTAGGAAAATATTAATTGTGCTACAAATAGTTATGATAATTTGCTATTTGACCTTTACAATGCTTTAAAAGTGCTTGAATGATGTCTGGAAATGTCTAAATGAACCATGTTAAGGGTATGTTTGAATTGGTCAAGTGTGGTCAAAACCTAGGTCATCTGGTCAAATCTTAAGAATAAATGTCCAGAAACAGAGGTGAGTGCTCAATGTCCGTTATGGCCTTCTTGTTCACTAATGAAATATACATAGGAATGTGTATTTCATTTGGAAAAACTAACATTTCGTTGGTGCAGTTTCAGATGTGGCTTTCTAAATATGACTCATGCATTTTAGAGATTAAACATCAAATGTACGAGTTATCGTCGTGTTAGTACAACACAAATCTGCACTTGTCATATGCATCAATCTGGTAATGAACTTATTTGTACCTTTTAACAAATCCGTGACCCGTATTCACCAACCAATTGTTAGACTTAAGTCTAAGAATAAAGAATATTCTTTAAATTGGAATATTAAAAAACAATCTTTAATTTTGAGTAATATATTATCCACCTCTAAGTTCATCATTATTCACGAATAACATTTTGTTAATATAATATAATATAAACACCAGCGGTAGCTTGTATATATTCAATGCTGGATTTTTTTTCTTGGCTATTATTTATTCTTAAGTCTAAGAATGGGTTGGTGAATACGGGCCCTGATTTCCTGTAAAACAACTTAATGTTTTTAGTACTAATGTGATTGTGCATACACCATTGACATATCACTATTAGCATACTATTATGATATAAACGCATCAGTTATATGATGTCTTAAATCTTACGGCAGAACGATATGAATGGCTGATGGCGGCGGGGTCACCGAACATGGCAGTGTGCACAGCCGCCAAGCTCTGGTAATATAGTCCGTTTAAAGAAGTTTGTTTTCATTGAAACGATAATTATTTGTAATGATATATAAACACAATTTACATTTTGAATATATTGTAATAATGAGTGGTTTGTTTATATCTTCACATTATGTAAATATATTCAAATCCGTTGTTGGACATTTGACAAATACTAAGGACATACTTATAATTTTTATCAACACAACAAACAATCTGACACGAAGGTGTATTATATGTTCAACCCTAAAAGCGTCAAAAACAGCAAAAAACACGTATTTTAGACATATCAATGAAGCAAACAATTGAAGTGCATAAACTATGTCACGAGATTCTTTTGGGCTATTTTTTTCAACAGAACACCAATAATAGAAACAATACTTAACACTTGGATAATTTCCTTGAAACAGTTATATCAAAAAATAGGCGATTTAAACCGATTAAAAAGGTGATCCCCACACTTTACTTGTAATGAACTACACATTTAACTCGCGTTTAAAAGGATTTTAATGCTCTTTACCTTTTGATAATACAAAAATGAAAACATTATTGTAAAAACGTGACGCGTTATTTTCACATTTTAATTTCGTATCGTCTTAAGTTTTTGAAATATATTACAATGATTAAGGATGGGTTATACAAATTTTAGCGTACACATAAATATGGTCAATTTGTAAACAAAACTGTGTAAGAAAAAAACGAAGATTGATTTCATATACATAACAAACAGATGCCTCTGAAGACGGCTTAAAGCTTAAAGCCTCTATAGAAACATTGAAGATTAAGCCGAAGTTCTCAAGTCGTAATGATTAACACGTCAACCGCCTCACTGCACATTCATAACCGCAAGAAATGAAGAGTCGAAAGAAATGTTTACCTAGATTTATGATTAACAGAAAAACGAGTCACTGTCCTATTGTTTTGTAACATATCAGACTCGGCACAAAAAAACGACTCGGCAAATATTGCCATTATTTTATACTAAGGCTCACTTGATATGTAACAAAACAATGCGGCAGCAACCTGTTATTCTCTATATAGCACTTTATATATAAATATATATATAAATATATATATGTAATTATAACACATTTCAGTTTCAGTATGAACATTTCTCTGCAGAGACCTGTACTCTGATGAATTGTCTTGGCTATGGGCCTCAGATACGAAAGGCTCGAAGAAACGCCTACAAGGCGCACAGCAGACTTTTGACTGCAATCACACGTAGTCAGCCAACGTTTCACGTTTTAACGGGTCTGGCTGGCTACCTTAATGGTGATACGTTTATCACTACGGGTAGCAAAGCTGAGGGTCTTACTTGCTTCTTGGAGAGTGATATAGATTTAATTCGTGTTACAGATAGTGTCATCTGTGTAGAAGATGGTGTTGATTTAAGTACCATTACGGCAGACATAAACATACTGAGATCATGCAGACGTATGAGTTACCATGGGCATTGTATACTGCTACTAGAGAGATACGGAACAAGGATTCCAACTCATGTGGACGATGCCTTGTGTGATGATGGATATGGTCGCACACTATTGAGCAGTGACCTATATGTTAATGAGTTGTTGAAACGTATACCCTTGGAAGGCGAGGTACAACACGAGCGTGCTGGACCGTCAACGCCTAATACAATTGGTGGAAGGCACCGGGATTTGGTACTTGCACTACATTTGTACTGCCCAAGCATTCTAACAAGATGGGCGACAAGACCTCGCAATTGGCCCGAACCTAACATTGTTCAGGAGGTTTTATCACTTGGTGCATTTGTTACTCCTGTTGGATATAAAGGCAGTGCTTATGAACATGTTGAATGGAGAATGTGTTTCAACTCCGGAGAAAACGTACTTGCAAACAATCTCAATGACACTCAGGTAAAACTATATGTCTTATTAAAAATGGTGAAGAAAGATGTTTTAAAACCAAGTAAAAAAGAGGTAACATCGTTCACGGTAAAAAACATTGTATTATGGATAGCAGAAAATAACCCTCAGTCATTGTTTCATGACAGAAGTCTGTTATACTGGCTGCATGAAGGATTGGATGCGTTAAGAGTTGCTATAATTAAGTTGGAGCTTCCCTATTACATGATTCCAGAAAGAAATCTGCTGGCAGGTTGTGATCTGGATTATAAACAGCAGCGTACTTGGATAGCTACTATTAATGAAATGATAGATGAAGGTCCGAGGGTTATCCTTAGGCTACCAAAGATACGACAAGCCCTAATCGCACATCCTGAACCACTACGACGGTTCAGCAGTTGGAAAATAGAGTTGGAGATGCTGAAGCTGATATGCCAGAACAGAATCGGCATGGATATCGAGGAAGTTGCTATTTTGCAGGCAGCATGGGCACGACAGATGGCGATTTTGAGGGAGGTTAGACAGAGGATGATAAGTGAGGGGAGTCTTGTTAATGATCTAGATACTATAGGTGAACGTATATTGATGTAAAACAATAACATCCATCAATAACCATTTGACTTCCACCTGTAACTCTCGAGTACAGATAGACACTTATCCTCTGTTTGGTCATTGATATTATTGTGTAGAAGAATGATTCGAACAGTAAACTTATTCTTGCACACTGTTGTATACTTGCCTTTCGTTGCAAACTATCCATATACACTTGCTAAAATGTTTTATTATTCTTATAATTGACATGAACAGACGAAACGTGAATGTAATGCTAATTTTTAAAAGTGTTATTATTTCATGATAAACATATTTGTAAACACGTCGGCTTTCCTTTAGTCAGACCCCCATGTTAAATCCCATTCAGAGTGTTATATAATGTCCATAGGTGGTATGCTAGACACAGTTAGTAGTCGTTGTGATGTAAATACAAAACTCACTGGTAGCCTCACAATGCGCCAGTGTATATGTACGATTTTAAGCATATTTATAGCATGAGTATAATGTGTAAGCCGGTTTAATATGATTACAGATATAACAATAACAACACAACAATCATCCGCTTTCAATGTAAAGAAGGGTTTTACTACGAGGAATGCATTTGTTTGATGTGGTTGTTTTTAAATTTATTAAATGATTTAAACTTTAAGATAAAAGTGTCGATTATATGTGAAGCAAGTGTGTCTTTAAAAAAAGACTCGTTGATAAAATGTGCGCCAATATATTCTATGAATATGATTGCTGTATATGTCAACCTGTAATGCTATTGTCGCAGTACGATTTAATAAGTGTAACTGCTGAATGTATCAGTAATATTGTTGTATTATTTTTCGGTTTTATTGTTACTGTAACCATTTACGTTGTTGTCTGTACTAAGTATTTAATATCCTTCGATACTTGCCTAATAAATTGTGTCAATATACAACCCTTCGAAAATGGGTCTTATGCCATATGCGCATTCCTTTTCAAGAGCTACCCTGTCCGCTAATAATACTAGGATACCGTTCATGCCCCCGCAGCGAGCGCTTGCTGCATACGACCTTATACCCATGTTTCGCTGGGCGCGGCTCATATTGTACTTGAATAAACACAGACGTGATGCAAATATTAAATACACGCGAATTGGGTTAATGCAAATTTGCGCTAAATTTAGTGTTAAAGTTAGGTTTAATTGTGTTTTTACTCATTGTTTTGAAAACATACATTTGTAATTGTTGCGTGTTGATGTATGAATGCTTTTGTTGGGGTTATGTATCTGTGAATTATATATTGTTTTATTGTGTATGTATATGAATATATTTAAATATTGCCTTCGCTGTGCGAAAATATATACAGTCATATAATCGTGTTGTAACAGTGAATTGACATATGCATTTGTCTTTCTGTTTGCTGTATGTATAATGTTCTTCCCTTTTTAATAATGTCGCTGCTTTTTCATTTACTCATGTGTTGTGGGCTCGTTTCTGGATGTAGTTTTTGGCTTTTGCTAGCGGTAATATTTGACTGACATTTACTGTTATTGTTATAGAATCGAAATAAGTTAAGTTTAATTCAATATTTTCATCATGCGTTTTATTCCACAACCCGATTCACATCCGCATTAACATAATCACACGTAATTTTCAAAAGTTGATGTATTTCATTTGGTTTATTCTCGTGGCGATATTTGAAGTTTTGTATTTAAGACCTGTTAAATGTAAAAATAATGACATTAATAATTTAAATTTAAACATCCAACAAACTAACAAAATTAAAAGTTCCTGATGCACGATTAAATGATCATAAAACGCTCAGCATCGTTTAACACATAATACAATCATGAGATGTTTTTAGACCAGGAGTCGTTAGTCGTAGTTTTTATTGAGAGTCCAAGTGTGTTCGTTAGGATAATACCATGCGATGAAGACGATTAGTTTAATTATCGGAGCCCATTCTGTGCGGTTCCTACTTCCTCCCGGCACTTAATATTGTATTCCTGTTTCCTACATTCCAACAAAGACCGCAGACAAAAAACACGGTTAGTTGTTTAGTTGTATCGGTGTGGATGTTTTGTTTTAAGGATAAAGTTTGCCTGTTTTGGTTGCAGGTCTGATACAAACATAAACCGACAAGTAAGACGATTGGGCGACAGCCAAGATCTAAATATTTTTTATAAAAGCGACCGAGTTCAAATTTATTATGAAACAAATTTAAGAGCAATCTGTCAAATACTTGAAACTGCCAAATGTCACAATGAATAAATCATATGTATAATGTTCGCACCTGATATTTGTATTTGTGTTATTTATTTATTAAGGTGTTAAGAAGGTTTTGCCAGGTCATATTTTCGCCATTATGTCAGATTAATTACAAAATTATGTATTGTAACAATCTGCACCCGAGTGTATAAACAGTTTAACCGACGGTTAACCGGATACCGTAGGTAACTTGTCGGTAAGTATTTTTGTTTAATGAAATTTGGTAAGGTCGGTTAAAACGCGGTTAAAGCATACCCTGCTACACTAGCTGGGTAAGTACAAGTTACCGCGAATTAACTAATACAAAATGACGAGTAAACAGACACGTGAAACATTTCGACGACGAAGAACTACGGAGACGGTGCAGATTTTCGACGGAAATGCATTGACAAACTAGAGGACATGAACATACATATGATACAGCGTCCTTGAGATAATGATAGCGCTTTGGTTTTATGCTTCGGGAAATTGATCGGGGATACTTTTGAAATATGTGTTGCCACGATGTCAAGAGGTATGACTGCAATAACTGACACTTTATTCGACCTTAAAGACAGGGCAATACGAGTTCTGACCTCTGATTACGCACTTAATGACGCACCGACCTTTTTTTATTATTATTTCCGAATATGCCGTGTGTGATCGGGTGCATCAAATGCACTCATTTTAGAATGCGTTATCCGGATGGACCGACTTATGTGAACAGAAAGCGCCAGCACAAAATGAGTGTTCAAGCTACTTGCGACTTCAAAGTTATTTTAACCAGCTCATTACTAAATATAAGTCATTCATTTGTCCAAAGACAAACTCGAATGAACAACTGCATCCGTAGAATGAAACTCTTATCGAAAGTATTACATATTAATTAATATTTGTACAAACAAAAGTACAAACTAGAACAAAAAAAATATTCGAAATAGTGGCTAACCTTTAATTATACCATACAGTCTATCAATAATTCAAGGGAAAAAAAGACTGACAATTTTGCAATTTCGGGTCTTTAATAATTATTTAAGAATGGCTAAATACAAACGCGAACAATATTATATCCCTGCTACAAGACATATTCAAATGTGTTGATGTACTAAGTGTTGATGAACTTTCCACGTGCTACGTTATGTACTGTACATTTCTTCTGTAAAAAAAACGAGGTAGTGTATCGAATAAAAGCCGTTTGAAAATGCATTAAATTAGCAGATTTCAGCATAAAACGTATTTTTAAAACTTGGACACGGATTTGTTGGTATGGTGGATGCTTTAATTATAATTTAATTGAATATGAATATGCCTATATATATATATATATATATATATATATATATATATATATACCAATATTAATTTATAACAACAAAGAATGGAAGACATACAATTACACATCGGATAAATGAGTAGAAAATATTCGTGTTCAAATTTCCAGGGTGGTGCTGTTTTTACCAGCTTATACTTTACACGAACGATAATTTATTAAATCGGATAACAACAATTGCAGATATAACGAATTGTGTGATATGTTATGTCTTGTTATACATTCTAAAATGACAAAAAGCATATGTTCGGATTAAAATTGAAGTGAAATGTGATAATTTGACATTCAACTAACTAGTCAGTAGGTAAAATAAGGCGCTTTAATAATAAATAGTCAAAAAGACTCGTACCTTTCACATAAAACTATTGACACAATCTTTATCGGATGTAATTTAATGTGAAAGTTAATCATATAATCAGTGATGTGTTGTGAAGGCATTGCACTCATTTCTTTGGCGTAAAATGACAAATGCATGACCTTTAACAAATGTGTGAGGTAAAATATCTTCATAAACATGTAAATAAAAATAAATGCAAACCTTCATGTGACTTGTGTCAGAGTGTTGTCAAACGGAAATGCGGTTGGCGCTAAACAAAAGAACAAGATTATCGGGAATACAAAATAATACACTGTTATACCTCATTAAAACTTTCCTAACTGATCAGAACCCTACTGTTAATACTTGTAGTGCTACATTGTAACGTTAGACAATATGTTATTCGTTAACGTGATGGTTTTTATCTACATTTTTTACCACTTTGACATACTCGAGAAGTACATTTGGTTTATAAGAGTGTTTACTTCGTGCCGCTGTTGCTTAGCACCGGGAGAGATTATTTTATAATGCATTCATAAAACCAGCACTTAAACCCAAATTAAAATAATAAAATGTTACGACCACCAAGTATATGCTCCATACTTCTCAACAACAACACATGTGTACGAACAAAAGGCGTCCCTACAATCACCCTCTCAACCGAGATTCCGCCAAATAATGAAAATCCCGACATCATTCCTTCTATTGTCTGTCTGATGCTTGAAACTATGGCGTACCATTTGGGTCAAAAGTCAACAAGACCTACTAGGTTAAAAGAAATGTTCGTCGACGTACAATATGTACGTCGAAGTACAAAATTGTACGTCGACGTACAAAATTGTACGTCGACGTACAATTTTATCGACCCTTGAGTGTTAGCCAATCAGAAGACGCCTTACATCTGTTGATTTGATCCGCATGTTAAACATTCACCGCGGTATTGTAAAAAATGGCGGCCTCCATACAATCATTCGGTTCTGGAAAAAAACTGTTTGCCAACAATTATAGTCCAATAAACTAATGTCAGTCAAAGAGAACATGAGGAATTATTCTATATATCGGGTTCCTTTACTTATCGGTAATGGCATAGTGGTTTTCAATTGAAATAATGCTCTATTTTACGAAATTCCCCTTCGTCCAAATGTTCCCTATCCGAAATCGTATACTCGAGTACTGTAAAGTCAGATGTTTAATCCTTTTGTGTTTTCGTTTATTTATTTTAATCGAAATTGATAAGAAACCAACCCGATAGCTTGTACGGTACGGGATGGGTCGCTTTCCCCGTGCGGACTTGCTCACACGACCGGAGTACGCCGACAGTCGGTAGATAGCATAAAATGAAGTCCGACAAAAATGGCGGATGACCAAAACAAGATATCGAAGGCAGAATAAAACTGTTTCTCATGTATTATAAGGTAGGTTATGTTGGTTTATTTGTTTCTTCTTTGTACAAGCAACATTATCTAAATATATTTGGTAGTCAAAGGTTGTAAATACAGCTAAAAACTTGATTAAAGGAATCAACATGTGCCGAAGCGATACAGTGAGGTCGTCAGTTCCGAAAATTCTCCAGTTCCGAAACAAATCGATATTAATTTAACATTTAAAAAGAACCTTACAAACTTTAAACTAAACAAATTGTGCAGTCATGAACAATAACATTTGATGACTTTAACCTTGGTCATTACTTTTGCAATATTGAAGATAGCAACTTGATATTTGGCATGCATGTGTATCTCGTGGAGCTGCACATTTTGAGTGGTGAAAGGTCAAGGTCATCCTTCAAGGTCAAAGGTCAAATATATGGCTTCAAAGCGCAGTAGGGGGCATTTTGTTTCACAAACACAGCTCTTGTTTCAGAATAGTCAAGTTCCTTTGGCTCTCAGGTGAGCACCTTAGGGCCCATGGCCCTCTTGTTTAAAGTTAATTATGTATGAATTTTACTTCATTTTCAGACTGCCGAATGTTTGGTCAGAAAAAAGCATCCCACAATGTTGCGACAGCCCCATGTTTCAGTATTTTGAGACTACATGAGATACAGACTTCTGATTCATGGAGTGCGTCAAAAATATCTGTGCGACTCACTCCACTGTAAAGACCCGCACGGCATAATAAAATGGATTTCATGCGACGTTTGCAAACGGTGGCTGCATGAGGTCTGCGTCTCAAACCCTACATCCCAAGATTGCTTTATGTGTGATGTTTGTAGAGCACAGTATAGTTGATGTCTTGATACCAGACTTTAAAACTTGTTCACACTTTCAAACTGCATCTATATGTATTGATTAACATGTACTTCATTTCAAGGTGTGTGGCTTTAAAATAATAATAATAATAAAAAAAAACTAAAAAGTAAAGATGAGCGCTAAAATTGTGTGTGTACATGGTTTACATGCATAAATAGTTTGGACTTGAATATTTATTTAAATTAAAAAACAACAAAGTAAATGTTGAAAATGGTTCATGATATTTCTATGTATATTGCTAAATCAATCATTTTAGGGCAATGATAATTTTTTGTTTAAAAGGGCCATCTTACTGAACAAATTTGCGGATTTTAGGTGATATTGGTACTGATTTTAAGGTGATGCCATGTGTTATACAGTTAACTTGAATGTACAGATTTTTTTCAATTCATTGCTTTGTTACTGAATTGATGTATTTTTTACCACCTTCCTGTCAATTTTAATTAAGTGTTTTGTTAGAAATTGAGATTTCATGTTAAAAAGTATGCATTATTCAAGATAGATTGAATCAAAGACAAATGTTGCTACCTGCACATTGATAATATTTCATTCGCTATGTGTGTAATTTCCTATCCTTGACATGAATAAGTAATCATGTAAGAAACAAAAATGTGTTTGCAGCTGGTTGTTACTGCATGTGTAATTTCTATTCAAAATGATGGGTTTTAAAAACATGTGATTCAAATGAGAAATGCATTTCTCATTTTGACCGGTTAATAATGAATAATCAGAGAAAATATAAAAATCATCAATTTACATAATGAAGTATTAATAACACCATGTTATTCGGGTACAAACAACTGTAACATTTCATAATTTATATATGAATCATATTTATTATATGTGCTCATGCATACATGTTGATCATTGTTGATGTCTTAATAAACCAAGAGTATATTAACAATATGTGTTGTTGCTCGAAAATATGTTTTTGTAGCAGGAAGTGCTTTGGGCTCGATTAATGTGAGAACTCCACAAAAAGAAATCCTTCTGTGCCTTTTATTTATGTAAACAGAAGTAGCCAGTTGGTATTACACATCTCCTAAACAAGTACAGCACAATGAAACTTTAAGGTTCTACATCCTAATTTTTTTATAACATCTTATCCACAAAAAGTATTGATGATTACGGTGCTAAGATTGCAAAACCAGCTGTTAATACAGATGGTTAGATTATGATAAGTGCCAGTAAAACAAAAAAAGATTAATTATAATAATTGATATGATAATCATTGCTTGACAGAATCACTATTGACCTTAATTTTTATTTATGTGGTGATATATTTTTCAATGAGTACCTTAAGATTCCAAGAACATATTGACTTAAAATAAATAATCCCGATGGCGGAAATGAGCCACCACCCATCTTTTCATAAGTATCCGCTCATCCGCGAACTCTTTCTTGGCAGTCTTCATTTTGTATGTGTTTGCAACATACGCTGTTTAAACACTTTCAACAGATGGACCTATAGTTAAAATGTACACTTTATTTATTTTGAAAAGTAAGCTGTACAGTAACTGGACAAATATCATACATTTCGCCTGTTATCACAATAAGTTGAAGTTTTAGCTTATATATCATATATTGGTTTAGTACATACAAAATAGATACTAGTGAGTGTCGATTGTTTTGTAACCTGAACATTATTAATTAACCCGCAGAAATGCATAACTAGCTTTATCATTTATATGCGCAGGTTTTTTAAACAAATTATTTTGCTGAAATGAATTCTAAACATATTGTTTGCTTTAGGAAGTAAATATGTAAAGAAATTAAACGGTCATGTACAATATTGGTCCTCTTCTACTTGACCATGCCACATCTTGTATTTAAAGGGACTGTAAACCACGAATGACGGAAAAAAAGTTCTAAAATACCGTATTTGTTTTACCATTATTAGTTTATATTGATTAAAATATCACGACTGGTATATTACATTACTTGAAAAATGTTCATATTTTCAGTATATTCGGTTATAAAAATTCACGATGTGAAATCGAAATTACATCGCGAAAACAGGTGACATAACGATGTACACACTATAAATAACGCAAGTAGATTGATCATTTTATTTATCAAATATATACAATTCACTACGCATGCACAATTTGCATTCCTGGGTTTACCACGTGACGATGATGATCAATCTACTTGCGTTATTTATAGTTAACTGGTAGATACTCGGTATACATACCCAGTAAAAATAAATAAATAAGAAAAAAAAGTAAAACTAAAAAAAACTTTTTTTCAACTAATGTTATATACCAGTAGTGATATTTTAATCAATATAAACTAATAATTGTAAAAAAATACGGTATTTTAGAACTTTTCTTTTTTCGTCATTCGTGGTTTACAGTCCCTATAAGAGATGTTGCTGCAGTTTTGCTGATGTTTTTCCATCTAATAGATTTTGTTCACAATTTATAATCAAGTACTTCATACAAATACTGTATGAAATATGGAATAAAAAAATAAAGTCACCGGCCCAACATGTACTTTTTCATTAAAACTGAACAATCTCTAATTACGTCAAAATAATTAATGACCTATGAAATTGGAAACAGGTAGATATTTCATAGCTGAGATACATCATATACCATTTAATTTAAACACATACTATCAATACAATGCAGTACACACGTTACATTTTAAGAAATGGATTTATTATAATTTTGATGTCACTCAAAAAAACTACCAATGTTTACTATTTTAACCACGAAAATGGAATTTAAAAAAGTATGTCTAATAAAATTCTGCGGAACTTCCCAAATATATTTATCTACGCAAGGTCATCATACAAGAACAATAAGAAACGGGGGTCACCGCACTTTTAACAGATTGTTTTGTTTAAACCATCACTACCGTCTCTGTAAAAAAAATAACAAAATACGGCAATTAAGCAAACCCAAGTTGCGGAACATAGATTGCTAGAAATATGCATACACATTAGATATTGTTTACAATCTTACCTGCCATCACACCAGCTTACCAAACAAAACACACACTAATACAATATTTAATCACAAACATTAGACCATACAGTATTAAACTCGACCATAATCATCAATTACTTACAGGGCTTGTTCACAGATTTTGGCATGTTTTGAAGTTTTTGAATTATTGCTTTAAATTATAAATGTAAACAACATAGTTAAAGAGCTCTAGTATAAAACAAGAATGAAAATAAAGAAAGAAAAAAAAGTACAAACACGCAGCTGGGATCGAGCCACGGACAAATGTATTTTGAACCCACTCGGTCATCTGTGATGATACTTACATAAAACAATATTGGGTTGTATTAATAGCGATAAGATGTGTTTTTATCGTTTCACATTTTGTCTCTGAAAGGTTTGCCTAGCACCGCATACCATATAATAACATGCGTTCATTATTGGCATAACAACATCGTAAATGTTGTTTTTAATTATAATATATATATA